>JACEFZ010020010.1:7500-395847 GCA_014155875.1 Cepaea nemoralis | reverse complement strand
GGGTTTTTCCTTTTAACTTAACTTTTGTTACTGTACCCAGTGGGTGGTCTCCTGGCGTGACAGGGGTCCATTGTATGTACTGGCACACACATACACGCATACATGTACACACACATACCCAGTGTGTCTCCTGGCGTGACAGGGGGTCCATTGTATGTACTGGCATACACACACACACGCACACACGCATACACACAAATGCACAGTGCAACTTAAAAGATTATCGCATCGATTTATTAGAATTAGGAATGTAATAAAAATGTACACATGCACACACAACTAATGATGTGCCATGTGTGATGTTTGTGTGGGTGTGTGGGGTCTGTGTGTGTGTGTGTGTGTGTGTGTGTGTGTGTGTGTGTGTGTGTGCCTGTGTGTGTGTGTGTGTGTGTGCGTGCGCGAGAGGTTGGTTTAATCACTACGGAATCAATCAATGTTAACGAACATTTAGTTTATTTTGTTGTTATTGGTTTTCCAAAATTCTCATTTCCACTCTAGAACAGTAAAACACTGAAAATTTTATACAGGTATTGGAAATTATTGTTTTATTGTTTTCGTTTTTTTTTTAAACACACAAAAATACATATATTACCCAGGTGAACTTACCAGAAGCCAGAACATGGTTAATTATATCGTTATGCTATTTAATACTCATATACACAGTTGTACATAAAAAGTATGCTATTTTGCTCTGATATATACGTTTAGATCTCATATGTTAAAACCTGAACACGATGTTAGATGTAGTCCCAGTATTTATAACAAAATCTAACGCAGGTATTTTCGCGTTTTACCTTCACATACCCGCGGCTGTTTCCTGTTTGAAAATTAAAAGCGCTGCTTTAAGAAGCAAATTAAAGTGAAGCTCAGGAAAGAAAGCAAAACCTGCTCATCTTAATCAGGGTCTACGTTTGCATAATTATAGGCTAAGAGAAGTTTCTGTAGGTATGGGGTGAGGGGGTATATAATTTGATGGTCACGTATAACGAACATAACTCGGCTTCTACTTCTGGAACCCAAGATATAAGCTAAAAAAGTACTGCACACAGAGCGCACCACATTTCTTTTAGTTTCAACAGGAAGTTGCTTATCATTAACGTTTGCCTCAGAAAATCTGCAAGTGCGTAAGAGGGCACACGTCCACGCATACATAAGCACACTCACGCACACTCTCGCACACACGCTCGCGCGTATTAAAAAATCCCACCCTTCCTGTGGATGGTACTTGACATTTTATTTTTTATTATAAATAAGCACTGCAGGAGATCCTTCTCCTGGAACGTCAAGCATTCTTTGCCCACATTGTCAAAGAACATTTCGAGCTAAAATAGGCCTTACCAGCCATCTTAGAACTCACGGCTCTATACTTTCAACCCCATTTGATAAACTGAATGGTCATCATCATTCTTGATGGACAAACAACATAAATAAGCAGTAAATGTATTTTAATGTGATTAAAATTATAGGAAAAGGTAAAATACGAATGGTCAGACCGACCAACGAGGCATTGTTGCTAGACGTGTACGTTGGCCAGTCGACAGGACATATTCGTCTGCTCTTCTGTAATTTAAATCACACCGGTCGCCTTTACTTCCCAGGCCAGTTTTAGAATAATACATGTTGTATTTTTAATGACTGTGCAGTGTTTTAAAATATTGCCGGTCCAAGTTTTGTATTCACCCTTTGTAAAGTTCATGCAACATAATAGGTAAATACAAAACTTGGACCGGCAATATTTTCAGACACCGCATAGTCATTAAAAATACAACCTGTAGCAACACTTAGAACCACCAAATAAAAACGTAAATATGAATATCAGTAAGTGCAACCCACCAACAAGTTTAAAAAATGGGTGAGTTAAGGAGAGATGTAACATGAAACTTCAATACTTTAGGTCATCCAAAAATGGGTGAGTTAAGGAGAGATGTAACATGAAACTTCAAATACTTTAGGTCATCCAAAAATGGGTGAGTTAAGGAGAGATGTAACATGAAACTTCAAATACTTTAGGTCATCCAAAAATGGGTGAGTTAAGGAGAGATGTAACATGAAACTTCAAATACTTTAGGTCATCCAAAAATGGGTGAGTTAAGGAGAGATGTAACATGAAACTTCAAATACATTAGGTAATCCAAAAATGACAATATTTTTTTTTTTATGTGAAGGGTAACCTGAATGCACAAATATGATTAAGAAGAGATCAGGAGGAAATACGGTTTTGGGGGTAATGAAGGAAGATAGAGAAATATTCACCAATGTTTCGCCGTGAATCAATGCCATAGGGGGAACTCTGTGTGTGTGTGTGTGTGTGTGTGTGTGTGTGTGTCTGTGTGTGTGTGCCTGTGTGTCTGTGTGTCTGTGTGTGTCTGTGTGTGTGTGTCTGTGTGTGTGTGTGTGTGTGTGTTTTACATAAAGAGAATACATAAGGCCACGGCTCTGTGGCGAAGAGGTTACGCATGCAATCCGTAATCCCGCATACCGCGTTCGAAACACAGCTGCGGGCGATTTGGCAACAGACCACCTTGCCGTTGGTGTACATACAATGGTATAAGTGCCGGTCGTTCAGAACGCAGTGGCAAACAACTGAACGTAAACTTACCAAGAAATCACAAACAGTCAAAATACATGCTGGGGTTGACTGCGACGAACTGCAAATGATACGCAGCTAACTTGTTTAACTATCATAATCGTCCAGTTCCATGCCGATGTGCGTGGACGGTCATATTTCTCCACCTCTCATGATCACCAGAATGAAATACTGCAAACGAAACTGATCATATTTGTACTAACAAGGAATTTACATATGACGTTTTCATTTTCAGAAAGTGCAGATGTAGGTTCAGATAACCATCTGCTAATAGTTAAATTACGTTGAAACTCAAGAGACACACAAAATCTTGTAAACATGAAATTCAATACAATGTAGGATGTCTCATAAATCAGGAAACTAAGTAACATTGGTCAGAGTCTTCAATGAGTACCATATACATATTCCAACTGTGATTTAAATCGTAAAACACAATAATTTAATCGTTTGTGTGCTGTTTAACAAACATTGTCAAATAACATTTTGAGCTAAAAAAATAGGCCCTACAAGCCATCTTAGAACTCACGGCTCCATACTTTCAACCCCATTGGATGAACTGAATGGTCATCATCATTCTTGATGGACAAACAAAAACATAAATAAGCAGTAAATGTATTTTAACGAATGTTAAAGGTGGTAGACGCCATTGTTATCCATATATAAAAACCAATTTTGTATAAACAAAAAGACATGATAGTCAGTTTAAAATTATTGTGGGAATCTGTGTTGTATATTTCAGCTTGAATTGAATCGTATGATACACATGACCTAGTTACCCCGTGAAATGTCGTGGTCAAGTGTAACAATCGCCAAACAGTTTCTGGATGCCCACTTAACATGCCTTAATCACACAAGCAAGACATTCTACTTATATTCAACTGTATACTAATGGTCATTGGCATTCCTGTTTAATATATCTGTTTCCGGCCACTGTCCTTGGCCTTTTGCCCGGACCTTGAAAGACATAACTATAGTGTATTGTATCAGCCCAACAACAAATCTGTACAGAAAGTCATGAACCTGAAGCAAACTGTTTTATCACAGATATTAACGTGGAGATTTGAGTGCGAACTACAAACAAGAAGAAGATTCTTTATTTATTTTCCCTTTAACTTATTCAGCTCGCAGGCCAGGCCGATGGTCGTTGGTTAGAGGCCGCATCACGACGGGTTTTATTTTTTTGGTAAATGACTTGGCTCCCAGGTCGATCCAGCCTAAAATGAGTACCAGAAAATGTATTGGGAAGGAAAGTCGTCCAGTGTGAGACTAATCACGTCATCCACCCACCGAGTGCCGATTGGTCTATAAACATATGGGTCCAGCACCATATGTCCAGTGTCTCTAGGCGTGTAAAAGTATCCCTTCCTTACTTGACTTTGTAACTTATTCAGTTACAGGTCATTGTTACAACTAACTGATTCAGTGCCAAACAAATGGTAGGTTTGGACTCAACGTGTTATATAATCAAATAAACAAGTATTATAATGTCAATTGCCACTCACTGAGCATTACAACTGCGGAAGATATTACGAAACGAAACAAATAAAACGGTGACCCTAGTATGGCGGCATATCGCCCTTCTGTCCAAATGGGAGGTCATATTTGGCTACATATTATCCTTCGGCACTCAAACTGTTAAGTGATACCGCCTGCACAAAATGGAATGAATTAAATAACTGCAGGGAACAGAAGAAGATTCAATAACAGCTTGGACGCAATGGGTTAAAACAATACCTGTCTGTGGCAGGTGGAGTTACAAGTAATACCTAGGACACCGTATGTGAATATAATCACCATAATCTTCACGTGTCATGCTGACGTGACAATAAAGTGTCATCACCATCATCTTCACGTGTCATGATGACGTGACAATAAAGTGTCATGACCATTATCTTCACGTGTCATGCTGAAGTGACAATAAAGTATCATCACCATCATCTTCATGTGTCATGCTGACATGACAATAAAGTACCATCACCATCATCGTCATGTGTCACGCTGACGTGACAATAAAGTGTCATCACCTTCATCTTCATGTGTCACGCTGACGTGACAATAAAGTGTCATCATCTCCATCTTCATGTGTCACGCTGACGTGACAATAAAGTGTCATCACTCCCATCTTCATGTGTCACGCTGAGGTGACAATAAAGTGTCATCACCTTCATCTTCATGTGTCATGCTGATATGCTTATGTGGTCATTGCTCGCCATCTCAAAGATCACCGGTTCTCGGTTTAGGTCTGTGCTCTTGTCCCGACTATGCCATATCGCCAAGCCATCCATGTATTTATCTGTTTGCCTTGCCGCGGCTCTTGTCCCCCTCAATCCTGCCAGTTGTTACTCTGTTTTCCAGTTTATTTATGATCAGAACATACCCCACCTGTCTGCACTTAATTTCTTGAATCAATTTACGATGTTTATTTATTCCTATAAAACTTGCTAATTGTTTTTTCTATAACTCTATTGTATTCTCTGCATTGTCCTCAGAAACCACATTTCCATTGTTATTAAATGCTTCTAAGCATGTCAGCTTATTGCTCATGTTTCACCCCGATATATCAGTTTAGGTTTTATATTGTACTTCAACACTTTTTTCCTCACTGCAATTGGCATCACCAATTAACCTACTTATATAGTTAGTTGCATATCCTTTACAGGACGTTGCGGTCAACACCAGCATTTTTTGCTGTTGTGAACTCTTGGCAAGTTTACGTTCAGTAATTTGCCATTGTTTTCTGAACGATCGGCACCAATACCATACCACAACGGTGTGCTGCCAAATCGCGCGCAGATGTGTTTCGAACGCGGGTATGCGGGATCACGAACCACGTCCGTAACCCCTTAGTCATAGAGCCGGCTAACTTACTAAGTAAGTGAAAACTTACCTGACATGAATTAAAAATAAAAATTGTTTTTATTGTAATGGTCTCTGGGGCTCCCCAAATTCCTATTTCCTAGACAAAGATGATTCAGATGTCACAAACACTTCTCAACAATCAACACCTGTGTAGGTTTGTGGGATATTCTTTTCACACTTGCGTAGTTTATTCACAAACAACAGTAGGCCAGTCTCAAAATGGCGGGCTGGATGGATATTGCGCTCGTTCTTAAACATCCAGTGTGCTGATGCTGAGGTAAGGGGTTCAACCCCTACACCGGTCAGTTAGACTAAAATGTTCACTTATTGTCCTTGACTAGGGGACGTAAATTACAAGTGCCTCTGAAGTCGGAGTAGGTTCGCCTGATGGCTAGAGACACTGGTAATAGGGACTGCTAATTCACATGCAAAATACAGTTCAATGCTTCTAGAAGTAGTGTGTATGGATTATGCCTAAGTTCAAAGCGAGCGGAAAAATAAATGCGACATACAGAACGCGGATTCAAACTCCCACAAAATGTCGTGTGGTCCGTGCTTGCTGTACATTTACGATAAACGAGAGAATGGTTATGTCTCTTCAATTATCCGGAAATATCTTGAGAAGTGTGTTTGCTCCTTGATAAATAATTCACAGTTCGTGACTTCATACCACCCAGCTAGTCACGTGTCTTACACATGATTGAACCAGGTGTGTCGTACTGGCGCAACGTTCAATGCACAACAGCAGAAACTGGAAACTGATTAATATTAGAACAAATGAACACCACCTTCTCTCCCTAGAAAATCATGACAAATACCCAGTTCCAAACGGGTGTCTGTGGCTTAGAGCAGGGGTGGGACTATTTTTTGTGCGAAAGGCCACATTGACAAATGTAAAGCTATTGGGGAGGTGGGAGGGAGGGAGGGAGGGAGGGAGGGGGGAGAGCATACATATTATGTCCACTTTGTTTACAGCAACCTATCTTTTTTTTCGCATATCCTATTTACAGGACATCGCTGTCAACACCAGCATTTTACCGCTGTTATTGATTTTTCAGTAGTTTGCCATTGCTTTCTGAGCGACCGGCTCACATACCCCCGTAAGTAACCAAAGCGGTGCGATCCGCTACCGAATCTCGCGCAGCTGCGTTACCCTATGTGGATATACAGGATTACGGAGAAAGTCGATAACACCTTCGCCAGGGATACCGGCAGCAACCTATCAAAATAAGTAATTATGAATTATTTATAGGTTATTAAAAGATAGACAATTAGAAAGAAATTTTATCCAAAATGTTTAAACAATCATAACGTTACGTGAAATTCTGTAAAATTGAAAAAAAATATTAACTTAAAAACGAAGTAGAATTTGTTTATTTCTAAATACCCTTTAGGGCTGCATAATATCAGTTGCCGGTCCGCATGCAGCCCGCGGGCCGTAGCTTGTCCACCCCTGGCTTAGAGGATGGTCATACTGGCATTATGTCTCCGGCATACCGAGCCCAGGGTTTGAAATTAGCTGGGAGAGATTTTGAAACATACCGCTTTGTGTTAATTTCGATGGTACGAGACGTCGATCGTCCAGAAAGAAGTGGTAAACTACAGTAAGTAAAATTATCTAGTAAGTCATAAACAGCCAATAAATGCTGGTGTTGACTGCAACTTCCTGACACGCAACCAACTTTATCCAGTAACCATTTTACGAGGTCGGGTTAACCCCAAAGCAGTACTACTGAGGAATACACCTTGCCCTTGAGCCCTAGTACTACTTGGAAATACACCCAGCCCTAGTACTACTGGGGAATACACCCAGCCCTGGTATTACTGGGGATTACACCTAGCATTAGTATTACTAGGGAATACCTAGTATTACTTAGGAGTACAGTCAGCCCTAGTATTACTGGGGAATACACCTAGCATTAGTATTACTGGGGAATACACCTGGCCCTAGTAATACTGGTGAATACACACAGCCCTAGTATTACTGGGGAATACCTAGTATTACTTGGGAATACATAGTATCACTGGGAAATACCTAATATTACTGGGGAATACACCCAGCCATAGTATTACAGGGGAATAAACCCAGCCCTAGTATTACTAGGGAATACCTAGTATTACTGGGGAATGCACCCAGTCATAGTATTGCTGGGGAATACCTAGTATTACTGGGAATACACCCAGCCCTAGTATTACCGGGGAATAGCTAGTATTACTGGGGAATACACCCAGCCCTAGTATTACTGGGGGATACACCCAGCCCTAGTATTACCGGGGAATAGATAGTATTACTGGGGAATACACCCAGCCATAGTATCACAGGGGAATAAACTCGGTCCTAGTATTACTGGGGATTATACCCAGCCATAATACTACTGGGGAATTATCCATGGTAGCTACAACTGCCAGCAAACCAGCATACTGTCCACAATGCTACGATGACACTTTAATGTTTGTGGTCATAAATCAGTGTTTTTCGACAGTAAATGTAATGATTTAAGTGCAGGTTGTCATGTAATACATGCTAGTGATACAAGTGGAGCCGCAATGGCATAGTAGTTAGAGTACTTACCTGTGAAAACAGTGGTCAGATTCAACCCTCAGCAGAGGCAGAATTATATTTTCCCGACCAGTACGGCTTTGAAATCACTATTATGGAACTCATAGAGAGCACTAAACAAATTCTAGCGAATCAAGAGGTGGATAGAAGACACTGTCTTTTGATAGGACATGTGTACTGAGAAAGTTTGAGAGTAGTAAATCTAGTTTGAAACCCACGGGACGAAAGACATAATCGGAGACCGAAAAACACACTGAGAAGACAATTAAAGACAGAGATGAATAATACGGACCGGGCTGCATGAGATAGCAAAAGATAGAACGGATTGGCGCGAGTTGGTCTATGCACCAATGGGAGGATACAGGACAAAAGAAGTATGGCCCTGGAGTCGATCACTCCTCAAATAAATTGTCACCAGACAATTTGTCAGAGTTTTCAGGGATTTGTCTGACGAAGAAGAGAACTGGTAACTTCACTTCATATGTAGTTCCCTGGAAGAAATGAAGACCTGACACTTGACACGCCAACAGAAGCATCTGCTGTGGGACTACCCGAACCTGTAATATGCAAAGATGCAGTGAAGATCTATAGTTGTTCCCAGTAAACAAAGAGGTTTAAAAGACCAGAGAGTTGACTTCATTGCTCCTTGTCTTATCCCATATGGCTCAATCTCTTTCTGCAGTGCGGTCTAAGGAAAGGGCTCACAGCCCGTTGCTACAGCGACTTGCAGAAGAAGGCCAAATCTGTGAAATTGGTGCCGGCTACACATTTTTCTGGAGTGGAAGGAAAAGCGAGGAAAGACGCCAATCCGGTGTAGGGTTTGCCATTAAGTCGGCCCTGGTCGGCAAATTAGCTGAATTTGCAAAGGCTATAAACGACAGGCTCATGACCATGAAGTTGCCTCTGCTGAATGGAAGGAAGCACGCAACCATTGTGAGTGTCTACGCACCAACTATGACCAACGAAGATGATGTCAAGAACAAGTTCTATGAGGACCTGCACAATGTACTAACATCTGTTCCCAAAGGAGACAAACTTATACTCCTTGGGGATTTCAATGCCAGAGTAGGCACGGACACCACCTCTTGGAGTGGCATTATTGGAAAGCATGGAGTCGGAAATTGTAACAGCAATGGACTCCGCCTCCTTCAGACATGTGCCGAACATGATCTTCTGATTACGAACACAATTTTCCGTCTCCCCATGAGAAATAGGACATCGTGGATGCACCCTCGCTCGAAACACTGGCACCTCATTGATTATGTCATCGTCAGGAGGAGTGACAGACAAGACGTTCGAGTGACAAAATCCATGTGTGGTGCCGAATGTTGGACAGACCATCGTCTCATTGTCTCGAAAATGAACATCCACATCAGGCCACCACGGCGTCCTCAAGGGGCGAAAATGCAAACAAAGCTAAATGTCACCCGCCTAAACAGCAAGAAAATGCAGCAGTCGTTTGAAAAATGCTGGAAGACCGCCTCAAGCCCAATGCTGAAGCTAAACAGGATACAGAAACAGAATGGAGAGCCCTAAAGGACACAATTTACAACACTGCTATGGAAATCCTGGGTCCAGCCCCCCGAAAGCATAAAGACTGGTTTGATGAAAATTCCGAAGACATCAACCAATTGCTGGCCGAGAAACATCTTCTCATCAAGGCACATTTGAATGACCCAAAGTCAACATAAAAAAAAGATGCTTTCAAGAACATTCAGAGAGTAGTGCAGCAGAAACTTCGGCACATGCGGGACTCCTGGCTGAGCAGCAAAGCTGATGAAATTCAGGGCTTTGCTGACAGACATGATATGAAAAACTTCTACGACTCACTGAAAGCGGTCTATGGTCCTTCATCACCAGGCACAGTTCCCCTCCTCAGTGCAGATGGGGGAACATTGGTCACCGATAAGAAGAAATCCTCCAACGCTGGGCAGAGCATTTCAGCAAAATCTTAAATGCAACTTCCTTCTTCGATGATGAAACCATCAATTGCCTTCCTCAAGTTCCCACCAATGAGACTCTTGATAACCTGCCAACCATAGTGGAAATAAACAAAGCCATCCAGCAACTCTCCAGCGGCAAGGCACCTGGTCCTGACTCCATCCCAGCAGAGATATACAAGGCAGGTGGGCCGGTCCTAACAGAGCAGCTTCACCAAGTCTTCACAAACATATGGATGAACGAGACCATGCCACAAGATTTTAAGGACGCGTCAATAGTCCACCTTTACAAACGTAAAGGAAACCGCCAATCCTGTGACAACCACCGAGGCATCTCCTTGCTTTCAATTGCAGGGAAGATACTCGCCAGAATTCTTCTCACTCGCCTCACGGCCCATCTCGATCAAGGTCTTCTTCCTGAGAGTCAATGTGGCTTCAGAAAAGAACGTGGAACTGTTGACATGATTTTCGCTGCAAGGCAGCTGCAAGAGAAATGTCAGGAACAGAACTGCGAAATGTTCTCCACTTTCATTGACCTTACCAAGGCTTTTGATACAGTCAGCAGAGAAGGACTGTGGAAGAATATGGCAAAATATGGCTGTCCACGAAAGTTTGTCCAAATAGTGTGGCTATTTCATGACGGCATGCAGGCAAGAGTACAGGAAAATGGTGAACTGTCTGAACCCTTTCCTGTCACCAATGGAGTGAAGCAAGGATGTGTCCTGGCACCAACACTGTTCAGCCTCATGTTTTCAGCCATGTTGATGAATGCCTTCGAGAACGACGACATTGGAATAGATATCAACTACCGTATGGATGGAAAGTTGTTCAATCTCAGAAGGCTGAAAGCTAAAACCAAAATTAACAGCGGCACCGTCAGAGAGCTCCTGTTTGCTGATGATTGCGCGCTATACGCCAACTCAGAGGCGGTCATGCAACATAATGTTTCAGCTTTCTCACATGCCTGTGCCAACTTTGGGCTCAATATCAACTTGGAGAAGACTGTAGTTATGTACCAGCCAGCTCCAGGGAATAATCACATTGTGCCGAATATCAAAGTGAATGATCATAGACTAAGTGTTGTGGACAAATTTACCTATCTTGGCAGCACCGTGTCACAAGCTGCCACAATCGATGACGAAGTGAATGCAAGAATCTCCAAGGCGAGTGCAGCCTTTGGCAGACTGTACAAGAATGTATGGGACATAACTGGAATAAGCCTGCAAACAAAGCTAAAAGTCTACAAAGCAGTTGTATTATCCACACTGCTATATGCTTGTGAAACCTGGACTGTTTATCAGCGACACGCTAGGAAATTAAACCACTTCCACATAGTCTGCCTAAGGAAGCTACTGAAGATTAAATGGCAAGACAAGATTCCAGACACTGAAGTCCTAGAAAGAGCATCCATGCCCAGTATCCACACTCTACTGATGAAGAATCAGATTCGCTGGGCTGGTCACTTGACTCGCATGCCAGATCACAGGCTCCCTAAACGAATTTTTTACAGCGAACTGCGTTGTGGTAAACGCTCCCAAGGTGGCCAGAGGAAACGTTTTAAAGACACTCTGAAAATTTCACTGAATGCTTTTAGAATTCATCATGACACCTGGGAGGCTGCAGCCAGAGACCGAAATTCGTGGCGTGCATCATTGCGCAAAGGTGCAGTCATATGTGAGGCAACCAGGACTGCAAGAGCTGTGAAGAAAAGGCAGGACAGAAAAACCACTGCAGGAAATCCTCCTCCAGAAACGTCAAGCATTCCTTGCCCACAGTGTCAAAGAACATTTCGAGCCAAAATAGGCCTTATCAGCCATCTTAGAACCCACGGCTCCACACCTTCAATCCCACTGGATGAAATAAATGGTCATCATCATTCTTGATGGACAAACAACAACAACAACAGCGACGATCCCAGGATTCTCCGAGAAAATTACACTCGTGATTCGAACCCACAATCTTCGGAGCACGAGGCAGTTGACATAACCACTACACCACGGAGACTTGTTTTTAAAAAAAATAATAATATAATAACAACGAGAAAAACACGGCATGTCACACCAAATGGTTACAAACAACAATTTAGATATTGAAAATATCACAAGCTTTAGATAACACATCGTTACAAACAACAATAGGCGCTCCGTCACACAGCAGAATTTGAGATAACCTAACGCTGCTGGTCCAATAACAACAAATATTGCTTGGATGCACCTTTTGAACGTATGCTAAACATGAAACGAATTTTTATTTTACTTAATAATTAATGCATATATAGTGGCAGAACGGGATTTTGGACCTAACCATAGCTCCACATATTTATATATTTACGCAAGGAAATGAGCTCTTTTACACATGTACAGTTACGATATAATGTGGTTGGTAACGATACATACCTTGGTTAGCAACGAATACGTGACCCAGATAGGCAGAAATGCACGTTGCCAGAAATATGCACACCTGCGAGTTTGACACTGGAAGGTCGGCGACACAAGATATGTCTCTGAAGCGGTGGCTTATGACGAGAATTATTCGTAGGGAACTATGTTGCCCTTGTAAAGCCAGGATCTCGGGTTGCAAATGTCAATATAAAGAAGGGCCAAAGGAAGCCACGACGTTAAGGGTAGGGCTTTGGACCTTGATCGCGGCTTGAGTATTTTAATGCATTCAATAAAATAGCAAGGATATTTCCTATGGCATCATACGGGTGTGAAACGGGAACATTTAAACATATCAAGCAAGACAGTACGTACAAGAATGCACCTATGACTACAAGTTTACGGAAACGTAATTTTATTTCTTCTTTCGTTCGCTCGATTTGAACTCAAGCATATTCCACACATGTGCTGCTGCTAATACTAGTAGTCGCTACGACTTGGGTGTGCACTGGACTGATGTATTTTTTTTTTTTTTTGTGCTTGTGGATTAGCTTTCCCTATTACCCTGTGTCCCACACCATCAGGCGAACTCACCCCAAATTCTGAGTTACTTGTAATTTACGTTTCCAAATCAAGGACGATACCAAAAATTAATTGCACAGAAAAGACATCTATTCAACAAGAACTCTATGTTGAAGATGATCTGCTGTTACGATCAATAACAGTGAGGAACCTGAAATATGTTGGGCCTGTACGAAGACATAAATGTCAAAGAAAGATAGTTATGGAAGGAGTCGTACCAAGACAGCGAAAAAGAGATAGACCATTTCGTACATGGATTCAAGATGTACCGTATAATTTACACATGACATCAACAGAGACTGGGCACCTGGATTACGATAGAGAGAACTCTCCATAGACTGTTATGGGGACAAAGTTCTGCACAAGACAAACTTCTTGATGATAAAATAAAAGTAGAAAATATAGTGTTCTCTCTCTCTCTCTCTCTCTCTCTCTCTCTCTCTCTCTCTCTCTCTCTCTCTCTCTCTCTCTCTCTCTCTCTCTCTCTCTCACTATGTGTATGTATGTGTGTGGTGGTAGTGGTGGTGGTTGTGGTGGTGGTGTGTGTGTGTGTGTGTGTGTGTGTGTGTGTGTGTGTGTGTTTAAACGTGGATATAACAAGTTACAGATATTGCCCTTGCTAAAATAAACAGTACCTTGGACTCGTTGCTTTACATTAGATCTCGGAAAAGGGGTTGGGGGGGGGGGTGTTTAAGAGTTCGTCCATCTCTATCCCAAGAAGATTTTAGTACAAATCTAGCTGTGAATATGTATAAAGTTAAGACGCGAGGGTGTTCTATCCAACAGGTGTTCCTGTGATAGTGTGTTGGGCATCAAGCCTTCTTGGATAAGGACGAAAAACTAGGAGGACCAGTAGTTGAGTTGTGTACATTGGAACCCTCAGACAATTGGAAACTAGATATACTAGGCCAATACGCCCCTGCCCGGGTTAAATATTTAAAATAATCTATAACCACCCCTCCCCTTCCCCCAGTACACACAAAGAATATTAATAATATTTATAGCACGCGATGTGATTGCATACACAACACGCATGATAGCCGGTGTACTACATAGTGCACTCCTGGTGTGATCTATAGGAGACAAGGAAACACATGGGGTATCCGAGCACAGTATAGGGTATCCGAGTATAGTGTAGGCTATCCAAATCAGACCAAACATAAGTACAGGCTTTCTGAATCATGTTTTAGACCAGAGAACGCTCTTGTGTTCATGATGACTTTGCAAACATCAAAATAATAAGTTCGTGATTATGGAAATTTAAACGTATTGCTTAATTTTTCAAGCAGACTGTCTTAGAGTCAATTTTTTCCCCCCAGCTACTCCCTTATGTCATCCGTAAACGAAACACTCTCGTGTGACATGTATAGCTTGTTGTGTTGTCATGGTTTTGTGACATTTACCGGTGCATTTGCCGATGTAAGGAAATCTTTGTAGCTGATTTTCAAAATAACGAAACGCAACAGGAGACAGGAGCTTTTGAATAATGGCCTAAGTTGCCTTGTACATTGGCAAGAAGACAAAGAGACCACGAAGGGTGGGTCGTCTGACGATCAAGAGCCTCTTGTTGTGTTTGCACTGTGGAGTTGATACTATTGTCACTGACTTTGAATTTGCTTCTAGAAACAAGTAATGCTATGTGTCTGGTGCTAGCGGGCGTGTCGGGCGGAACGGTTATTAAGTGGCGCTGAGAATGGAACGCGCGAAGTAGGACAAGGGTTCGATACCTGGGCCCACAAATCGCTATTGGCGGGGCAGACTGGCCACCTATTAATCCGTGTACTCAGGCCTACACAACTATAATGGTCTTAACATTTCACTTACTCACGCGGAATTTTTTTATTTATTTTATTTATTTTTATTTTTTTAGTCTAATTTAAATAAAAATAATAATAACAGCCTTGTGGTTGCAGGGCGAAGTTTCGTTGCATATTCTTTTTAGGACGATGCAGTCAACCCCAGTAGCCAGTAGTAGTAGTTTTTGGCTGTGATTTCTTGGCAAGTTTACGTTCAGTAGTTTGCCTTTGCTTTCTGAACAACCGGCACTCACGAGCCACTGTATGAAAACCAACGCAAGGCGATCTACTTCCAAACCGCCCGCAGTTGTGTTTCGAACGCGGTATGCGGGATCACGAATTGCATCTGCAAGCCTTTCGCCCGTGTAAACCACGCCAGTTTACTGCTAAGTTGTATATGTGACACTGAAAACTTCCGTGTACGAAAATTCGTTGGACCGGAACGCACAAACATCGGGCCGTTAATCCCATGGCGGTTACTGGGGTGAGAGCGTGAAGCGTTACACATGCACATATGAAACTGTACCAGTCTTCAGTGGCACGTCTTGTGCAGAATTCCCCCCCCCCCCCCAACCTCCCCATAACAGTCTTTCCAGGGTTCTCTCTGCCATACACCAAATGTCCCGACTGTTGCTGTCCCGTGTATAATATTTACTATATCTTGAATCCATCTACTTGGTAGTCTCTCTCTTCTCCGTTTCCCTTGTACATCTCACTCCATAGTTATCTTTTACAGACACTCATGTCTGTTTTCGTGTTCAACATATTTAATTTTCCTCATTTGTACGAGTTGTCTTAAGAACCAATCTTCGTCACTGTATAGTTATTGTTGGATGAATGTGTGTTTCTCTTTTTCGTCCTGTTAATTGTAAAACTCGTCCTTAACACTTATTATATTTTATAAGCTGAATATCTGCTTTTCAGACTATCTTTAGAACCAAAGTATTTCCGCGAAACCAAACCATGTGGTTGCAAACTGTGGGAGTCACAAGAAACTGTGGGAGTCACTTGAAACTGGGAGTCTTAATAAAGAGTGGGAGTCACAAGGAAATACTCATGCACATAGATGCACACATAACTAATTTCTATTCGAGATAAACTGTAGAATGTTGACACCATGAGCAAGTCGAGCTATACAGTTGCTAACTTACTGGGCCCCTTTGAGTTCAGTATGCAGAATGTGACAATACGTGAGATACAGTACACAGAAATATAACAATATGCAAAAGTGCCTTTTTGAGTACAAGTACATAATGATATTAAAATGTAGAAAACCACCCTTTTTCAGAAAAATTACACAAAGACAAAAGAGTTTTGTAGTTATATGTTAGGACCATTAATATAAACTACTGAACATAAACCTGTCCTGGAATCACGAACAGACAAAGATGATGGAGTTGATTGCTACGTCCTGTAAAAGATATGCAATTAACTTATTTTTTAACTGTTAATATAATTCGTTTTTATGACATTGGGTCTTTATTATTATATTACAATAGCCACTGTACTATTTCTTAACTAAATTATTACTCATTTTAAATGACTATGTTATTCAGGTTTCTTGAATATTCTCTCTTTGTTTCTGTTATCATTATGATACGTTTACAGGTAGGTTTGTGTGTGTGTGAACAAACAAGAACCGCTTCTATTTTTTAGATTCTTAGTTTTTATGATCTAAAGTACCCAGCATAGACAAATATAATTGCGTGTCACGGGTTCAAAGTTCAGTACAGTCATAGACTCAACTTATTTATATCTGTTGTGTTATAATTGCATAAATATAACCATAATATAAACATAATAAAGTGTTATAAAATATGAGAGTCAGGTCTTAGTCAGATATGACTGAGCTACCGTATGACAGTAGACGGTACTACCTGCTTTCTGTCAGCGCCGAATGTTGGGCGGCGCTTACCAAACCCGACACCCCACATTGTGCCAACGGCTTCGGGCGGAAGAGCGCAATTGGGAGGGTACTAGCCTTATCCTGGTGCGAGGAAATGCAACCCAAAGACAAAATAAGTCATGGCAGGGCAGACCAGGCCCTAAGCCTTGGTTGGCAGCTGGTCTAGGATCGAAGCTCCGACAGGCGGACAGTTAGAGCATTGCTTTGCTGATCCGGCAGCTTCTGCAGCTTGTCTTGTTCCAGATGTATAGGTGTTAACTTTCCTCTGGAGTGAACTAGGCAGGCCGAGAGAGGGATCATGCTGCATGGGCAAAACATGGTTTCTTTATTTTAGCCCAGGCTTTGTGCTATGGAGAGGCAATAACTCCATCCCTGGTCTTAACCGGTCTCGGAATCAAAGCAAGAGGCAACTGTTACGGGTTATAAGTCCTTGTCAGTTGGCGTAGTCACCGCTGAAAACCTTGACTGGAGAAATCATCACTAATAAGAAACAGCAGATGGATAGATGGGTTGAGCACTATTTAGAGCTTTTCTCAAGTGAGACCAAGCTAGCGGATGTTGCCCTCAACGCCATAGAGGCCCTGCCAACTCTTGACCACCTGGACACACTTCCAACTATAACAGAAGTTAAGTGTGCTATAAATGAGCTTGCATCTGGCAAGGCTCCAGGTAAGGATGGGATTCCAACAGAGGTGATCAGGAGTGGGCAAGACACCCTCGCTCTACAGATCCACCAGCTAATAGAGCTCTGCTGGCGAGAAGGACAAGTCCCACAGGATTTCAAAGATTCAAACATCATAACGCTGTACAAGAACAAGGGAGATCGGAGCGACTGCAACAACTATAGGGGTATCTCACTTCTGTGTATTGTTGGGAAAGTATTTGCCAGAATTGTCCTGCGCAGACTTCAAGTCCTGGGAGATCAAGTCTACCCCGAATCACAGTGCGGCTTCCGTCAGAACCGGTCTACCATTGATATGATATTCTCATTGCGACAGATGCAAGAAAAATGCCGGGAACAAAATCAGCCACTGCTTATTGCCTTCATCGACCTCACAAAGGCATTCGATTTGGTCAGTCGTGAGGGTCTGTTCAAAGCACTAAAGAAGATTGGCTGTCCACCAACTCTTCTGTCCATTGTGGAATCGTTCCACACAGGCATGAAGGGTATAATCAAGTTTGATGGCTCAACTTCAGAAGAGTTTGAAATCAAGAGTGGAGTTAAGCAAGGTTGTGTACTATCCCCCACCCTCTTTGGGATATACTTTTCACTTCTACTGAAATATGCCTTTCGTGATCAGGATGACGGTATATACATTCACTCACGCTCAGATGGTGGCCTCTATAATGCTCAGAGATTGAAGGCCAAGACCAAAATTAGCAGGGTACTAATCAGAGAGTTGCTTTTTGCGGATGATGCTGCGATTACGACCCACTCTGAGGAAGAATTACAACATCTACTATCTGCATTCTCCAATGCTTGTTCTGAATTTGGTTTAACAATTAACAAAAGAAGACACAGATTATGTCACAAGGTGCACATGGTGTACCATCAATCTTTATTGACGACGCCGAACTGGAGATAGTAGACCATTTTACATATCTTAGGATCAGAGGTAAATAGCAAATTATCCCTCGATCAGGAAATCAACATCAGGATTGGCAAGGCAGCAACAACAATGAACATGTTAGCAAAAAGAGTCTGGGAGAACAGGAAGCTTACTGCCAAAACAAAAGTCCTCGTCTACCAAGCCTGTGTCCTTAGTACTCTTCTTTATGGCAGTGAAACCTGGACAACTTACTCACGCCAAGAGAAACGTTTAAACAGCTTTCATATGCGGTGTCTGCGAAGAATACTTGGTATTAAGTGGCAAGACAAAATCACAAATACTGAAGTATTGGAAAGATCAGGTTGTGTGACGGTGTATTCCATGCTCAGTCTTCGTAGACTTAGATGGATAGGACACGTTAGGAGGATGGATGATGGTAGAATACCAAAGGACATCTTTTTTGGTGAATTACAGACGGGTAGGAGATCTCAGGGTCGGCCTCTACTACGATACAAAGATGTGTGTAAGCGGGACATGATTGATACAGGCATTGATAATGCACAATGGGAGCACGTCGCCGCTGAACGTGTTGCATGGAGGGCAACTATCAGAAATGGAAGAAAGACAAAGGAGAAAATGATTGCAGATAAAGCACACACGGAGCGTGAGAGACGTAAGATGGTGCAAAATGGTGGAAATGACCATGTTTTCACATGCACCTACTGTGGGCAAACATTTGCAGCAAGAATTGGCCTTACCAGCCACACTCGCCACCGCCATGGATCGTAGTTATTGCCATATGACAGTTATTAAGCCTTTTTGAAGCACAATGTACCAAACTATCGTCTGTCAAGACGGAAAGGTGCCAATGTAAATGTATGTATTATAATTTAATTCTTGCAGCGATTTGACCTATTCAGTGTATGTTGTGATATAGCTTCACCAACCCTTACATAGATTTGACTTATTCATCGCTGCTGTATTATAGCTTAAATCTTGCATATATTTGACTTACTCATGTTTGCTTAAACTTCCGGTGTGCTGACCGAGGTAGCAAGTTCAACTCCTACACCAGTCAGTTGGGCTAAAATGTTCACTTCTCGTCCTTTACTTGGTGACGTAAATTACAAGCACCTCAGAAGTCTGAGCGGGTTTGCCTGATGGCGAGGGACATTGGTATTAGGGAAAGCTAATCCACAAGCAAAAATCAGTCTCTTAAAAAATGGCACTCGAGAACGGAATGACGTTCTGAGCACGGAGAAAAAAAAAAGGATTGACCGCTTAGCCTCGGAGACCCAAGGTGATGGATTAAAATAGTTAGCTTTTGATAAGTTTATCAGAACAGGACATCAATTTAGCCAAGCTAAGCAGGCGACACCACTACAAGTACAATAGTCGCGACAAGCACGTCCTCTATGTGAAGTCTCTCGTATGATAATGTAATTGCAAACTCCAGTGGGAAAAATTACAAAGAAAGCCATGACAACAATGTAGAAATCGGTGCTTTGACGAAGGGGTTACGAACGAGATTCGCAATCCTCGCGTACCGCGTTCGAAACACAGCTTCATGCGGTTTGGAAGTAAACCACCTTATGCTGTGTTTCATACAATAATATGAGCATCGGTCGTTCAAAAAGCAATGGCGAACTAGTGAATGTAAACTTGCCTAGTAATTCACAAACGGCCGAAACATGTTGGGTGATTGACTGCGACATTCTGTAAAGGACATGACATGCAACTAGTTTTTTTAAATAAAGAACATTGTAACTAGGTTCAGGGGTACAATTCGCTCGCTAGGCGTGTGCAACATGCGGCATCAAATCTTCATCAACAGACGTCTGCAGTCGTACATCGAAAATATGGAATATAGGATCAATGTTACTAACAGGAAAGACAACGGTAAATGGAAATTAAATTGATGAATATCAATATTCAATATCAGACGTCAAATAGAAGGGAGGTGAATCGTTGTCATCACATGAAGTTATCATGTTCCATTGAAGATGAGTCCATATTGGATCAATCAATAGTAAACCAATCATGAGTTCTTGGTCAGTGGTGTTAAAATATGACTTAGAATGCTGGAAAACAGTTGACAAGTAAAACAATCCTTTGAGACCCCAGAGATTTGGTTTTACAGAGGAATGCAGAAAACACAAAAACAGCTACAAATTAGTAATCTAAACGTTTTGAAAGAGGTTAAGACAATAGCAAGTAATCCCAAGTGTCGGAAAGAGGCAATCTTTTTTTTAACCACACCACATGAAGAGAAAAACTAAGATTTTGTAACAAATGGAAATATTTGTGGAAAGAGAGACACGGGAACACAGTGAGAGAAGATTTTGATAACCAACTGTCATGGCACGGTAACGTGTCAGCATACAAACTAACACACGCTGTGAAAATCGCAAACATGGGGAGAAAGCATGATTGCTCACGCAATTCCGCAATTCCACGAGGCACTTGATGGTAGTAATAGTAGTAGTGGTGGTGGTGGTTGTCGTAGTAGTGGTGGTGGTAGTGGTGATAGTAGTAGTAGTAGTAGTGGTGGTGGTGGTAGCAGTAGTGGTGGCGGTGATGGTTGTAGTAGTAGTAGTGGTGGTGATGGTGGTGGTGGTAGTAGTTAGTAGTAAAGAACCCTTTTACACGTCTTGAAATGTACTGGGTATATAAGGCTAGCCCGTTTTAAACAAATCAGTACTTGATGGGTGATACGGTCAGTATCAAGTCAGCTGCCTTTACTTCCAGGAAATGTCCTAGTACCCATTTAAAACTGAGTCAATATGGAATCCCTGGTCAATATTTTTTTTTTTTTAATATATTTTTACGGGGATTCAAACTCATGAATACAGGACAGGCCGGTGTACCGTGGCTTCCACATTTGATGATGATGATATGGACAGCAAGAATCTGCATTCAACTTTAAAGGTGAACGTAGTGGATTAAGACCAGTTACAAGACAAGGATGTGTTGCATCACATAATTTTGTCAATAGTTAAAGTAAGAACTCAGAAACATCAAACTCTTTGAGGGGAGTTAAAGTCAAAGGAGAAAACATAAATATTCAGAGAAATTCAGATGACAGTTGTTTGTATAGACCCTAAAAATAGTCTTTAAACCATTCTGCACAAGTTATGCGGGAGAGCGAGATTATCATTAAATGTTAGGGAAACCGAACGTATGGGGCGTTCCAAAACATCATAAATTGCACTCCTTGTGGTGTAATGGGTATATGGTGTTGGTCCCATATATTTAGACCAATTGGCACTTGATGGGTGATGTGGGCAATATCACGCAGAGCGTCTTAATTCCACGAACATTTCTTGGTATAAATTTTTAGGTTGGGTCGACCTGGCAGTGTAGGAAAATGAAAAAAACATTGTCTCGAAGGGGATTTGAACTTATTAACCCAGGCCTGACAAGCTCCCTCTCTCTATTGTAAAAGTGGGGAGCCTCTGTGGCGAAGTGATTACGCTGCCTGCTTCACGCTCCGAAGGTTGTGGATTCGATTCCATGCTACGTCATTCAGTCCACGAGGACAATTTTATCGGAGACTCCTGGGGGTCGACACTGGAGCTATGGAGTTCGTGCTTCATGCGGAAAGAGTTCGAGCAATGTGGGATAAAACCCAGTGCAATGAAGTCAATCCTCTTGCCTTTTAAATCCTGTTTTAATAGTAACAGTGTAAACATCAGACCGATCAACATGTGTAAATATATAGGCTACACAGTGACTTGTGTTGGAAGATGTGTTACAGAGTGAAAGAAAGTGACAAAAATCAGACAGATCAACATGTGTAAATATATAGGCTACACAGTGACTTGTGTTGGACGATGTTTTACAGAGTGAAAGAAAGAGAGTGACATATCCAAACCCTATTTTACTAGAATAGGTAACATGGTAAACAGAAAAGTCATAGTTACAAGATTCTCCTAACTGAAAAGTTACAAATGCACTCGAGATCTGTTCCTTGCATGGATGTGATTGATGGACAATGATGAATGAAACTGGGGAAAGCTGGAAGCAGTGGAGATGTGGTTTTTGAGGAAAACATTAAGCCTCTGGGAAAGAAATGAAAATAAATTCATAGGTAATGTGAGCAACAAGTATTACAAGATTCCCTGCGAAAACCATAAGAAAAATACACACAAAATGTATATTGAAAGTCACCAGAAGAGATGGAATCATCATCATCATCATGTGCCTTGCCAGCTGGTCAGGGAGTTCATATCTTTCCACAGATCTCGATCTTTGGTGCTCTGAATTAACTGCGATTATATTCCTCCATGCCACCACCTCAGTCCATCCAGCACCATTTCTCTTGGGCTACCTCTGCCTCCGCCTGTGTGTTGCCGGGACCCATACGGGGGAGCAAAGAATAGTAACACTGTTGCCTACCATGCATGTCGTAAGAGGCGACTAAGGAGGCTATGGTTCCGTCGCCCTGCTACTGAGTGAGTGCGTGGTGCGACACTGAGCTGTGAATTTCGCGTGGAATGCTTTTGCATCTGTCCGCGATTGTTTTTCGCGTGAACTGCATGTTCGGAATGATGACGGCTGGCTGTCGCTGGATTGACTGGTTTGCCTTTTCGGTTCACGTGTGCATTTTTCAGGAGACTCCTGGGAGTCGTCGCTGCAGCTATGGAGTTTGTGCTTTTTGCAGCACTTTCGGTGGGTCGCCCTGCAGAAAAAGACCGAACCATATGGGATAAAACCCCGGTCAATGAAGTCTTTCTGGTGACTGCTGTTTTCATCGACGATGAACTGTATTTTTCGAGGAGGACTTTTGTGTTGGCATTCTGGCGGCGGCATTATGCACAGTGTACCTGTGCGGGCTGTTGGTTTGCCGATACTCCTGTCTATTCCATTGTTCACATGGGGCAGTGAGGAGCATTTTGTGATATTCACTGGCACAGGAACGGAGCAATATGGGGACGACCCGTTGCCGTGAAGCTGGAACAGCGACTAACTAACTAACTACTTCTGCCTCTTGTCCTACTGCTCTTTCCAGTTGTCACATTCTCCAATGTCTCTCTTATCATCACATGACCAAAGAATGATGTTTGTTTCTTTATTATAGTTGATTATAATGTTCTAGTTTTATTAGCCTCCTCCAGACAAATCACTATTAGTTACTCTGGCAGTCCAAGTTAATCACACCATTCATCGCAGGAACCATATTTCCATTGCTTCCAAGCTTTTCCTAATTTGTTTATTAACTTTTCATGTTTTGCTGTCATACAGCATTCTATATAACATTTCAGCACTCTCTTAAATTCAGTGATAGTGATTTATTACATAAGACACTTTCCTTTTTCTGGAATACAGCTTTTTTTAAAACCTATTCTGCTCTCTGTCATGCAGCTTCCATCTGATGTTATAATTGCCCCTGTGTATTTAAATGTATCACCTTAGTTAAGCATTTTGCCTTATAGTTTAAGTCTCATATTTAGGTCTCATCTTTTTTTTAAATATAACCAATGTTTTTGTTTCTTCGTATTCAAGGAATGTCCTTTTTTTGCATTCTCTGCTAATATCCCATCCAGACAAAGAACTTGAGGAATTGCTTTTTACTGCCTATTATATAGACAAATCGCCTTTTTTTTTAAAAACCACACACACTCACCCTTACATATATATAATGCTAATGCTAACAGAAAGTTATTTATAGATAGTAAGAACACAATGAGCTCCTTCTGTTACAACAGATAAACAGGATTACTAATCCGATTAGTGTTCACTGTTTTATGGGGCAACAAAACCGTTAAGCCAAAATGAGACAGAAGATTATTATGTTGTGGGACTGCCACCTGTTAAGATGTTTCTATGATCCCATTATCTAGTGTATATTTGAGACCATGTCTGAACTGCCTGCCAACATTGATTCTTAGACTATCCAGCAACTATTCCACATTGTGTCTCCATTGATTCCACCCCGTGTCTCCATTGATTCCACTATTGTGACGTGAATTACCTCAACAGAAGTTTGTATGGGATATTTATCACTGATTGTGAATTGACCGAGCATCTTTATGTCTATAATATCAGCTGAGGCATGTCCTTGTTAGAGTGCATGCAAAAAATATTTTGCTATGAGAAGGCTTCAAATAAAAACCTTAAAAGTGTGATAGAAATTACAATAACCATGCCATTATCTTGTAACCTGTCAATATTGTTGTTAAGGGTGTCAAGAGTGTTAAGGAAGTGACGCCACAGCACAGACAAACATGGTGACATCATACAGACAGTTTAAAGATGGCCACTCCACTTTTGACATGCACCAAATAGAAGAAGCATTTTGTTATCTGTTTTTTTTATCAATGAAGGGGTGAAACCTACAGACATTCATTGGTGAATGAAGGTCCAGTATGGTGATGTATGCCTGTCAGTCTAGAAAGTGTATGAGCAGAGTAGGAAGTTTCAAAACGGTGTGACTTCTGTGGCAGAAAGTTCACGACCGGGGATGGCACACTAAGTAGTGACCCCCAGAGAATTTATTTCTACTTCAAGTTCTTTATCTGCACTGGAGGACTTGCACTGAATGCAGTGGTGACTACACTGAAAAATGATACATTTGTTATGTACTTTTAAAGAATATATTCACACACATACATACAAACATTTAAGGTTTTCATTTGAATCCCCCTCATACAAACCAATAAATCAAAAACACTAATATCAAAGCTAAAATATGAGGAAATAAGTGAAGAATTCGAACTGCAGACTGTTAGAGTGAACAGATGAATGATTGACAGCGTTGAGCAAAAATAGAGAATTGTAACTTTTAATCCGGTGGGCAAATCGAGACTTATCTTATGTTCAATGTAACTGAAGAGAGCAGGAGCAGATTTGGCAACCCACACCAGTCACCTGGAGAACTAGTAAAGGAGTGGGACAGAAAGTCTCACAGAGTGAGTATGTAAATGTTATGAAATCTTTCAGTGCTGCTGTCATGAGATGAGTTGAATCTGTCACTCATCTACATCATCTTTTGTCCACCTTCATCTTTTGTGTCATCGAGTCGAAAAACATCAAAGTTTGTTCAACATTATCATACCTAATCAGCATGGAGGAGGTCTGTGACAATGGGTGTATGTCAGCGTCACTGATGTTAAAATAAATAGGAATGGTTGAAAATTGACTTCTTAGCAATATGTGTTATAAATGATGTCATCTTTAACTACATCATCATCTGATTGTTAATCTAAAGATTGGTGCAGAAATAATTTAATCATGTTACCACTTTCACCTGTTTTCAACAATCATCTTTAGCTCTCATTAAGTCCAAATCTTAATGCCCATGCATGCTTATATTCTTTCTTGAATGCTCTTTTCTTTCAAATAACCTTAATTTTCCACTCCTTTATTTGAGACCTTGTCTCACATTGTGATTAAACCAAGACAGCTTATTGTTTATATATATTCTAATAGTTGTCTCAATCAATCAATCATGTGCCATGCCAGAAAGCGTGGGCGGTCATGACTCGCCATTTCACTCGATCACCAGTGTCGTGGATCAGCTCAATGTTCCTCTCTTGTCCATGCCATGTGGCCAAGCCATCCAGGTATTTTCCTCTCGGTCTTCCTCTTGGTCTGTTCCCTTCAATCTTGCCAGTTGTCACCAAGTTCTCCAATCCATTTATTCTCATAACATGTCCAAAAAATTTTGACTGTCTACGTCTAATTTCTCTAATCAGTTTACGATGTTCATTTGTCTCCTGTAGTACTTGGTCATTGGTTTTTCTGTCTGTCCATGGTATTCTTTGCATTCTCCTCAATATCAATATGAACAATATGTTCATAAGAAGTTATTCATTTGATCTTTTTTTTTATATAGTCTACGATTCAGAACAATACAGCACCAGGGGCCAGACAAAAATGGTGACTGTTCTTTGACACAGATTAATATTGATGTTAATTAATGCTAGAAAGGTTTGATTTTTCTAAATAATTTTGTTAGCCACTGTAATTCTATCTTATTACACAATGATCATCCTCTGTAGGGTCTCTATGACGATGTGAGCAAGCCGCCTGTTGTGCACTCCAAAGGTCAAGAGTTAGCTTTCAGACTTAGTCCTCCGGTTCACAGATGCAATTTTTTCGGAATCCGAGTCAGTGGAGTTTGAGTTTGAGTTCTGTTTGATGATTTTGACATACCGGCCTGGAGAAAGGAACAATATCATACGGGATAAAATCCAGTGGAATTAAGTTGGTCCTCTTGCATTTAAATAATTTTAAAGAGAATCCTGTGTGATGCAGTCATTAATTATCACCTTGCAAAGAGCCACATAAGCAACTAAACTGCATGAAATGAAATACCATGTTTGTTTACTTATTTGAAAGTTTCTCCATGATTTCCTCATACAGAGTATCCAAAACAATTTACAAGTCAAAAAACACCATGTAAGCATAAACAAAACAGTATAACAAGCTAAATAATGTTTAATACAAAGAAATATTACCACCGGTATAAACTTGACAGATTATAACATCATGCAAAACACTGGCTATGTGCACAGTATTTGCATTATCTTGACATATTAAAAACAAAGTATAAATTACATTTGAATTAGAAACATAACAAGTGATATAGCAATCTTTTAATCATTGAAAATGTAAATAAAAATTGTTTTAGAAAAAAAAATAAACTACTGCAGTAGCATCAGTGCTGTTTAAAAAACATTGATTACATACTCATATCATTTACTTGCACATTTTAAACTCAGAATAGATAGATTTCTGATATTCCCTGAATTAAATCTTCATTATTGTGTAATTCTGTAACCTGGCTATCAAACTCTAAAACAGTATGCTTAAGAGAAACATATATCTGTGTTCCCATCAACAATCAAAAGACTGAAGTAGATAATTCAACAATATCACAACATTTAAATTAAATGCTTAAAAAAGAAAATTAGTACAAACTACTAAAATAATTCTAGATATCTTAGTGCTTGTTCAACCACTCCCTCATTATCCTGTTGACTTCATCAGGGGCATCAGTTTGCACAAAATGATTGCCGTTAGGAATTTTCTTCACGTCAACTGTTGGTACGTCTTTCTCAATAGTATCTGGTATAGCAATATCTAAGGCTTTGTCTTGACATCCCCAAATCAAAAGTGCTGGCATGAGATACTTCAGATTGTAGTTCACCTCCCTGTCTGAGCTTTTTCTCATCAGATGCCTATAGTAGTTCAAGGGCGGTGTCAAAGCACCTGGCAAACACAAAAGACATGTAAATCTTCAGAACAATTATCGAGCAAAGTTATCAATGTTTTCTACACATTCTGAAACATTGTATCTGATCAAAAGGATTATTAATGTCTTTTTCACGTTCTGAAATATTGTCTCTAATCAAAAGGCACAGAATTAAGACAACTTGAAAGCACTTGAGATGTGCTATTATTGCAGGATACAAAGAATGTGTTGGGCAGAACAGAGATCAAATGTACACATTCTTAAAAACGGGTAAATGGATAGTTATTGATACATATACAATAAAACATAGACTGTTTTGACTTGGTCCACTACGAGACATAGGAATCTCCTACTGAAAATTACTCGAAAGCGAAATCCAGTACAGAATAAAAAGAGACCATCCAACAAATCACTAAACAGACAGGCATGTAAGTGGTTCAGGTTGAGGTTCAGACATACACAAGGCTTGCAAGAATAACTAACAGGAAATAGTAAAGTGATATAATCAAATGACTTCAAAATCAGTTTTTTGACTGGTTACACTAATAAAAATCAAAGTGGTGGTTATTAATAAGTAAAGCAATGTTAAACTATTTATGTGCCATTAAGGCCCATATTTTCAGTGACCAAATGGCACAGAATACTGCTATAAATGTAAATCAATGGACTCTGACAAGAGCAGCTTAGTGATCTGGATTTCGGGAGGGAAGGAGAGAGAGAGAGAGAGAGAGAGAGAGAGAGAGAGAGAGAGAGAGAGAGAGAGAGAATAAAAAAAATGTAGGTGGATTTTAAAAAGTTAGATATCCTTTATGGGACATCGCAGTCAACTCCAGCATTGTTTGGAAGTGTTTGTGATTTCTTGGCAATCTCACGTTCAGTAGTTTGCCATTGCTTTCTGAATGACCGACACTCATATCTTTGTAAGGAAACCAATGCAAGGCGGTCTGCTTCCAAATCGCTCGCAGCTGTAGGTGTATTCATTAACAAAAATAACAGCTTAAAACAAAAAATAAGTCGCTTAAAAGTCGACAGGGTCGGCTTCATTGCACAGGGTTTTATCCCATATGGCTCAGTCTCTTTCCGCAGCGCGGAAAGCGTCGCACAAAGCATGAACTCCGTGGCTCTAGTGACGACCCCCAGGAGTCTCCAAAAAATTTCACTCATGAACCAAAAGACGCAGCCTAGAATCGAACCACAACCTTCAGAGCCCGAGTTAAATGGCTTGACCACTTCAACAGAGAGACTCCCTTTCCTTTATTTCCTGTCAGTTATTCTTGCAAGCCTTGTATATGTCTGAACCCAAACCTGAAAATAACAGCATACAATATAAAGTATCCAACTTACCTGTCCTCAAAACTACATGCAATACTGGCATATGTAATAAAGTATACAACATACCTCGCTAAAAATATTTGTATTTGTCTGCATACATGCATTCATGTTATTTGTATGTGTGTGTGTGAAACAAATAATGGCATATAAAATAAAGAACACAACATACCTTACTAAAACATTTGTATTTGTCTGCATACATGCATGCATGTCTATGCGTGTATTTAAAAAATATCAACATTTCATATGAAGTACACCACATACCTGGCTGTGAAAATGTGTATTTGTATGGAGCGACATGTTCTTGGATTGCTTTATCTTTATTCTCAGAATTGTCTTTTTTGTAATTTGTAGGTAGTAAAGCATTGAAGATTGCATAATCACCCAGTTTAAGTGCAAACTCAGGCAGGAATGGTAGCTGGAAAAAGAACACATACCTGCAGAAAAAAAAGTTCATCTTGTTAATCACATTGCAAACATACAGATGTACAAGATAACTTCAAATGTTCCAGGAAGAGATTCGTTCCTGTCTGAATGAATGTCTTGGAAATTATTTAAAAAGTGGTAGTGACCCTAATGTGAGACATGGCCCATTTCATAATCACTATAGAAGAAAAGTGGGGCTTTTGAACTGAAATGTTACTGAAAAGTGTTTAGAATATCCTGAACTTAAAATATAAAAAATAAAATACTGATATTCTACAATATTTGAACATTTCAGTATTCAAACACCACATCTATTCCAGGAATTAGGCCTACCATTTCTGTTCTTTCCAAATCACTGTGATGTTTAACATGGCCAAAATATTTCAGTATCCAAGTCATGGTGCTGTTTATGATCAAGTTTTCTTCGATGTTCAGTTCTTGTAGAATGTTAGTGTTTTCTTCTTCTTGGTCCATGGTATTCTAAGAATATGTCCGTAACATGTAAGTTACAAAATCCTTGATTTTCTTTAGTAGTGAAGGAGTAAACCATACATTCATACATGAATGAAGGTGCAGCAGTGATTCATTCCAGCTACCGCAGTAAATGTTTGAGCCCAGTAGTAAATTCTGAAATAGGTTTGACTTGTGTGAGAGATTTATGTCAACTGGGTTAAACACACTAAGTTGTGACCCTAGCGTTGATAACAGCATAATGGACAACAGCACAGTGACAGGAATGAAGTAGTCACATTTCTGGATATCAGTCAAGGTTCAGCACACCTCATACTTTATGAAGAATTTCAGCTCCACAAAGTTTCAGCAAGGTGGGTGCGATAGTGACTTAATCCGGATTATGAATGACAATATGTTGATGTCTGCCAAGAACTTTCGCAACAATTTTAACCAGAAGGTGACAGTTTTCTAGTGAGAATATTTACTGTGGATGACATCTAAATTTACTACCAACAATTGTAATCTATGAAAGATAAACATACTTTCCTACCAAAACTGAAGCAATCCTGCACAGAGACATCTGCAGGAAAGGTTATGCTGGCTTTCTTTTTAAACAAATGAGATTTTATTTTAGAGCACAGCACACAATGTGCAAGAAACTATTTCTTTTTAATATATAGTCAGTCAGTTACTGGGCACATTATCCTCAGTGCACACTGTACTATTCCGTCTATAAGTGCTTGGACCCTTTGGACTGACAATGCCAACTCTGTGTTAGTTGACTAATTCTTTTTTGACCACCTGCACAGCAATCCTGTCTGGTTTCAATCCTTTCACTTGATGTTCTTGCAGTAAATGCATGATAAGGCAGATTGGCGAAAGCCCTGGGGGAGCGCGTGAGTAATGCAGATAAGTAATGCAGATTCCATGATAGACTATCATGGTCTAGAGAAAATGTGGCACAAGGGAGTGGGGGGGGAGAGGGGGGTGTCAGAGGATCTGGTAGACAGTCGTCACACAGAGGTAAAGCAAGACGAACATATATTCAGATTGCAACGGGCACCATTAGTATTGAAACTCTCTGCTGGCTGTTGAAGATGATGACTGAGAGCTTATGGGAATGCTCCGAGTGCAATGGCAATGATGTCCATTCTGGACTCAATTCAACTCAACACAGACCGGTTTCTTGTTGTAACATCTGAATGCTCAGACCCAGAAGGAGAGGAAAGACTTTCAGATCTTATGAAGAGGTGCATCTGGTGGTACATGACTCGTACAGATTTAAACAAAATAGTTATTTTCCAGAGAGATCTATGACCTTTGTAGAAACACTGGAGGACTTTATTTAAAAAATGGTGACTATATTGAAAATGATACAAAAAATGATGATATAATTTGTTCATAACTAATCTGGGAGGAAAAAATCATTTAAGTTTTCCATTTTAAACACCTATGTATTATTTATATTATTATACATGAACTAAAAATTACACTTTGGAAATGAATAAATTATTATATTTACCATACAGTACTTCCTTATCAAATTACTAAACTTGTAAAGTATACTTCTTGTATTATTGATTTGTTTTCCCATGCGTTTTAATGCATATTATTCTGTTGTTGTCTAAGATTAGCTTCATAATTGATTTATGAATGACATAACGTATGACAGGAAGAGAGGAAAGAGAGAAGAAGGGAGACTGTCAGATGGGTCTCCATGCCCAATTCTTAACCCTTTGAAAATAAAGTCTGTTCTTTCGTTCGTACGTCCATAATAAATCACATGTAATCCACGCAAATCCACTTATGCAAACATTTTTCTGTCCTTGCATACTGCAGTATTATATACTTACCTCGACTTTTTGGCTTGTTCTTTATTTGTGTCTAGAATCCTTCTGAATATAGGAAATGGGGGAGCATTCATGACAATCAGCTTGTCAACCAGATGTGGATACCGTATGCCAAAATCCCATGCCACAAGACCTCCCCAATCATGTGCAACTAACACACAGCTTTTGTAGCCTGCAAGTATATAACCATACTGGAGAGTAAGGTTGAAGTCAAGCGAGCAAGAGGTAGACAAAGATACAAGTGGGAAGATAACATCAAGAGATGGAGAATGCACAGTCAAGGTGAGAGACAGATGGTGTCAGAGATCCACTGCAGCCAACCTTCATTGTGGAGACAACACCTGATTGATTGAAGTATATAACAGAAAAAGGACTAAAGCAACATAAAACTTACTGAATTTGTTCAAATATATTCATAGTTATGAGAGATCACGGCTAGAGCAAGATGTGACAGTATAAAATGAAACAAATAGGTATGTGTAGATCCTCTGAGGGAGGGAGGGAGAGTCACAGAGAAAGAGACAGAGAGATAGAGACAGAGAAAGACAAATAGAGAGAGAGAGAAAGAGAAAGCGGGAGAAAGACAGAGAGTACACAGTGTACTTACCTTACAATGAACTCAGTCCAGGTGAACAGAAATCATTGGGAACATGGATAGGAATAATGAATAATACTAAACAAAATATAATAATAATAATAATAAAACAATGTTCAGTAAATATATAATAAATAAGTTAAACCACAACACACACATCTGATATTTCAATCCTAGTAATCTTCTTCATAAACATCTCAAACAGGGCTAAATAAAAAGTTATACATATACATAAAAATGCATAGAAATAGAAATATGCAAACAATGTAAATAAGGAATGCTAACAGACAAGTGTGCAACCTCTGTGCACAAGAAAAGTAGGTATTTATAGCCAAATCATGAAGTGTGAAGCTAAAACATCTGAACAATGTAATTTAGAAAGGCAATGTTATATATTGTTCACAAGATATTGCAACAGTTTCCCAAAGGAAAAAAAAATCTACAATGAATTAAGTGTGAATGCATTACTTTCACAAAAGCAGCAAATATTCAGCTAGTATATATGGAAGCCAAGGTAATGCAGTGGTTAGTACTCTTTCCCTGCCAGGTTGGTGGTTCCTGATTTAAATATGCGCTGACGCAGAATTTTCAAACTGACATGGGCTCTCAAGTCCTCCAGCCTAAAATGTGTACCAGGAAGTGTCATGAGAAGTAAAAGTGGCCGGCACGATATTCACCACATTATTCTTTGAGTTTTAAATATTTAGCACAACCCACTACTGGCAATGCTGATCATATTCTGGTATGAACCTAAGGCCTATCCATGTCAATATGGAAGCACTATACTTGAGTTTCGCTCTCGTTTGAGCTCATCAGTAGTGCATATCCCTGACCGGATCCAGAACCAAGCCCCTGATCACTGGCGTGTGAAGCGGGTGTGTAACCACGCGGCACATGCTAGACACGCCAAATTATCATAACAGAACACTACAACGTCACCCATCGTAGGCTATGTTCAAGATTGCTCAAGATTAGGAGGCCTGGTGTTCCTTGCCAGTCAGAAGTCCTGATCGTTCGGGTCCACATCAATTGACGGACGTCAGTCGCTGCGTCAGTCAAGATTGCTCAAGATTAGGAGGCCTGGTGTTCCTTGCCAGTGAGAAGTCCTGATTGTTCAGGTCCACATCGATTGATGGACGTCAGTCGCTGCGATTGGGCAATCTTGAGCACAGCCTACGATGGGTGACATTGTAATATTCTGTTATGATAATTTGGCATGTCTAGCATGTGCCGCGTGGTTACACACCCGCTTCACACGCCAGTGATCAGGGGCTTGTTTCCAGATCTGGTCAGGGATATGCACTACTGACGAGCTCAAATGAGAGCGAAACTCGAGTATAGTGCTTCCATATTGACGTGGATAGGCCTTAGGTTCATACCAGAATACGATCAGTGTTGCCAGTAGTGGGTTGTGCTCAATATTTAAATTTCAAATCCCGAAAAAACCAAATAATCTATTCTTTGAGTGCCGATTGGTCTATACAAATATGGAGCTAACAGCATTTATTCAATATGCGTGTGAAAAGGGTCCTTTACTGTAAAACATACTGTGTTGCATGCTGAAATAACTGTCCAGGTTGCTATAGTATGCACTGACCAAACGGCAAATCATATCTTGCATTACCTGGCATACATAGACAATAGTTGATCACACATTTTGCATAGCTTGAGACAGAAAGAGCTAAGTAACTACTTTTGCATGAGAGATGAGATATTCTCAAAATCACCAGTTTCTCTATCACCATCATTATCATCACTAAGCACAATTATAGGTTTTATATCTACCACTGCTTAAATCAAAGTACTGTCCCCTCATATGAGTGTGGTAATTTCTTAATATTTTATATTTTATATTTCAGAACTTTAGAATGGAATTCTAAACTTGTATTTTGTTATGTGCCGGTCTCCCTGGTCTAGTAGTTACACAACTTTCTCCACAATCCTGTATACTCTCATGAGTAACGTGACATTTGCGAGAATCTGTAGCGGTTCTCTCTGTGCCTGTAACTTACGGGGTATGTGAGTCAGTCGCTCAGAAAGCAATGACAAACTACTGAGTGTAATCTTGCCAAGAAATCAACAATCAGCTGAAAGATGCTGATGTTGACAGCGATATCCTGTAAAGGACATGCAAACAAAAATACAAACAAACAAAAATATTTGTTATGTCAATCTAGAAAGAATATTCTAGAATCCTTTAACCAATGACGTAGTGACCTTGATAGAATAAGACCTAGCTGAACAGTGATAAACTGAGTTTTCAGCTTTAAGTGTTGTATTTTATCTAAAACTGTCTGTAATCTAAATTGGTCAGCCACATCAGTGACTCTACATACATGTTGATAAATATATTTCTTACTTTTAATACTGAATATTCTAGCTGTTGTTATTTGCTTACAGAATATTTATAAGATTTTTTTGAGGTTTCATTTCAGCAACAGGATGTCCAGCATTATTTCTGGGAAATAGAATGAGCTATTCAGTAATAAAGCTGGATTAGAAATGAAAGTTACTGGGGGTTACTTGGATACAATGACTAGAGGCTGCCCCACTAAAAAGAAGCAAAAGTGACTTTGCAGAAATACTGTTGGGATTCCTCAGTTCCTGAAGTAGCTGCTCTAATGTTGTTTTTGTTTAACAACATAGTGTATGTCCTTTGCCAAAACAACACAAAGACAAACGCTAGGAGACTGACAAATGAAACCACACAAATCTGTGAAGTAACTAGTTGACTTTAGTTGCTAGTAACAGCATATTTTCAAGTCAATGTGCTGACTGAAATTAAAGTTTTCTTCTTCTTCCTCTTCTGATTTTCATCTCCCAAAGAGCACAGGCCCTCAACCAACTCATGCCAACCACTTTATCGACTTGTTGATGAATGGTCGGATGTTGCAGCTACATTTTCTACACAACGAGGTAGCTAGTCTCATGTCAACTCTCCTTAGTTGTTCTTACGACATGTATGGTATGTAACGGTGTTATTATTTTTGCTGGCTCCCTCGTGTGTCCCAGGTAACACACAGGTGAAATATGAGTTTTTCATCTCATCTCATTTTGTTCCTCTTGTACCTTGTGGTGTTGAGGTGAAGTATAAACAGCGGGAGAGTGCCTGCTTATGGGCTTCATGTATCGATATTCCCATGGACTCTGTTATTCCTTCCGTCCATCGTTTACGTGGTTGGCCACTTCCTCTGCTTCCATCTGGTCTGTACATCATTGCTTGTTGTGGTATACTGTTAGTTGGTAATCTACTTGCATGGCAAACCATCTGACTTGCTGCCTTCTAATAAAATCTAGCGCAGCTATTACTCCCACTTTAGCCCTGAATTATTCATTTCTGATCTTATCTCTTCTTGGTATATTGAGTATTCTTTTCAAGAATTTCATTTCTGTTGTTGTGATTTTTCTTTTCTCTTTTTTTCTGTCATTGTCCAGGTTTGGCTTTGGTAGCATAGAGTTGGTAGGAAGATTGTGCTGTAAAGTGCTTTCTTAGTAGTTATTGATACATGTTTGTTCTTCAGTATTGGTGCCATTTGTCCAATGAGTTGGTTTGCCTTATTGCATCTATTTTTGATCTCGTCTTCTGATTTGCCACTTGATGATATTATACTTCCTAGGTACTTGAAACCTTTTACCTGTTTCAGGGATGTTCGTTTAGGTGAATTGTTATTGTTTTTTCTTCTTTAGTTATAGCCATTACCTCTGTTTTGCTTGTGCTAATTTTCATGTTATGTTCCCTACACATTTCGTTTAGACTATTAATGTGGTCTTGTAATTCATCTTCTGATTTTGCTATTAGTGCTTGGTCGTCCGCAAACAGGAGTTCTCTAATAGTGTAATTTGCAGATGGTTCTTCTGTGTTCTCGTCATGCGGTGTTCTTGCGGCCTATGTTTGGCTGGTTTCTTTACATATCTTGTCTATATAGGTTATAAACAAGAGAGAGGACAGGACACAACCTTGTCGTACTCCGGATCTTATATGAGTTTAACCTCATCAAAACAACGGCAGGAGTCACAGGTGCAACCATTATAAGTGTATTTATACTATTATAAAGGCCTGACTGGCTGGAACGAAGTATGCAAGTAGGTTAACTCACCCAGACCCTGGATAACCTGAACCAAATCTGACGTTAGCTTGTCCACTGAGTAGTTATGTATGCCTGCTGGTTTGCTAGATTCACTGTATCCCCTCTGATCAATGGCCACCACTCTGTAGATAACATTATAAGCACATAAATGAACAACAAATATTTTTAAAGGAGTGGGATAGGACAAATAAAACATAATATTATGTCCTTTCATTCTCCCATCCTTCAAAAATTGATCATTACATGATAATGTTACTATTAATATAATAAACAGTGGGAGACATGGTAGCTCAATGGCTAGCTGGCCTGGTCTCAATATATTTGAAGAGGGAATTTAAAAAATAAACTGACCTGTGCTCCAAGGATGACTTAGTCTCAACTTGGTAACAGGAAATGTTCTGGGGAACAAAGACAGCCAGCTATTGGTCTAGGGAAATAAAGGCAGCCAGCCATTGGTCTAGGGAAATAAAGGCAGCCAGCTATTGGTCTAGGGAAATAAAGGCAACCAGCCATTGGTCTAGGGAAATAAAGGCAGCCAGCCATTGGTCTAGGGAAATAAAGGCAGCCAGCAACTGGTCTATAGAAAAATGAGGCCAACACTATATACCCAAGATACCTTAAAGCATGGAAAAGGGTCCATTACATACATGACCAATAAACAGCATACACATGCTCAGTTTTCACAAGAAATGACAAAATAAAATTAATATATTGAATCAAGTTACCATTCCTCAATCAGTGATTTTAGATAGCAAATAATTTTAAATGGTACAATCATTTGAAAGCATATGTCTCATAATGGTAGACATGGACAACTCCAGTCACATATTAGTCTCATTTCCTGATGATCCATCACTACACCAGTTATTATGTTAGTTTTAATGTGTTTTAAATATTGCTGTTATTATTCGAGAACTCACTGATTCCCACTCTATTAATGCTTTGGATAACATTCGGGCCACTCCTTCACTGTGGATCGCATTTTCCTTTCTAAGACCTGAGAACAGAAAATCTTGTAAAATTTCATTTGTTCTACCACCTGTACTTGTACTGTCTTTCTTAATTCGTAAATAATTTAACATTCCTGGTGCCAATCCTAGAGATTTTCCTAGGTACAATGAAATAGTGAGCACTAAGGACTCCTTGCGGCTTTCTCCTGAACACACAAAATCTCTTCCAGAAGAGCTTCCTTCCTTGTTGGTTGGTTGAGTTCTTTTGTTTTCTTGTATGATTTGCTCATGATTGATTGAATTTTGTGGCTGAATTTTTCTAAATAATGACGTAGCCTGCCCTAGGCACAACCCTCCCTTAGCTGTCTATTACAACATACTTGATGGTGTAGTGTTACTATTCTTTGCTTGCTTTATGGACTCTGGTAGCACACAGGCTGAGATGGCAGCACACAGGCGGAGAGAACCTTTATAGTCTTAAAACGTTTATACAGTCCATAAGTTTGATCTCTAAATTGACATCCAAAGAGATACCCACCTGTAATCCTTCTGAAATTCCCGTATCTGATTTCTCCATGAGTACCAAAACTCAGGAAACCCATGTACAAAAAGCATCAATGGTTTATCTTCAGGTCCACTTGCCACATAATGTATACGTACATCCTATGAAAGCAGAAAACAGCTTGAAGTATGTAACTACAGAAATCTAAGACATCTAATAAGAACAAGTAAGTTTAAATAGAAAAAGCTAAGAGTTTAACAGGAAGCAAAGCCATTAAATATAATTTGTTGCATTCTGTGGATATGTTAGACCAATACTGTCTGTCACTAAACGGTTGATTTGGCCAGTACTATGTTACCTATCTTTCCTTTCCAAAAAATCTAAGGCATCCATTGTACAACGTTAGGTAAATCTTTACTTATCAATTAAAACGTCTCTACACTGATAAAGATTAGACCCGAGGCATTTAACCAGCAAGTCAGATTTATTTGTTTGGCACTCGCTCGCTCGCTCGCTTTGAACTCAAGTGTAGTCCATACACGTGTTACTACTTCTAGTGCACTGGACTGATGTTTGCTTTCCCTTTAGCAAGTCAGATGATTAACCATTTATTACATCACATATGAACTCTTTCAGTCCTAGATAACTGTTAGGTTACAGTAAGATATATAAGTAACAGTGTCACTGCTGCGGGAGTTTCCATGGCGAAGTGGTCAAGCCAACTGCATTGTGCTCCAAAGGTCGTATATTCGATTCCGGGCTACGCCTTTTGGTTCACTGGTGCATTTTTCTCAGAGACTCCTGGGGGTTGTCGCTGGATCTATCGAGTTCGTGCTTTGTGTGACGCTTTCGGCAGGCCGCCCTGCAGAAAGAGACTGAGCCATATGGGATAAGACCCGGTGCAATGAAGTCGATCCTCTCGACTTTTAAGACTTTTTTAAGGTATGACCAGGTGAAATAAGTTAAAGCATCAAGTGGAATACATTGGGTTAAAGTAACAAAAGTATGGACTAACATGAGTCAAAGTATTGGCTCAGAAACAGTTGTTTAATTTAACAGTTGGATGGTACAAATGGCATTAAGAAATGTAAAACGATTGATCATCTTTATCATATAGCATGTCCTTTGCAGAACACTGCTGTCTATACAGCCTGCCAAAAATATTCTTGAGCAAGCATTTCCATGTCCTAGGTGTCCTTCAATGTCCTGGATCCATCCTTGTGCTAGTCACCTCCTGCTTCTGCTGCCAAGACTCATGTCTCCCATCACTGTTCTCTCCAAGCCACTGTCTATACCCACATTTGTTCAGTTTCCAAGACATGATGTTGCTTATAAGCCAGCTTTCTTTGATGTTCAAATCTTGTAGAATGTCAATATTTTTCTTCTTCTTGGTATTCTAAGAATTTATCTGTGACATTTAAGTTCAAAATATCCCGTTTTCAACATTGTTGCTTGAGAAATTTCCAAGATGTAAGAGTAACTAATAACTGCATGGTGCATTCCTTGGTACAGAATGAGTAATAAGTGACACCAAGAATAAGTCAAGAACATTTAAATTGTGTGGCCTTTGGCATAGAATAAATCAAGAACATTAAAAATAAATGGATTTTGGCATAGAATAGGTCAAGAATATTTAAAATGTGTGGACTTTAGCATAGAATAAATCAAGAACATTCAAAATATATGGATTTTGGCATAGAATAGGTCAAGAATATTTAAAACGTGCAGACTTTATCATACAGCAATTCAAAAGCATTTAACATGTGTGTACTTTGCCCTAGAATAATTCAGAAACATTTAAAATGTGTGCTATGGCATATAATAAGTTAAGAACATTTAAAATGTGTGGACTTTGGCATACAATAAGTCAAGAACATTAAACATCTGTGGACTGAGTATAAAATAAGGCACCAAGATTTATAACTGGTGGTGTTTGGTATAGAAAAAGTCACAAACACTTCCTTCTCCCTCTTCCCCATTCCTTTTTCAGGACAATGAATCACACCAAGTTATGCAACTCAGAGGTCAGTTTGCCCAACTTCAGCATGCAATTGAGTCAGGTTCACTTTCTCTAGGTAGACTCCATTCATGCTAGGGTGCTCCATCTACCAATGGTTTGGTTTTTCTTACCTAACATTTTTGCCAGAGCAGTGAAACTGTGGTCTACTCATTGCAATGTCCAACTTTCATGGTTATTGTTAATGTGCACATTGTGCACACTGGACCTCATGTTTTTCACCCTTATCTGAGAAAGCTAGGTATCTGATCTTTTCAATCAAGAGAGCAGATAGAAATAATTGTGCTATTTGTCCACCAGGATGGAAACCTAATCATCACAAATCTCTTAATTCTCTATATCGCAAAAGAGGGAAAAATCAAACAAAGGGGTTCGGAAAAACATCTACACTATAACTGACCGTTGCTTTTGAAATGTTTGTGAATACTGTGGTGTAATCATTTATTGTTTATCTTTTACCTTCAAGGTCAAGAAGCCATGGGTTCCAAGACTAGGATCGTCCAAATAATGTGGCCTGTCCCACTTCTTCCAGTTGAAAAGCTTCCTTGGTCCCTTCACAACAATGTCTTTGAGAATACTGAGGGTAACAAAGGTTCCATATATCGTGGCTTTACTCCATAACTGAAGGGTATATATCAGTCCAGCCATTATGATGGTCTTGGTAAATCAATCTATGTAACAAATAAGATTGTTTGGGGATAAATTTTAAAGCAGAGCTAACAGCTTCTAGTCAAGAAAGTCTGATTAAAACATTATCAGCTAGCAAGAATGAGATAATTAAGAAAGTTATTTCAAAATATAATTTTGGAGATGAACCCTATACTGGCAGAACAATATGTTATGAACAAATACATTAAAAAGACTGCAGAATTCTAAAACAAATATGTTGACTAAACTAGTGGTTGGTTTTTAAAAATGCTTATAAAGTACATTCAACCTACCCACAAATGAACATTAAAAAATTATGAATAGCCTTCTACAAGCAACTGCTGTTTTCAGAAACCACAAAATTAAGAGGTAACCTAGTAAATTTATTTACAGAAGCTTTATAGCGTCAAGTCAAGAGTTTGAAATAAGCCATGGCCAATCTTTGAGTAGATTTTGATTGTATGAGGTGTCGGCTATTCAGAAAGCAATGGCAGACTACTGAAATAAAATTGCCTGGTAAATCACCAATCCAATAACTAATAAATTCTGGACTTGAATGCAACATCCTGTAAAGAAGATGCAATTCACTTTTTATAATGCAATTACAAAGACTGACTTAGAAAACCATGATCATTACGGGCTGAAGAAGACATGTCACAGTAAATTGATCATGATGCTAATAATTAAACTAATTTACAGCCTGGCATTAGTGTAGTTAGTATGCCATCTTCAGTATTCACCTTTGAGATTTTCACCGGTAGAGATAACCTTTGTCAAGGACACATAATGATGATGAAGTATACAATCCAAAGGTCAACACTAGGCCTAACTCATTTGGGAGTTGCATACTTTTTATAAACTATTCAACAGTAATACTATTACTATAACAGAACACTACATTAAGTCATTATCATATAATATAGTACCTTTTATTAGGGAAAGTAATTCAACAAGTGGTTCGGAGTTGTCCCAAAAAGCGCTCGATAACACGACGACAGATTCCTGAGTTTACAATAAAATGAGTTCCGTGGAAACGAGCCGAACATACAAGTACAAGTTTAGTAACTGGCGCAAAATAGTAATACGTTTTCTGCCCTACTTCAATATTAGATAATCAGAGTGACTGTGCTTGGTAAGATGAAAGCTTGAGGCAAGTTCTGTGCCAGTTCAAGTGTTGTTCGGTGTTTCACGCAAGCGATATCTAATCATATCTTTGACCCCGGGCATTTTCTTTACGCCTTTATGCTTTTCCTGCAAGGTACATTTTTAATTATTATGGGGTGTTTGAAAATACTGCCGTTCCAAGGTTTGTATTTACTTTTTATGTTGCATGAACTACACAGAGGGTGAATACAAAACTTGGAACGGCAATATTTTCAAAAACTCTAGTCATTAAAAATACAATACATCCTGTATATTATAGTTATAACTAAACGTTGTACTTATGTAAAAAAAAAAAAAAAAACTATGAAATATGTCAACATAGGCTGGCTTTTGAGTCATACACGATCTCTGCCATTCATATGTAGATGTGTCAAGATGTAGCATTCCATTAGTAATGCTTTTTTTTTTTGGGGGGGGGGGGGGGATGTTGTTGCGTATCCCTTACGGGACGTCGCAGTCAACATCATCATTTTTCAGCTGCTGTTGATGTTCTAGGCAAGTGTTACGTTCAGTAGTTTGCCATTGCTTTCTGAACGACCGGTTCCCATACCAGCACGTTATAACACAACGCGACACGGTCTGCTGCACAAATCAGTCGCAGCTGAGCTTCGAACGCCTGGTACCCGGCTCACGAACCGCATTCGCAAGCCTTTACTTTAGCCAATGAGCCGGCTAGTAAAATGCTTAGTAATGTAATAATGATTAGCACCGCCATGGAGCTACAGCTACAAGTACAAGGTATCGATTTAAAGCAGGCAACTTGGCATGTCAGATATTTTAATACGTTGATCAGCTTTAAATTCGTTGGGATTTCCTATAAGAAATATCTGATTTTTCAACAGTCGAGATTTGTTGATAGTTGGAAATGCAAAGTCAGATCTCAAGGATGGCTTAACACTGCTGATAGCAGACAAGGAATAGCCTTGAATCAACTGCTGCTGTACGCAGTCCTGCCTCATTGAATGATGGTCGTCCAACCAGGATTTACAACCATGCTTGCAGACACGCCGTCACAGTACTGCACGAATGTCTCAAATGTTGAAATGTTTTGGCAGATCTTGAAAGCTTGAAAGATTTTGAACGATCTTACATGCGTAGTCCACCAAACGTTTAAAAAAAATATCACGTCTTTGGAGGAAACCATTTATGATACATGTATCACCACAGTCAATTAATGGGCAGCGATGATGTATTATAGATATAGATTAAAAAATTATTACAAATACATCTACCATGGTGAGACGAAACGGTAGAAGAGCCATGCGTGGTTAAGCTGAAGGTAAAACCGTGGCCAACAGAGCACTATAAGCTGCCTGTCAGTGAGGCTGAAATATGGAAGAACAGTGGAACAAGATTGTAGCCATTTCAACTCTTATAGAGAATAATCATCTTCAAATTAATAATCTTGTGATGTTAAAACCGTGGGCAGCTGCTATTTGCGGCGGACTCAGTCACGGGATTATTAATCTAAGCCAGGGATGGACCCTGTAGTATAGCAAATTTATAAGGGAAGATGGATCAGTGAGACCAACTACGAGAGAAAACCTGAAATGGCTCATAATACTCCCTACGGGTGGAGACAGATCATAGGTCCTAACAGATGTAAAGAAATGTCTTCCAGGAGAGCACAGGGAAATCACTGTATTCAGAGGAGGAGCAATCTCACTCTGGATAACCTGATGCATGTTGTCTCCCCGCCACACTCTGCTCTCGAAAGGTTGGTTAATTGTTAAGTATTATTAATTTTAACACACATAAAACCATACACCAATTAACGAGAATATATCAACTCTCTGCTATAAATCATAATAATATAATGGGATAACACGGGGAGGGTGTATGTTAAAATGGTATCTCAAATTTACTAAACTCAAAACAAATAAACAAAACCCACTAAAAGGAAACATTATAGCTCAAATAGTCATCACAATTTAAGTAATTAAAAATGTCACTGTTTTCTCCTCAGGTGCTAAACTAAACTGTCTTTTATTTCAGCACAGGATCTAATATAAATTGTCAATAATGTCACAACAGGAACTAATATAAAAAGTTCACGATTTAACTAAGAACTAATATAAATTGACAATGAGTTCATCACAGGAACTAATATAAAAAATCCCTGAGTTCATCATAGAAACTAATATAAAAAGTCCATGAGTTCTGCACAACCTATCTTGAAAATGTCCATCAGATCAGCATCCTAAAGTTGTGGGCAATCTAGTTGGTATTGCTACTATTGTTGGCCATGGTATCAGATAGGAAATTCATAAAATATTTAGCTGACTTCCACAGTGCTGGGGGTGCTTTGTAAATCGAGGAGTCGATGATGTTCAATGAGATATTGCTTTTCCAGCAGTAGCAAGGAAATCCCCTCATCTTTCACCAATGACTTTGACCCTTCTGATGACACTATTTAGCATTCATAATTCTACCTCATTGTCAGCCCCCCCCCCCCCAAAAAAGACCATCATTCCCTGTTGAAAACATGTGCCAAACATATAGCCATACATACAGAAAATAAGGGGGGGGGGGAGAGAGAGAGAGCGAGAAAAAGAGGAAAGGTGAAGGGATTATTATATAAGAGCAGGCTAGCCAAACCATGCCCTGTTTGGTACCATCATTCAAACATTTGGATGTGGCTTATCTTCTCACACCAACATCTGATTTAGGCCTTCACCTCCTATAGTGACAATATATGTCTTTTTCACTCCTTCGCTTTGCAGGTGGATCATGCTCGTGATTTCATGGTCCAATCGCCGAGATTATCTGGGTGGCTATCATCAAGAATGACACCATACACAGTCCCGGCCAGGCCTCTCCTCTCCAAGATAAATGGTTGCATAACCTCACACCATATGCATGTTACATATTTATACATTCATAGAAAAATACATTATTAATTACTTTATACACGAATACATATATAAAGAAACTCATTCTCTTTTGAACATATAGATAAAGAGACGAGATAGCCTAAAAGTATAATATATAAAAGAATACAGGTGATATTCTCAAAAAGTATCTTCATAGTTCTACTTTACTGTCATCGTTTTGCGAGACCAGATGCCCCCGAGATATCCTTTCTGACATACCGCTAATGACAGTCATTGAAGTAGTCACTTACCCCAGTAACCTAAATAACACAAACTCATGTGGGTTAGATGGAATCAGCAATCGGATTCTCCGCTGTGCTGCGCCAGTGATCTGTGTATCACTAACCTAGGTATATAATCAGTGTCTCATCAAAGGTCACTTTCCATCAGCTCTCAAAATAGCTAAAGTGTATACTCTCCTTAAATCTGGTTCAGTGGACAATGGTCTCCCAAACAATTATAGACCTATTTCTTTACTATCATCACTATCTAAACCACTAGAAAAACACATCCATAAGGTAACATTACAGTATTTAGATCGCAACAAACTTATAGTTGACAGTCAATCAGGATTTCGACCAAAATATTCTTGCCATATGGCCCTAACAAACATGATAGAAAATTGGCACCAGAATATAAATAGCAACAATCTATGTGGAGCTGTGTTTATCGATTTCAGAAAAGCATTTGATATGATAGACCATGCCATTTTAATTAAAAAACTAGAGACAATGAACATTGGCCCTAATGTTGTGACGCTATTAACATCTTTTCTGTCGAACAGAAAGAAAGTAGTATCATAAATAAATCTCTGTCCCAAACCACTACCTTCAATACTGAAGTACCGCAAGGCTCTATTCTTGGTCCTCTATTATTCGCCTTATATATTAATGATCTACCTTTGCATCTTTCGTCGTCCTGCGATCTATTTGCAGACGACTGTACAGTGTATACAAACGCTGAAAGCAGTAAATTGCTGGAGTCGTCTTTGCAGCAAGAATTAAATAATGTAGTTAGGTGGAGCTATGCGAACCGTATGCAAATTAGCATCACTAAAACAAAATCTATGTTATTAACAACCAGACAAAGACTTCAGACTCTAAATTCACACAGATCACTTCAACTTCACATCGATAACATGCCAGTAGAAAGTGTAATTGAGCACAAAACATTAGGCCTCATCATTGATAGAAACCTAACCTTTAATCCTCACGTTCAAGCGCTCACTAAACAAACAGCGATAAAAGTCTACCAACTCGCCAAGATTAAAAATTTCCTTGATGAGGACACAAGGAAAATATTCTATACGTCTCACATACAGACACATTTTGACTACTGCTCTACAATCTGGGACGGTTGTTCCAATTCAAGCACCAAGCGACTTTACTCACTCCAGAAACGGGCCATGAGTTTAATTTATAGCAAACATTTACCTGACAATCCTAGCCTGCATAAACGCCTTCAGTTACTACTACTCCACAAACGTCTGCTTTTCAATAAGGCCAAACTAATTCACAAATTCCTACATTGGAATGCCCCAAATTACCTTTGGCCATTGTTTGAATATAATGCTAGACACAGTAAATGATTAAATATATTACACATTCCGAAGCCTAGGATAGACTTATACAAAACAAGCTTAACGTTCTCTGCAGCTCAGCTGTGGAACAATCTTCCACATGAAATAAAAGACATCACCAATCCCTATACATATCGCAAATTATTTGAACACTATCTCAGTACGGATTACTTTACCCCTTAATAATGGAAGTAATAATAATAATAAAACCGTAGTATAACAGCCAGTCCCCTTTCTGGTAGGCCAGTATATTCCACATAGCTAATAACAAGTGCCACACCAGTTATTACTATTACTGAGTCGTGTAGTATTGATTTTTATATTTTCCACATGCCTTTATAATGCATATCTTTTATATTGTTGCTGTTTTCAGTTAGCCTTGAATGATGTGTGAATGGTATAATGTATGAAAGGGAGTGTTAAAAGGGCAGAATGTTAGACGGGTCTGCGTGCCCAATTCTTAACCCTTTCAAAATAAAGTTTTGTTATTGTTGTTGTTGTTTTCCTAATCATTAGCTACACATGAAGACTCTTAATAAATAGTGAATGGGAGGATAATCCCTCATAAAGTGCATGACTTAACAAGAAAGAGATTCATTCAATATTTTCCTAGTCACAAAAAGAATCACCTATATCTCTCAGAATATTTCTCTAGATTTTAATCTCTATTTCTCTTATCACAAAGAAAAGGAGCTTTAACTAAGGTTCAAATCTTTTTTTTTTTTTTTTTAAATAATATCTTCCATTGATATAAACAGTTTATTGATAAATGTACGCCAACATCATCCAATAAAGGACACTGTTAACTCCCAAAATTAAATCACAACCTTCTCCTAAATCTTCATTTTATTGACTGCCGCATAACATCAGAAATCTGGATGCAACTTGCAACAGCCAGTCCCAATTTGCCTAATTTAAATAAGCTTATGTAAATTTCTCTCCAAACACCAATCGAAATTGCTCCTGAACTGTGTTTTCTCCTGACGAGAAAGATGACGTCATTCTGGCAGGTGCAGCTGTCGATGTTCCTGTAATTGCGGGGGCGTAGGTTGTTTGTGATTCTGGCGTTGGCAGTTTCAAGAAATGGAGGCGAATTATATTTTTAGCCTGGTTTTGGTGAGTTAAGAGAATGAAGGAGTGGCCTGCTTTATTATTTTTAAAAGTTCATAATGATGTTGTGGCGTAAACGTCATAAATGTCACAGACCCTAATATAACTCATCTTTGAGGTTGAATGGTGTAGGGGTAATGATAGAACCGAATGCGCAAAAAGTTCTAAGTTCAGACAGCTAAGAAGGAGATATGGCAAGCGTTGTAATGGAGATCGGTACATCAACTTAATACATTCTAGAATGAGCATCAAAAGAGGGTGTCCGTTCCTGCTCATTCCAAACATCAGGAGCTTGGCAAACTAATGTACACTAGAGAACAAACACACCAAAAATATGGTAATGAGGTATTTACAGAGGTGACAGAACTGCCCGACATGTGATTCGAAACTGCACATTGCGAGGCACAATACAAGACACCATACTGTTATCTCATAGCTCAGGCAGATATCGTGTACGCAATGACGATATCGCACTTGGCCACAACAGTGTCAAATATTATGTACTAGGCTGTGTAGTGGCGTGTGATTTTATCAGTGGCGCGTTTATATCTTGATATTTAATCATTGTCAAATAGATGTTTCCCTTCTTTCCTTTGGATCTTCATTGCATTGTTCATGAGGTTTTCATCTATAGCGGTATATTTGTATTGTTCAGACTCCCAGGAGTATGAGTTATATGACGCGGTGAAAACACAATATAACAATCTAGTCACACAATCTAATCACAACCAAGAAAGTGGAAATTGTAAATGTCACATACTTTAAATATTTCTGCTCCATAATCAACAACATATAAATGTAGTTAAAGTCAACACCATCAAACAAGTTAAAATAAAATGTTTGAGAATATGCATCTTTCCTATAGCAACATATGGATGTGAGTTATTGATCATTTCGCATCTGCTAAAGAAGAAAATCGGCGCCTTTTAGCCTAAATGTTACAGACATGTGTGTGGGGGGGAGGGGGTGGGGGGGGGGGGTGGGTGTATGTTTTATTTTAAAAATTAAGAATAATCTGGACCAAGAAGAAGAAACATACTGATATATAACGGAGATGGTGCTCTGTTACAGATATTCTATAAGATCTGAACATCGAGAAGAACAAAAAACGATCAATAACAGTATGGTGCCTCGGAAATACTGTGGTCATAGTAAACTCCAGTGGCTTGAAAAGAATGATGATGATAGGTATGATTCGTGGAACAAGAGATACGGGTCGACCAGCAAGACGACGGACACGGCACACTTTCAGTATCCTTGGTGATGAGCGCGCATGAGGCAGGAGGGATGGCAACTGACTTTTCTGTTGACCGCGACGTTATGCAAATGACCTGCTTGCTACAGGACGATGAGTCATTAATGGCAGACTCGGCCCCTGGCTGCTTGAGATCTATTCTCAATGTCAGATCATTACATTGACTACAATAGGGTGAACCACAATCTCTAAACTGAACATCCACGTCTGTTGTAATGTTTGGACCAGGGATTTAAACCCATGTCCGTGTACAGCAGATGAGAAGAAAGCTGGTGTCTACTGCCTCTGGTTTAACACATATCAGTCGAGTGGTCTCTTCTCTGTTTTTGGTATCTTGAGAAGAGTGTCAACACTCCGTTCCTCTTCGTTATGACAGCTACAAACTGGCTTGTTTCTTCACAGATACGAACAGAATTGTATGATTATTCAAAATGGTTAATGTCGTTTTCTTTTGGTTTTGTACAAGTACTATATTTTCTATCCATCCATTCATCCGCCCCTCTCCCGCCCACTAACTCTACCCCGTTCAACCTCAGAAGAGAAGTTCTAATTAGGGTCCATTGTAATAGAGAGGACTGGGTGCAAGGGATCAACGTACCTAGAGCAGTGTGTCCCAGAGATCCCCAAACCATTAGGCCAGTGTTCTCGGGTCACTATCACCTTACCTTAATAAAGATTGTCTCACGAAGTTCTTACGATGATAAGTTCGTGATATGGTCGTTGTCTAGGTAACGATACTCCTGGTGTGTCAATTGAGCTCTCTCACTGTCTTACACTATGACTCACCCCCGCAGTGCACATTCACCAGTCAGTAAACAAGATCGATTTAGGCGCACATAATCCTTTAATACAGAAATAACACAGACCCACGGAACATATTTATATATCCAGAAACAATATATATAATCCATAGAATATCCATATCCTCCTCACAACATTAACACACACACATCACTGTCTTCTCACGGTCTGCTTAACCTCAAATTCACAAGACAGGTAATCCAGCTCCTATCCACAGCTGGACCTCACACATCACAACCCACACACTGGGTCTAGTCTCCGCTAGCTATTTAACCCACTTTGGGTTCAGGCCTCTACTCACTATAAAACCCACTCTGGGTTCAGGCCTCCATTAGCTATCCAACCCACTTTGGGTTTTAGCCTGCCTTCACTACTGGGAGAACAACACAACACAAGAACTGACCCACAGTCAGTCTAAACTCCCACGTCCTCGACAACCGATCCGTTCGGCGCCAAAACATCAACTGTCCAGAAGTCCCCTGACTTCACACGAACCGAACCTCAGTCGGTCTCAGCTTCCACTGACCAGTCAAAGTTTTCCACTGTCTTTTAACCCTTCTGTGTAGCCCCTCCCTGGGCTCCCAACAACATTACACCCCAGCCTAAAACTGTCTTTCTCTCCATCCACCCTGGGGGTTTCCACTCACACCCGCCCCATTATTTCTCAGGGTTGATTGTTTTTCTCGTAGCCAGGTCACTCACCTCAATGTCAATGACCCAGGCATATGTCAGATTGCAATAACCTGTGGTGTAAACTTTTTGTTTAACCGTGGCCAAACACGAGTCATTAATAGAGGCTTGAATGGCATTGCACAATCTATGAGATAATATTGTTCACGCACAATTTACCACTACACGTGAAACAACCACGATGTGAAGATGCAAGCTTCTATTATTGACTCGTGTTTGGCCACGGTTAAACAAAAAGTGTACATCACAAGTTATTGCAATCTTTAATAAGGTGATAGTGAATTCGGTAGTACTCAGTTGATCCAATACAACAATTACAACCATCATGACATCTGTGACCTATTAAATTATGAGCATCCTTTCCGTAACTTTACAACTTTACAACTGGTAAGATCGAGGGGAACAGACCAAGGGGAAGACCTAGAAGCAAGTACCTGGATGGCTTGGCCTTGTGGCATGGTCGAGACAGAAACACGGAGCTGATCCACGACTCTGGTGATTGAGTGAGATGGCAGAACATGACCGCCCACGCTTACCGGCATGGCACATGATGAATGGATGGATCCTTTCCGTGGTCTTATAGCGACTAATAATTGGGCACGTTCTGCAGCCGATGCTGGCTCTTGCAGCCAAACAAGTCACGCTTTTACCTATATCTCGTAGTCTTCTCTGATCAGCAACAACAACCCAACTAAACCCAGAAACTTATGCATTTCCCCCCTCGTGTTTTAAATACCCTCACGGTGTAATGTGGTTTATGAAACTCGCGTCTTGTAGAATGCTCCAGCTTCGAAATGCGCTTCTGGAACATATCATTATTGTGACAAGATTGCAGGAGGATGTTCGGGACTCAAGTTCCGCTGTGTTTCCCACGTACTAATTTATTTATTTCAACCAACGAAACGTAATAAATTTAGTTGACCTCCTGTACTCTCCTACTCAATTGCTTTTGTTACTAGTGCTTCAACCTGACCCTTATCCCCAGCAGAGGGGGCAAGAGATCCCCTATCTCCCGGGTGGGGGGAAGGGAGGGAACCCCTTATCCCCCAGGGAGGGAACACCTATCCCCGGGGAAGGAACCCCCTATTCTCGGGGGGGGGGGGGGGGGCTGCGCAAGGAAAGAAGCCCCATGTCCACTGGGGGAGGTGGGATCCCCCTATCCCCCGGGTGTGGGGGGGGGGGGGCTCTATTCCCCGTGGGGAGTTTGTATTTTCCAGTATTTTGTTGTCTCAACATATGTTCCTGAATATAAGTGAAACAAAAATAATGCCCACAGATAAAACGTTATGCCAACCAGAGATCACAGTCAACAGTGAAGAAATTGACAATCTCACAAACCTTGAATGTCTTGGGTACATAATCAAAGGACAACTGGAAAAGTTCAAAACAAGTCGTAGGCAGTTTGCAGAAGTTAAACAGTATTTATAACATGACACAACACCAGCAAGCAATTTAAAATAAACAGTTTGAGAACCGGCTATCCCATGGCAACTTGTGGATATGGGTTATGGCCCTTTCGCAATCACCAAAGAAGAAAATTGGCGTTCCTGAGATTAATGCAAAATATTCTTAGAATATTTGGACCAAGACGCGAAATATACGGATATTCCACAAGAAAACTTCCTCATATCATTTCTAGCAAACGAAATTAAAATACTGTTGTTCCCCCCCCCCCCCCCCCCCGCGTTTCCATCCTGTTTCAGGATATTGCGGTCAACATCAACATCTTTCAGCTGTATGTTGATTCCTAGGCTAGATTACGCTCATCAACACGTCACGACTTTCTGAGCGACCGGCTACATACTCTCATAAGTCACTGGCGCGACTCGAACCACTTCTAATTCTCGTGCGCTCACGCCGACCACGAGAGTATTCGGGGTTAACGGAGAAAGCTGCTAACTCCTCGGCCAGGGAGCCGGCTATTAAAATACTGTGGCTATATTAAACGCCAGAATGACATAAGAATAGATCATCAGGCATATATTCAATTTTGTAGATGCTATTCAGCCATTTTTCGAAACTACGTCAGTACCCTTTTCATTCTGTGCTGCTTCGTGGCGAAGAAGTTACGGACGCAGTTTGTAATCCCGTAGACACACGTTCGAAACACAGCTGCGTTGGTTTGTTTGTTTGTTTGTTTGTTTGTTTTTTGTTGTTGTTTTTTTTTTTTTTGGGGGGGGGGGGGGTGGGGGTTTGTTTGTACAAATGGTATGAGTGCCGATCGTTCAGAAAGCAATGGCAAACTACTGAACGTAACCTTGCCAAGAGATCACAGCAGGAAAAAAAATCCTGGTGTTGAATGCGACGTCCTGTAAAGGATATACAACTAACTTAACAGACAGACTGCTTTAATTTCCTCCACATTGACTATTTCTAGCCCCCGGAGATTCGTAATTCCTCGTGTGTTATATAGCATCTTTAGCTTTGGCTTGCGGCATTGGTATTGTTGTACCTTCATATTGCTCGTGTTTGCTTCTGATCTGCAACCATCATCGTACAAAGCGTGTGTAATTTCTGTCCAATTTCCAGCTACTTTCTATTTGTCTAACAACAGTTTACCTTTTGTTTTGTTATCAAACAATTAGTTTCTGAATGCTCTCAATTGAATTAACTGTTGCATGCTCACCAATTTGTGTGTGTGTGTGTGTGTGTGTGTGTGTGCGCGTGCGTGCGTGCGTGCGTGTGTGTGTAGTGATGTTGATGATTGTGTACATCTTATTTCGTGCATCCTTAACACACGCACACGCGCGCGCGCGCGCGCACACACATACACACACACATTTGATCGAAATTATTTCACACTCCATGTAGTCTCATTTACACCTAGAACATATATAGACTTAATGTTACATTGAAGTCAAAGATGATGAAACGTTTTCTCTGAAACAAGAATTGTTCCAATTTAAACAAAGTTAACAGTATCACTCAATGACCATACATTAAAAAGGCAACAGATGTCCCATCTTTACTAATCAAATTGAACAGGTATGTATGTCTTCTGCGAGAGATAGATAAGAGAGAGAGAGAGAGAGAGAGAGAGAGAGAGAGAGAGAGAGAGAGAGAGAGAGAGAGAGAGAGAGAGAGAGAGAGAGAGAGAGAGAGAGAGAGAGGTGTCGCCTGTCGTCCCTGAGGGGGGGGGGGGAAGTGGAATCAACAAACACACTTTTTTAACTCAATATTATCAGTCTTTGAATCTGCCGGACCCTAGTCTATACACCCCCTTTCAGTCTTTGGATCTCTCTCTCTCTCTCTCTCTCTCTCTCTCTCTCTCTCTCTCTCTTACCACAAGACAATGCTCCTCTTCATATTCCTCCAGAACATACCCACACAACACTGTCTTCTAACAAATAATAAAATTATTTAATGAAGAAAAATGTCAGGTGTGTGCAATGTATGTGTATAGAAATCTGTAGTATTGTCTGTGGTGTATGCGAGAAGAGACCAGTGAGCTCAGGATCGTTCATCATCGTGTTCGGCCATACCACATCACAATACCGTAAGTTCTGAAAAGACCTCACCGAATGAAGCGTCTCTCCGGACAGTGGTTGACTTCTTGGAGTTGTTCGTATATAGTCTGGGTGACTGGTCTCCAATACTGAAAATGGTATACTAAAATCCATAAGTTTGGAACACCCGATGAATCTAATGTGTCTATAACACTCCTGGAACCTAGGAATCCAGGCACTTCTCATACACGAACCCTAAGAAACAAACTGATGATGTGTGTTCGAATAAATTCCTCTGGTCTGTGTGTGAAGAGTTACTGAATAGTTGTTCTCACCCTTATAACTTCTCTACATAATAATGTTATAGTCCTGAGAAGTAATCACCATTATACCTTCTCTACATAATAATGTTATAGTCCTGAGAAGTAATCATCATTAATATAAATCAGCCTTTTCAGCCACCATCGTCGTGGTAACCTACCGGGAGATAATTAATGGTAATATACGTCATATGTTTCTCTCGCTCTCTCTCTCTCTCTCTCTCTCTCTCTCTCTCTCTCTCTCTCTCTATTTTGCAGATGTTTATTATAAGAGAAATTAGACAAAGACAGTTACAATTGTTTGGTCACGTTATGAGAAGAAATATTATTGGAGAACTTCATGACAACTGGCAAGATCGAGGTGGAGAGAACAAGGTGAAGGCATAGAAGTAATTACCTGGATGACTTGGCCACATAATGTTGTTTCTCCATCAAGAATGATGACGACCATTCGTTTCATCCAGTGGGGTTGAAAGTATGGAGCCGTGAGTTCTAAGATGGCTGGTAAGTGACAATGTGGGCAACGAGTGCTTGACGTTCCAGGAGGAGGCTCTACTGCAATGGGTTTTCTGTCCAGCCTTTTTTCCCCACAGCTTTTGCAGTCTTGTTTGCTTCACAAGTGACTGCACCCTTAATGATGTACGCCACGAATTTCAGTATTTGGCAGCAGTCTCCCAAGTGTCATGATGAATTCCGAAAGCTTTTAGTGAGATCTTCAGAGTATCTTTCAAGCGTTTCCCCTGGCCGCCTTGGTAGCGTTTACCGCAACGCAGCTCGCCGTAAAAAATCGTTTAGGGAGCCTGTGATCTGGCATGAGAGTCAAGTGACCAGCCCAGTTAATCTGATTCTTCAATAGCAGAATTTGGATACTGGGCATGGCCACTCTTTCTAGGACTTTCAGTGTCTGGGATCTTGTCTTGCCATGTAATCTTCAATAGCTTCCTAAGGCAGACTGTGGAGGTGGTTTAATTTTCTAGCGTGTCGCTGGTAAACAGTCCAGGGTTTACAAGCATATAGCAGTGTGGATAATACGACTGCTTTGTAGACTTTCATCTTTGTTTGCAAGGCTTATTCCATTTATGTCTCACACATTCTTGTACAGTCTGCCAAAGGCCGCGCTGGCCTTGGAGATTCTTGCATTGACATCGTCATCAATTGTGGCAACTTGGGACACAGTGCTGCCAAATGAGGTGAATTTGTCTACAACACCCAATCCCATGCAACAATATTCATACATTCAGATGTTAGCGATAAATGGTAAGATTTATAAAATAATCTGAACACTCTCGTTCCAATACGCGAGGTACTTGTCATAAGGTCATTCTCGTGCTTCACGAGAAAATCCACTATTGAACGTTGATGTTTCCTCCGTAAATTATATGCCGCATATAAACAAAAATTACAATCTGCTGTACAATCTCCAGAACAAATTTTGTGTTTGTTGGGTGAACATAATGACAAGGTTACATGCTAAATCTCATCATTTTCTTTCAGTTGGTTACTGAAATATGGATTTGTGTATGGAGGTAAACAAATGCAAATGGACTATAGTCGTTGCATTCTCTCCAACTGGTTTGTATGTGCATAGTGATGGTGGTGACGGTTCATGACCACTTCATCAGGTTCATCATCCTTTGTAAAAAAAAAAAGTTCCCTTAAATCCATTGGAACCAGTTATTCGATTTCGGCAAATCTAGTCAATGTTCTTTTGTGTTGCTGCGGATTATATATACTACGTGTTTTAATAAAAGATATGTTATATGAAATTTTGTATTTGTAATCTAAAATAAACTGTGCATCTTGTTGCAATAATTGTTTTGTATATAGGTACTTTAATTATCTTGACAGAATCAATCAAGACTTAATGGTTACAGAATCATTTAAAAAAAACTTATTTACTGCCAATACAGTACCTTTCGGTGTATGCCAGGTGGGTATGGCAGGGGTGGGGGATAGAGGGAGTTTTAAGCGTGAGGAATTAAGGCCGCCTGGCTAGTGCAGTCGCCGCGAACTGTGCAGGTTAGTTTTCTTTTTACCCCCGACAAAAAAAAAATAAAAAATCCACACCTTACCCAGGATTCGAACCCTGGTCTCCCGAAGGAGAATCCGGCATTCATGTCACTCGGCCAACCTGCAAAATACCTTGGCAAAGTCCTCGAAAAGATAGTAGCAGCAGGCTCCAACGACATTTGGATAGTCGTAATCTGCTTCCTAAAGGGCTCGGAAGGTACCGACCTGGAAAGGACATCTGGGCCAATGCCTATGAGGGCTTCCGTAATAAACAAGAGCCAGTGGCGGTAGCTCTTGACCTGGAGGATGCGTATAACAGGGTCCGATATGATCGCTTGACATAGTCTGTTGGACATGGAGGTTTGCCCTTGGTTTGTCAAATGGGTTGTGGCAGTCCTTTATGCGCCAAAAACTGCACTTCGCGGTCAGCTCAATCAGCGTTATTACCGCGTTTCTGTCCGTCAGGGTAGTATCGTACATATATGGCCGAGACTCCTTACCGGTTTCTCATCTAGTGGGAATTGAGTGCCCGGCAACCATGAACAATCTTTCCGCCACTCTACCCTTCATGATCGACAGGCTTCTTGATTTCTTCGGCTAGAAGCTCATCCTGCACCAGTAATCAGTTCATCTAGCCTGAGGAGGATGCTGCGGACATCGCTCTCCTTTGGTGTCAGGATCGTCGTGTCGTCCATGAAGGCCTTCAATGGCGGCATGCTTCGTTCTTAGTTGAATCTCGGACCGTGTGCTTAGCCGGATGCCTCATCCAAGATCACCTGAATGGCCATGACGAATAGTATCGGCGAAATCGTACTTCCCATTACAATACCCACCTGCCGGTTGATCCATCTATATTCATAAACGTCGTGGTCGAGAAACGGAGAGAGAAGCCGGAGGATTGCAGGAGCATTGTTCTTATCTCCTCGGGCACGTGATACGTCTTGAAGGCATGTCACAGCATCTGGTGGGGCACTGACCCGTGCGCGTTGGCCAGGTCCAACCATCTCACGTGGAGGTCTTCCTTCTTCATCTTCGCTCTCTGGATGGCTTCCCAGATCATGGTGCCGTGTTCTAAGCATCCGGGCACTCCAGGGATACCCAGATTTTGAACCGTTGAGAAGCACAAGAAAACGTTTATTTGTAACTGTTTTGGTCGTTCTCCAAATTTGTGTACTGATTTGATGTGAGAGTTAAATACTCGTATTCTACGCTTGGTTCTAGATTTAATTTCTTTTCACTTCTACCCATACATAGTGGCATAGACTTCATCTTGCTTTACGTATCCTTAATGTAGTATACATCCGTTCATCCAACTGTCTACACTGCTAGTGTACAATATGTCTGATTCCATCTCCTGAACAGAGGTTGTACCAAGAGAAATTGGAATATTATGGTCTTGATTTATTTTCATTATCTTTGTCTTTTAGATATAAATGCAGCGAATTCTCATCAACGTGTTTATCTTGCATCTAATTTCGCCCGTGGAGATATGTCATCAGGAAAGTTCATATCATTAGGCTTCTCTGCCACTTAAAAAAAGTTAGTTGTAAATCCTGTACAGGACGATTGCAGTCGACCCCAGTATATTTTGGCTGTTCGTGATTATTTGGTAAGTTTACGTTAAGTAGTTTGCTACTGCTTTCTTAAGGACCGGCACTAATACCATATCATAAAATAACCAGCTCAAGGCGGTCTGCTGCCAAATACCCCGCGGCTGTGTTTAGAAAGCAGTATGCGGGATTTCGAACTGCGTCCGTAACCTCTTTGCCACAAAGCCGGCGGCTCTGTCAGAGTTCATAGACTTTCATTTCTGATGGTAGCTGCTTGTTGTCTTCATATTGCAGTCTCTAGTCAGTAAGAGTAAGAAAGGTAACAAAAGCCATGGCTTCCACATTTATGTCCTTATGTAAAGTGTATCCATTAGTTGACCATCACGAAGAACTCTGAATGTCATGATATTATACAAGTGGGCGGAGAAGGGAAGCCGTGGCAGAGAAGTTATGGTGTCTGCGCCAGGCGGTACAGGTTCGATCTGAGCACAAGGCTGCGCATTTTTACAAGAACCATTTGTATATAACCCATATCTTTCTCTGGTATCTTGGGTAGTGAAATTGGATACCTAGCGTTCTCGGATAAGGTTGAAACAATATGTGGTACTGTGTGCAAGTTAACAAATCCTATGCAGTTGGAAATCACAGAGAACGGGCTATAAAGCAGCTGCCTTGACACAATTATTAGAAGGAAAAAAAAAACAATAACATACTAACGGGTAGATAGAGCCAGTCACCTTGGATGGAATCTGTCTGGTGGAAGCAAACCTTGCGCAAATGCCTGTCGAAGTCGGTACACTAACCTTTGAGGTGTATGACGAACTCTCCTTATAACAGGAGACACAGAAGATGTGTTTACATCTTACCGTTATTAAATTTTTCAAGAGGTTTTCCTTCACTGCTGCTGCTTCTGCCTATCCTGTCAGACAACCTAAATATAGTATTTTTTAATCCATCTGTATACCCTTTATAACTTCTTTATTAGTTTCTGTTATTTGTAAAGGTTTTTGACTTATGTAGCTCTGGTTTTGCTGTTATCTAATTTTATTTTGTTTTTCTTTCCTTCTGTTTTGTTTTGTTGTAAATTTTAGGCATTATCCATGTTTTCTTTTCCTTCTCCCAAGCACATATATACATTATTAATTTCAAATGCCTTTAACCTGCTGTGACACCCAACTACCTCAATTTGCTTTTAATGTAAATGCCAATGGTCTCATTTACTGCCACTTACATATCCTCTCAGGATTCTTGTGTTTAGTACAAGATAATATTGTTTCCTGTTTGTTTTCTACCTCTGATGAACATAGTGATACAATGTGTGTGTAGTATAATGTGTTTATTACTTTGTCATTTTGACACATACAACATTTATGCAATATTTTATCTCTAGTAAACTGCAAATAAATTTATATAGTATTAATAACTTTACATATCAATTGCAAACTACTGAACGTAAAACTTGCCAAGACATCAACAGCAGCTGAAAATGCTGGTATTGACGGCAATGTCCTGTAAAGGATATGCAAAAAAGTATATAAAACAATGCATATATTAGAGAACATAATTTATTTCTTTTAATGAAGAAAACAAGAGTAATTATTAAATTTAAACATGAAAATCTAAGGTAAAACAGAAACAGAAAACATTTATCTCAAAGAAAGTGAAAAAAAAAAAATTCAGATGAGTCTTCAGTACTCCTGGAATGGTCTGCTTTACTTTAATCTGAAACAAAATTTAAAATTGTTTCATTAGAATTAATCTAAAATACAGTTGACACATCTAGAATATCTCTTTGTGTAATCATTTTTAATACTCATTTTCTGGTTAATTTATCTGACCAAATCCCCAAGGTAGGTGTAATCCATTACTCTGGACGGAACCTACCTAGAGGAAGAGGAAGTATCTTCATCAAGTGTCCCACTGATAGGTGTGAGCGACCTTATTTCTTCATGCTCGCGAGCCGCTGCAGCATGTGTCAGTTCATGCTCTGATGTCATTCCATGCCATGACCAGTGACATAGCTATGGGGAGTTCTGGGAAAGTAACCCCTCTCCCTGTGCCTATATTTAAAAAGTGGCACCCAGGTCACTTGTGTTATTCAATCACCCTGAGCACCGTTTCCTATGTGGCATGGTGTCGTTTTATTTGCCCCCTTCCCCTAACATCAGAATTTGGCTGCACCACTAGCCATGACACAAGGCAGTCAAGAATCTTCTCTCACTATGTTCCCATATCTTTCTAGCCGTCCACAACATGGTTATACTTCATTTCTTAAAATGGCCCAAAAATGTTGATTGCCTTCTTTCTGATGTTTGTGAAAAAGTGACTTTGTCTTAACCTCTTTTAAATTTCCAATTTTTTTTTTGTGGAAAACCCCCTTGGAAACCAACATTTTTTGGGCCTTACCAAAAATGAGGTGAATTGTCTGCAACACTCAATCCCATGCAACAATATTCATACATTCAGATGTTAGCGATAAATGGTAAGATTTATAAAATAATTGAACACTCTCGTTCCAATACGCGAGGTATTGTCATAAGGTCATTCTCGTGCTTCACGAGAAAATCCACTTTTGAACGTTGATGTTTCCTCCGTAAATTATATGCCGCATATAAACAAAATTACAATCTGCTGTACAATCTCCAGAAAAAATTTTTGTTTTGTTGGGTGAACATAATGAAAAGGTTACATGCTAAATCTCATCATTTTCTTTCAGTTGGTTACTGAAATATGGATTTGTGTATGGAGGAAAACAAATGAAAAGGACTATAGTCGTTGCATTCTCCCCAAATGGTTTGTATGTGCATTGATGGTGGTGAGGGTTTCATGACCACTTCATCAGGTTCATCATCCTTTGTAAAAAAAAAAAGTTCCCTTAAATCCATTGGAACCATTATTCGTTTTGGGCAAATCTAGTCAATGTTCTTTGTGTTGCTGGGGAAATTTATATACTACGTGTTTTAATAAAAGATATGTTATATGAAATTTTGTTTTGAAATCTAAAATAAACTGTGCATCTTGTTGCAATAAGTTTTGTATATGGGTACTTTAATATCTTGACAGAATCAATCAAGACTTAATGGTTACAGAATCATTTAAAAAAAAACTTATTTACTGCCAATACAGTCCCTTTTCGGTGTATGCCGGGTGGGTATGGCAGGGGGGGGGGGAGGGGATTTTTTAGCGGAGGAATTAATAGCGTGAGGAATTAAGGCCGCCTGGCTAGTGCAGTCGCCGCGAACTGTGCAGGTTAGTTTTCTTTTTACCCCCGACAAAAAAAAAAAAAAAAATCCACACCTTACCCAGGATTCGAACCCTGGTCCCCCGAAGGAGAATCCGGCATTCATGTCACTCGGCCAACCTGCAAAATACCTTGGCAAAGTCCTCGAAAAGATAGTAGCAGCAGGCTCCAACGACATTTGGATAGTCGTAATCTGCTTCCTAAAGGGCTCGGAAGGACCGACCTGGAAAGGACATCGGGGCCAATGCCTATGAGGGCTTCCGTAATAAAAAAGAGCCAGTGGCGGTAGCTCTTGACCTGGAGGATGCGTAAAAACAGGGTCCGATATGATCGCTTGACATAGTCTGTTGGACATGGAGGTTTGCCCTTGGTTTGTCAAATGGGTTGTGGCAGTCTTTATGCGCCAAAAACTGCATTTCGCGGTCAGCTCAATCAGCGTTATTCCCGCTTTTCTGTCCGTCAGGGTAGTATCGTACATATAGGGCCGAGACTCCTTACCGGTTTCTCATCTAGTGGGAATTGAGTGCCCGGCAACCATGAACAATCTTTCCGCCACTCTACCCTTCATGATCGACAGGCTTCTTGATTTCTTCGGCTAGAAGCTCATCCTGCCCCAGTAATCAGTTCATCTAGCTGAGGAGGATGCTGCGGACATCGCTCCCCTTTTGGTGTCAGGATCGTCGTGTCGTCCATGAAGGCCTTCAATGGCGGCATGCTTCGTTCTTAGTTGAATCTCGGACCGTGTGCTTAGCCGGATGCCTCATCCAAGATCACCTGCATGGCCATGACGAATAGTATCGGTGAAATCGTACTTCCCATTGCAATACCCACCTGCCGGTTGATCCATCTATATTCATAAACGTCGTGGTCGAGAAACGGAGAGAGAAGCATTGTTCTTATCCCCTCGGGCACGTGATAAGTCTTGAAGGCATGCCACAGCATCTGGTGGGGCACTGACCCGTGCGCATTGGCCAAGTCCAACCATATCACGTGGAGGTCTTCCTTCTTCATCTTCGCTCTCTGGATGGCTTCCCAGATCATGGTGCCGTGTTCTAAGCATACGGGAACTCCAGGATACCCAGATTTTGAACCGTTGAGAAGCACAAGAAAACGTTTATTTGTAACTCAAACTGTTTTGGTCGCTCTCCAAATTTGTGTACTGATTTGATGAGAGTTAAATACTCGTATTCTACGCTTGGTTCTAGATTTAATTTCTTTTCACTTCTACACATACATAGTGGCATGGGCTTCATCTTGCTTTGTGTATCCTTAATGTAGATACATCCGTTCATCCAACTGTCTACACTGCTATGTACAATATGTTGATTCCATCTCCTGAACAGAGGTTGTCCCAAGAGAAATTGGAATATTATAGTCTTGATTTATTTTCATTATCTTTGTCTTTTAGATATAAATGCAGCGAATTCTCATCAATGTGTTTATCTTGCATCTAATTTCGCCCGTGGAGACATGTCATCAGGAAAGTTCATATTACTAGGCTTCTCTGCCAGTTAAAAAAAAAGTTAGTTGTAAATCCTGTACAGGACGATGCAGTCGACCCCAGTATATTTTGGCTGTTCGTGATTATTTGGTAAGTTTACGTTAAGTAGTTTGCTATTGCTTCTTAAGGCCCGGGCACTAATACCATGTCATAAAATAACCAGCTCAAGGCGGTTTGCTCCCAAAATACCCCGCGGCTGTGTTTCGAAAGCAGTATGGGGGATTTCGAACTGCGTCCGAAACCCTCTTTGCCACAAAGCCGGCGGCTCTGTCAGAGTTCATAGACTTTCATTTCTGATGGTAGCTGTTGTTGTCTTCATATTGCAGTCTCTAGTCAGTAAGAGTAAGAAAGGTGACAAAAGCCATGGCTTCCACATTTATGTCCTTATGTAAAGTGTATCCATTAGTTGACCATCACGAAGAACTCTGAATGTCATGATATTATACAACTGGGCGGAGAAGGGAAGCCGTGGCAGAGAAGTTATGGTGTCTGCGCCAGGCGGTACAGGTTCGATCTGAGCACAAGGCTGCGCATTTTTACAAAAACCATTTGTATATAATAACCCATATCTTTCTCTGGTATCTTGGGTAGTGAAATTGGATACCTAGCGTTCTCGGATAAGGTTGAAACAATATGTGGTACTGTGTGCAAGTTAACAAATCCTATGCAGTTGGAAATCACAAAGAACGGGCTATAAAGCAGCTGCCCTGACACAATTATTAGGAAAAAAAACAATAACATACTAACGGGTTGATAAAGCCAGTCACCTTGAATGGAATCTGTCTAGTGTAAGCAAACCTTGCGCAAATGCCTGTCGAAGTCGGTACACTAACCTTTGAGGTGTATGACGAACTCTCCTTATAAGAGGAACACAGAAGATGTGTTTACATCTTACCGTTAAGTTTTTCAAGAGGTTTTCCTTCACTGCTGCTGCTGTTGCCTATCCTGTTAGACAACCTAAATATAGTATGTTTTAATCCATCTGTATACCCTTTATAACTTCTTTATTAGTTTCTGTTATTTGTAAAGGTTTTTGACTTGTGTAGCTCTGATTTTGCTGATATCTAATTTTATTTTGTTTTTATTTCCTTCTGTTTTGTTTTGTTGTTGTTGTTGAAAATTGTAGGCATTATCCATGTTTTCTTTTCCTTCTCTCAAGCACATATATACATTATTAATTTCAAATGCCTTTAACCTGCTGTGACACCCAACTACCTCAATTTACTTTTAATGTAAATGCCAATGGTCTCATTTACTGCCACTTACATATCCTCTCAGGATTCTTGTGTTTAGTACAAGATAATATTGTTTCCTGTTTGTTTTCTACCTCTGATGAACTTACATAGCGATACAATGTGTGTGTAGTATAATGTGTTTATTATTACTTTGTCATTTTGACATATACAACATTTATGCAATATTTTATCTCTAGTAAACTGTGCAAATAAATTTATATAGTATTAATAACTGTACATATCATTTGCAAACTACTGAACGTAAAACTTGCCAAGACATCAACAGCAGCTGAAAATGCTGGTATTGACTGCAATGTCCTGTAAAGGATATGCAAAAAAATATATAAAACAATGCATATATTAGAGAACATAATTTATTTCCTTTAATGAAGAAAACAAGAGTAATTATTAAATTTAAACATGAACATCTAAGGTAAAACAGAAACAGAAAACATTTATCTCAAAGAAAGTTAAAAAAAAAAAATTCAGATGAGTCTTCAGTACTCCTGGAATGGTCTGCTTGACTTTAATCTGAAACAAAATTTAAAATTGTTTCATTAGTATTAATCTAAAATACAGTTGACACATCTAGAATATCTCTTTGTGTAATCATTTTAATACTCATTTTCTGGTTAATTTATCTGACCAAATCCCCAAGGTAGGTGTAATCCATTACTCTGGACGGAACCTACCTAGAGGATGAGGAAGTATCTTCATCAAGTGTCCCACTGATAGGTGTGAGCGACCTTATTTCTCCACGCTTGCGAGCCGCTGCAGCATGCGTCATTCCATGCCATGACCAGTGACATAGCTATGGGGAGTTCTGGGAAAATAACCCCTCTCTCTCCCTGTGCCTATGTTTAAAAAGTGGCACCCAGGTCACTTGTGTTATTGAATCACCCTGAGCACCGTTTCCTATGTTGCATGGTGTCGTTTTATTTGCCCCCTTCCCTTAACATCAGAATTTGACTGCACCACTAGCCATGACACAAGGCAGTCAAGAACCTTCTCTCACTATGTTCCCATATTTTTCTGTTTACAAATCTTTCTAGCCGTCCACAACATATTCATACTTCATTTCTTAAAACTGGCCAAAAATGTTGATTGCCTCTTTCTGATGTTTGTGAAAAAGTGACTTTGTCTTAACCTCTTTTAAAACACTTACGCTACTTATTTTCTCTGCCCAAGAAACTTTCAGCAAGTTTCTATAAAACCACACATATGTAACCTCAAGAGATTTGTTGTTGCTGCTTGTTTGCTAGTTTTCCTGCTGCAACAGAATGTAACATAACATGCAAGAATTCTTTTTCCAACCTCCAAAGACAGAGATGTGTACATAAGATATTCTCCATTTCATATAATACAGTTATTGCTTGTTCTGTTCTTTATTTCTGTGACACATCTTCCATGCATATGCCTAGATACTCAAGTTTTTGTACTTAGCCAAGACTAATACCATTTCCTTTAATTGTACATCTATGGTTTGGTGGAAAGTGGCCATGATAAAATGCCATTTCAGAACTGACTACTACCTGTCAAAGACATCTGCCATTCAGGCAAAATTTGATTCTGTGTACAGTAAATGTGTAACTTTATCACCCTGCACTAAAATGTGATGCCATTTTATGACAAATAAAGTTGATAAACCGCATGAGTATAGTTGGCTGTAATTTATTTTTACCATGTTTGTGTGATAATAAACAAATTAATAATTATCTAGAACAAAAAATAAACACGTAAGCGGTTTATTCAGCCGTGAATGAAGTGAGAAAAGGAAACAAGACATCTATTGGTATAATAAACTGTTGATGTGGAGGCGGTGACAGAGACAATATAATCAATCATCATGTGCCATGCTGGAAAGCGTGGGCGGTCATGACTCGCCATTTCACTCGATCACCAGCGTCGTGGATCAGCTCAGTGTTCCTGTCTCGTCCATGCCATGTGGCCAAGCCATCCAGGTATTTTCCTCTTGGTCTTCCTCTTGTCTGTTCCCTTCGATCTTGCCAGTTGTCACTAAGTTTTCCAATCCATTTCTTCTCATAACATGTCCAAAAATTCTGACTGTCTACGTCTAATTTCTCTAATCAGTTTACGATTTTCATTTGTCTCCTGTAGTACTTGGCCATTGGTTTTTCTGTCTGTCCATGGTATTCTTTGCATTTTCCTCAGAAACCACATTTCTGCAGCCATCAGATGTTTTTCTGCTTGACTGCACATTGTCCAAGTTTCACATCCATACAAAAGAACAGGCTCTATGTATCCCCTCAACACTCTTTTTCTCGTTTCAATTGACATCTTTTTATTGGTCAGAATGTTTTTCATCTTGCTAAAGGCTACTTTCGCCATGGCGATTCTTGTTCTAATCTCTTCAAGGCATCTCCCATCAGATGTTATGACTGTTCCGAGATAATTGTACCGATTCACTTGTTGAAGAATATTCCCATTTACTTGTATATTACATTGTGGTACTTCGTTCTTCCTAGTGACGACCATAACCTGTGTCTTCTTACAATTTAATTCCAACCCCAGCTGCTCACTGTGTACAACAACCGCGTCTACTAATTGTTGTAGATCTTGTGCATTGTCTGCAATCAATACTGTATCATCTGCATATCTAATGTTATTGATGTTTCGTCCTCCAATGCTGATTCCATTTATATCTTCTACATTTCTGAAAATATTTTCACTGTATAGGGAAAAAAGATCTGGAGACATTACACATCCCTGCCTAACACCTCTCTTAATAGGTTGATATTGTCCCACTTCATTATCAATCCTTATGGCAGCTTGTTGTTTCCAATATATGTTTTTTATAAGTCTAATGTCTTTCCCATCAATTTGTAGATCTGCAAGCATATCTACCATGTTGACATGTCTAACTCTATCAAAAGCCTTTGTGTAGTCAATAAAGCAAAGGTGTATATCCTTGTTTACTTCTATAGCACGTTCAATAACTGTTCGCAGCATATACACAGCATTTACTGTACCCTTTCCTTCTACAAACCCACATTGTTCTTCCCCTATTTCAGGTTGTATTTTCTTCCTCATTCTTTGCATGATAATTCGTAGCAAAATCTTTGTGATGTGACTCATTATACTAATTGTTCTATGTTGATCACATTCCAAGGCTCCTGATTTCTTTGGGATTGCAATAAATACAGAATTACATAATTCAGAAGGTATATCTCCAGTATCATATAATGTGTTCAGCAGTCTGGTGACTTGCTCTAGTCCAAATTCTTCTAAAGTTTAATCATTTCTGTTGTGATGTTATCTGCACCGGGGGCCTTGCCAGCTTTCATATGCTAAGAACGTTTCGAACCTCCATCTTCAAAATTGGCGGTCCTTCATTAAATCTAATATCATACTGTTCCTCTCTGTTATCATTATAAAGGTTTTTCATATACTCTGCCCATACATGTAGAATCTGATCTTTTTCTATTATGATTTTACCATCTTTAGTTTTTAGACAGCCTGTTGATGTACTTGTTCTTTTATTAGTAAGTTCTTGAATTCTTTTGTGCACTAATTTGGTATTTCGACTGTTGTGTTGTTTTTCAATGTCTAAGCACATTTCCTCAAGCCATGCTTATTTTGCCTCCTTACATAATATTCTGACTTGTCTGTGAATTTCTTCATATATGGCAGAATTATTTTTGTTGAGTCTTCTTGTTTCCATTAGGTGTAAATTTCTTCTGTCATCCATTTCTACGACCCACCTTCTTTAATTTTGGAATAGTTGTTTCTGCAGCAAAAACTGACATACTATCTATCCTTATTTATGTCTGACACATGCATGAATATATTTTAAAGAGTGCATGAAACCATATTACTACACCAATGATTTATCTCTGTTTGTGTGCTTCACACACGTTGATATTTATAGCCTCATACATACCATCAGTCTTTGTTTGCCAGAAATACCCCTTGCTGTTTCTATGCTTTTGTAGAAAATACTACAACTTTAACAGGTTGAAACGACCAACTTACTTCCATGAACTAAATGTTTTCAGAGTCTAATTTTATCACAGATGGAAACAGAGGAGGCATTTTATGTCAAGCACATTTACCATATGTTTTGGATGTGCTAATTTTGGGAAACCACTCTGTCAAACATTGTACAGTGGATATTAGTAATGTATATCAAGAAAGCAGGTGTCCTACTCATGCCAAATATTCAAGTCCACAAGGTATTTTGTCATCTATGCTACTGGATCAAACAAAACAAAAACACGATTAATTTTAACTATCTATTCACTTATGTTTTGCCATGAAGTCTTGGGAAGATAATGTGTTGGTTTCCCCTTGCCTTCTACATCCACATGGTGGTCTTTTTACCTCTGCCTTTTACAGCCATTTTCGAATGTAAGGACAACAATGGTAATATCAAAGAAAATGGTGACACCAAAATGTGACATTGAAATAGAAGGGAAAATCCTTAATCAAGTGGATAATTTTAGATACCTAGGGGCATTTATAACATCAGATGGAAGATGTACAACAGAGATGAGGAGCAGAATAGGGCAGGCAAAAGCCACATTTCAGAAAATGAAGAGTATCTTATACAATAAGTCACTATCACTGAATGTAAGAAAGAGAGTGCTGAAATGCTATGTAGAACCAGTTTTGCTGTATGGCAGTGAATCTTGGAATGTAAATGAACAAATTAAGAAGAAATTAGAAGCAACAGAGATGCGGTTCCTGAGACGAATGTTGAGAATTCCTTGGACTGCCAGAGCAACTAACGACGACTGCGTGAAACAGGCTAATGAAACTAAAACATTATATACAACAATAAGACAGAGACAAACATCTTTCTACGGACACGTGATGAGAAGAGAGGCATTGGAGAACATCGTAACAACTGGAAAGATCGAGGGGAAGAGAGGCAGAGGCAGACCAAGAGAAATTATGCTGGATGGATTGAGATGGTGGCATGGAAGAATTTCAGCAGCAGAGTTGATCCAGAAAACCAAAGACCGAGATCTATGGAGAGCCATGAACACCTACGCCAGCCGGCACAGCATTTGATGATGATAATGATTCACTTATAATAGGTGCTATGTATTTCTTCTTCTGAATATATCCTCAAAAGGCTGCCAGAGAAAATTACAGTCCTCTAAGTCTAAAATGCTAGTTTCATGTTGAATGTTGGTGCTTTTCATGTGTTCTTGGTATTTCGTTAACTTATAACCAGGCCAAATCTGCAGTATATGGTGTGTCCTTTCATCTGTGCCAGAAGGACACATTTCAGTAGCACTAATTTTCATACTTCTGAAGAGATGATACCTTGTCTGTTGTGGCCAGTTTAGTCTGAAAATTATAATTTCATCTGTGTTTTTTTGTTTTGTTTACTAAGTGTGATATAGATAATTCATAATATAACATGGATACAGTTTAATAACTCTTGACTGAAATATACATAATCTGTGCTCTGCTAAGGAAACACTGCTGATGCCAAGAAAGTGAAAATGAAATTCAAGAACTGATATCATAACAAGTGAAAAGAAAACAACTAAGACTAAACAACACAAACATTAATGGCAATGGCTAAGAATATAAAGAGAATCATAATATTATGTGACAGTAAAAGGGAAAATATAAGAGCAAGTGGAGAGATTCAATTAGCTGAGGTCAAGTCGGATTGAAAAGTCTATACAGAGGTAACCTGCAGAATAATTAAAGCAAAGGAAGATATTAATCTCAGTGAAGATCTTTCTACGTAACAAATCATGTCCCAGAAAGTTAGAAGATGAGTCTTGACATGTTACATTCTGTGATAATACTTAGTCCAAACTGAGTTTAAAGTATGGATCTTGAATATCATAATTAGAAATAAAACAGAAGTCATCGGAATGTAGACCGCATTGCGTTGATTTTTTTACGAAATGGTATGGGTACCGGTCGTTCTGAAAGTAATGAAAAACTGCTGAACGTAAACTTGCCAATAGATCAGAGCAGCAACAAATTCTGGCGTTGACTACAACATCCTGTAAAGTGTAAAGGATATGCAACTAACTTTTGTTAACATCGGAATGTAATTTATTTGTGGATGACTCAATACCATGGACAACTAAGAAGATCAATATTCAAATTCAAATGCTGCTAGAGGAAAATTCCACAAACAAAGGTTAATTATTAGTTCGCGTGTGTGACTAGGTTTGATCTCAACATAGGGCTGGGAATTTTTCTAAGAACCATTGCTATCTAATATCACTGATCACCGTGCTTTCTTGGACTGTGAAATCGAATGCATAGACTTCTCAGAAATGGGCAAAAATGAGTTGCTTTGTGCAATTTGTGCATGTTAAAAATTTCAGGCAGTTGAAAATCGCAAAGAGTGAGCTGCTATGGTAAATGTGTTAGGAAGACAACCTACCCACAGTAGATAGAGCCCATTACCTTGGATAGAATCTGTCTAGAAGTAGCAAACCTTATACAAATATATGACACATTGAACTTTGAGGTGCACAGCTGGGTTAAATGCACTTCTCTTGAAGGAATAACGAGGATGAGGAAGACATGTATTAGTAGTATTAATATTACATGGACAATGGACATTTTGGGATAATATTGTTTCACTTGTTATAATGTCTGGTGAACATTGAGACAACTTGGGTGATTGAGGTTGCTAGAAAGTTAGGGCAAGAGAGGGAGAAAATGCTAAATTTGTGTTGGCAGATTGATCCTCTAAAAGTACTTAAGAGTTTTGGCCATCATAGACCACAACTTTAGGAAGGGAAAATCCCAACTGCACCTCCCAGTGGTAGAGGATGGAAAACAACACGGTGTGGCAAACACAGCCATAGGGACCAAATATCCACCGGGATAAGTGAATAACTCTGCTGATGAGCAGAGCAGGACACTCACTTGTCCTGACAGGAAGAAAATGGCTGTTAAAGGCAAAGGTAACGGACCCTCATGAGGATGTAGAAGGCAAAAGGAAACAACCACATTATCTTCCCAAGATTTCATGACTAATCAAATATCAGAGGCAGTGAATAATATTAATGACTGTCTTAGGACATACTTGTCCGGCATGGACAGTCATGAGCCACATGTGACACCAGACCGTCATCCATCTACTGATGAAAAGACCAGTAGCAATCGAATGTGAAGCTTTTTATACAATTAACCTCCTAAACTATGTCACTAAGCTACTACTCAGAATTATGAGAAGAACAAGAAAGAAAATAAAAATGGAAATTCGTGAAGAACAGTATATATTTGTGACAGAAAATGGTACAAACAAATGCACTATACATTACAAACACTAATAGAAAGTTCATTAGAGACACAGAAAGACATATATTTTTGCTTCATAGATTATACCAAGGCATTTGATAAAGTAAAACATGATGAACTGTTGGAAGATATCAACACTGATGGGAAAGATCTCAGAATAATAAAAAAAATATTTACTGGAAGCAAGTAGCATCAATTAAAATGAGAAATAAAGAGGGCAATTATGAACAAATAAAGCTTGGAGTACGACAAGGATGTGTTTTGTCACCAGATCTCTTCTCCCTCTATAGCAAAGTAATAATGAGAGAAGCTGGAAATACTAATCGGATGTTATAATATAAACAATACTCGCTATACAGATGACACAGTATTGGTGGTGGATAATGCAAAAGATCTGCAACAATTGTTGGACATCAGAGTAACAGAGTGTGCAAAGACAGGATTCCTTTGAATATCAAGAAAATAGTAATAATGGTGATATCATAGGTAAAAGTTAAACCAAAATGTGACATAGAAATAGAAGGGAAAATTCTTAACCAAGTTGATAATTTTAAATGCCTAGGGTTATTTATAACATCAGATGGAAGGTATACAACAGAGATTAAGAACATAATAGGGCAAGCAAATGCTGCATTTCAGAAAATAAAATGAAAAGTAGCCTATGAAATAAGTCACAATCATTGAATGTAAGAGAGTTCTGAAGTGCTGTACAGAACCTGTTTTACTGTATGGCAGTGAATCTTGGAATTTAAATGAACAAAGTAGGAAGAAATTAGAAGCAAAAGAGATGTGGTTTTTGAGACAAATGTTGCAAATTCATTGGACTGGCTGAAGAACTAACGATGATTGCCCAAAAGAGGCTAATGAAATTAGAACATTATATACAACAATAAGAAAGAGACAAACAGCTTTCTCTGGTCATGTGATGAGAATAGAAGTATTGGAGATCATCGTGACAACTGGAAAGATCGAGTGGAAGAGAGGCAGAGGCAGACCAAGAGAAATGAGGCTGGATGGGTTGAGACGGTGGCATGGCATGGAGAAATATCATCAGCGGAGTTGATCCAGAACACAAAAGACCAAGATCTGTGGAGAACCACGAACGCCTAAGCAGGGCCGGATTTAGACTTGATAAGGCCCTAAGCTATTTGAAATATGGAGCCCTTTATAAGTCCAGATATTCTATGTCAGTGACAAATTGCTCACTCGGACAATATTTTTTGGGGCCCCACTTTCTTGGGGGCCCCAAGCTATAGCTTGTGTAGCTTATATGTAAATCCTGCACTGCGCCGATGCCAGCTGGCAGGGTACTTGTGATGGCGAGAGTGACAGAAGAAAGCTGCCGAACTGATCAAGAAATCAGAGGATTGGGCAGAAAGAATGATTGCTTCAGCTTGTGCCTAGGGTTGCCAGATGTTCTAACTGAGAAACCGGGACATTTCTCTTAAGCACAAAAAGAATCAAATAATCCTGAAATGAACGATTTCTCTGCAGGGTTTTGAGACCCCCTAAAACAGGCATTAATAACATGGTCATAATTAAAACGTACCAATTATTATGCAAATAACACATAAGGCTGTAATTAATTTCAACCGCCACAGAGGCCACGTAACCACATTCATATTGTTAAGATGCAAACTGCAAGTTACAACTGGTGCTTTAAGCTTACAACGTCACAACAGATAGATATATAGAATAGATATAAAATAACGGCATTCACAGCCTCAATGAAAATAAAATTACCGTGGAACGGAAAATCGGGAAAGAACTGGATAGAATTAAATATTTCGTTTGACTGGAGGGGTGGGGGACCCCAAAAGCATTTTTCTGGACACTAATTTATTTACTCTAAAACCCGGGACCGTCCCGGAAATCGAGACATCTGCCCTGGCAAACCTGCTTGTGCCGCCTGGAACTGGAATTATGATTTTGAAGTTTAATATAATATTAATGTCGACATGGTGTAGGTCCGCACTTGGATGTCAACTTACCGACCCAGGGATGCCTTCTTGTTGCCAGTCTTGTGATAATAAGCGGCGAGTAGTGGAAATTCGTCTAACTGGTAATTTGTTTATCATGTAATTGGAACAAACATTGAAGCGCGTTAGCATTAGCCTCGCCATTGTTTCAAACACAAGGTAGACCGTTTGCAGTTCTGCGTCGTTGCCAGATTTTTCTCATTTGAAGGCAGAACTCGTCTGTCGCAGAAATATAAACGTGCCAAGTCAAATGAGGTAGAGATCTAGAAGAGAAACAATGAATTAGAGCTCCGAATGCTTTAGTCTATAAAGAAAAGACATTGGCGTGATTTTGGCGATATTACTCCCACTGGTATAGTAATGAAAAACAATGGAAGAAAACGACTGAAAGCTTCTCTGAAAGAAAGCACAATTAAGGGAACTCGGCATGTTCGAATCAAGGTGTGGTCAATATGGCTTTCAGCTTTTAAACTGTACATATTAGAAGTGCCATATAATCACCACTTCTTTCTTCACTTTTACCAATACCTATCAATATCTGTGAATTTATCTCACATAACTTCGTAATCGCATGTGAACTTGTGATACATGAAACAAACTGCACAATATAGCAACACGAATTTAAACAAGCTCCAAGGATTAGTCACATGGAAACTAAAACAAAACTGGAATCACGGCGGCCAGACGTAGCAAAATAATGTTGCAATAAGTTTAAAAGTGCAAGAGACCAATGAACCACCACCCTTACATCAGAGATAAAAGAAACTTGAAGCAGGTAGACTCATGTGAACATGATATGTTGAGCTAGGTCGCTGCACGCAGGACATTCCCGTGCGTGCTCAGTATTCTGATGCAGCAGTCATCAAAAATATTTATGCTCAGTTTTCACGAGGAGCAGACGTGTAACCGAAGTTGATAGAGAACTGTGCTGATGAGATGAGCGTGGTCGGAAGCCTTGTCCACGCCTGGGCTCGTTGCTGGTTAAATGAGGGAAGGATTGACCACCTATTCCTCGGTGCATTCAGGCCTAGAAACACGTGATGACATTTTCACACAGCAGGCCCATAGCAAAACACTGCTTCGGGACAAATTAAGTTTCCTTGAGGGTTGGCTATGATACATCCTCTCTCAATCTCGAAGACGGCATCGGTGTGTTTGACCAGTCTTCACTATAAATTCGTGTGGTTGGACTAGTCTCAGAGTCTCGACAGTATACATCAGCTGAATCTGTTCACGCTTCTTTCCATTGTATTTATGCATTAATAACGGCCATATGTAATCCATTAAGTGCATTGGTTTTAGCGGCTCACTGTGGATAGAGAAGGGTCAAAGAACAGAGTGGTGCTGGTGCTTTTGTTGTGACTACCAGCGGCATGACCACAGAGATCAAGGCCGCTGCAAAGACGATGATCTAACTGGAAACACAGAACCCATCATGCCTGCGTACTCGGTGTCTGTGTAGAAAGTGGGTAGAGACTGCACTTTAGTCGAGGCTGCAGTGTGCTACTTTTATAATCATGCTGAACCATGCAGAAGACAATGTTAATGAAAGAGCTGACAGTTTGGCTAGTATAGCAGTATAGCTACTGTCGTAGGCCGAAGAGCGATGGACTGTGTTAAGATCTTGAACGTTATTAGGTATATTGATTGGACCAAGGGTATTAGAGGTCACCTGGATTCAACGTCCTTGGCCCGACTGCTAGAACTGCGAGTGATACAGTTTAGCGAGGAACGATCGACTTACACATTAGACGGGTACTGAAACGGGCTAAAGACACAGCGCCAGGTCCGAATGGGGTGAGGTACTCCCATTTGAGGAATATAAATGATGGGGACTTGGAGGAGATGGCTCTTTGTTTCAACCTAAGCATCAATACGGCGGAAATACCACACGATTGGCTGCCTAGCTACCTGGTCCCACTCCCAAAGCCAGGTAAAGACCACTCCAGACTAAATGGATACCGAATCATAACCCTGCAAAACACGTATAATAAAGTCCTCGGAAAAGATAGTAGCACGCAGGCTCCAGCAACATTTGGAAAGTCGGAATCTGCTTCCCCAAGGACTCGGGAGCTACCGGCCTGGAAAGGACACCTGGGCCAATGCTGCAACTTTTGCATTTGATGTCTACGAGGGCTTCCAGTATAAAAAGGAGATAGTGACGGTAGCTCTTGACCTGGAGGATGCGTATAACAGGGTTAGGTATGATCGGTCAATACACACACTGTTGGACATGGATGTCTGCCCTTGCCTTGTTAGATGGGTTGCGGCAGTCCTTTATGAACGTAAGGTTGCACTGCGCATGGGTACCTGGACTTCTGACCCCTGTACTATTACACCTGGGTTGCTATTACACAGGCTTTCATATGGCTGGAATCACAGCATTATACCAACGTGTGTGTACTAAGTGATTCAATTAGCATGATTCAGAAGGTCGAAGCTGGATCTGTACGTAGACAGTTGACTGAGTCGCTGCGGAAGTCTGTTGTTCGTAAAGTCACCTTCATCTTCGTCCCGGGACATGCGGGAGTCGAGGGAAATGAACGAGCTGATAAACTGGCTGGCTCTGCACCCCTGTAGGTGGCCAGCCCATGGATCGTGCCGATGTTATTAACGTCCTTAAAGATATGGCGAGAACAGAGGACTTTGACGTCAGTGATTCCACATCGCTGTCCAGGATGAAAGACTTGGGAGTAAGAATCGGCACAGCCAGACGCGAGAGGTACATCGGGAAAACAAAGCGCCTCGTCAACCAACACAGAACTGGCACTATTAGCCACCGGACGCTGATGCATATGCTGGGGGGAGGATCTGAGCACCTATGGACATGTCCGGAGTGCAATGAAGATACCCCAACTGATAACTGATAACTGATAACTGATAACCTGTGTTGCCGCAGGGATCTGCTTTGTCCCCGGTGCTCTTTAATGTCTACACCAGCAAAATCGCAGCTATTGAGACACCAGGTGTGGGTAGAAGCTTGACATTTGCAGATGATGTGCTGGTGTACAGACAGGGCAAAGAAAGGGCCAGTTTGGCGAAAGACGTACAGGTGGCGGTAGACAAGGTGACGGAGTGGTGCAGGGACACAGAGGCCATTTTAACCCCAGACACGGCATCGGTTGTGTGGTACTCCCTGGATAACCGGGTCGTCAAGGCAGACGTCCCAGGTATTATGTTGAATGGATGTCCTCTATCCAGTGCCGTCCACCGGGCGCTGGAACGCAAATTATTCCTCCCCACGACGCTTGACGGCAGAAGTGGAAGATGATGATGATGATGATGGTGTCCTTCTTAGTCGAGAGAGTAAACTGAAGTACTTGGGTATCACCTTTGACAGGTGTTTCTCTTTTAAAGATCTTGTGGAAGATTTGGTGGTGAAGGCTGGTAGGGAACTTAATGCATTGAGGGCTATGGCAGCAACCGGGGTAGATCAGAGGATGCTGTACATGTGCTTTCAGCAGTTACTAATTTCTGTCATTGAGTATGGTTTGGGGCTGTTGACAGTATCAAAAAGCCAGCTTGAAAGGTTGGACGCATACAGAATGCTGCCATGCGGTTAATACTGGGGTGCACAAAGGACACACCAATTATCTGCATGAAGCATATCCTGGCGTTACCTACAATGACGGATAGGCATAGGATCCTTCAGGCCAAATGGTACCTAAGAGTTGCCGCAGACAGGGATCACCCGCTGCATGCGGCAATGGATATGGTAAAGAGTCATAGACTAAGACGAGGCAGGTCCTGGATGGCACAGGTAGAATTTTCTATAAGTCAGGTGTATGATCTAGAGACCATCAATCGTGAAAGAGAGTGGGTTGAAGTTCCGGATGACATGATGGACTGGCACAATGTAATAATAACACTGGGTCGTGAGTGCAGATAATTAGTAGCGGGCAGCACTGAGTTTGAAGTGCAACAGCTGATCCAAAGCAACACACATCAAGGTGACATAGTCATCTACACCGATGGGTCAGTGGTGAGAAACAGACGTAGTGGCTGGGGCTTTATTGCAAAGGCTAATGGGCGAGTCTTGAAAAAGGAGAGCCTGGCATATGAGACTACGATCTCCAGCATGAGAATAGAGGTGGAGGCAGTAACAGCGACATTCCGGTGGCTAGAGGAGACCACTGCAACACACGTTGTATTCATTACGGATTCAAAGAGTATGCTTAGCAAGGCGGAGAAAGGAATGTTTCGTGTGGAATGGCTCTCGTCGCTTCAGAGGTCACAGATTGTGAGAATTGTATGGATATTTTGCCCTGGCCATGCGGGTGTACGGGGGAATGAACAGGCTGATAGGCTAGCAGGGAATGCACCTCTTGGTGGTATCTTGCCTATGGACAAGGGGGAGGTGGTCGTGCGCTTGTGGGACCAAGTGGAGAAGGCGGAGGAACAGATTGAGAACCCATATGTGGAAAGAATGAGATTGCGGGGGATCGGCAGGGGTTCTGGAAGAATCTCAAAACTGAGAGGGAAGACCAGGAGAACATTTAATCAGATAGCGGTGGGAACGATTAGTAGTATGACTAATCGCTGGCTGTTGAACGAGGGGACTGAGCACGTATGGGAATGTCCTGAGTGCAGTGATGTCAGTTCTTGACTCAACTCAACTCAACTCGATCGACTTACGGGGAGCACATGACGCCGTATGTACCATCACAGGACTAAGACTGTCAGTGCTTGCTTGCTTGCTTGATTTAAAAACAAAAATTCCAAATTCGGCTTCGTTCAACCTGCTTCTTTCAGCTGTGGTTATTGTTGAGGTCGTGGTTTTTGTGGGTTTATTCACCCTGATTCTTGTCTTATGCGCTCTTACGAGTTGGTCCTGATCCGCACTAGTTTTATCTGCTTGTTTTGTCCGTGACGTCAGCTGGGGGGGGGGGGGGGGGGGGTTGGGTTGGTGGCGGCTGTCTTTTGTGCCCGTCTCCTCTGGTGTTGTCTGTTTTAGTGAAGGCTGCTGGTTCGTCTGGCTTGACTGGTTGCAGTCCTTAAAAGGACTTTTTATTTGGTATTTTTGCCTCCTGTTTTGTGTACTTTTTTGTAGGAGCTTTTCGACGTTTACATTTTCTTGTTGCGTAATACCTCTTCCCTCTCCCTTTCGATTCTCTTGCGCCTATCTGTCATTTCGCGTCTTCTCCATTCGATTTTCATATTGTATTATTTTAGCTCGAGTTCATTCATTTTAGCCGTTTCTAGGAGCTCCTCCAGGGTCATTGGAGGAGGGTAATCTGTGCCACCGTCACTCTCCTCCCCTATGATTTCTCCAGTGGTCTGGTGGTATATCGGTTTCCTCTTGGAGTACGGTAACGTCTCTGCCTTTTGTTGGGTTTCATCTTGCGGCTTTTCTGTGAAATTTTCTTTGGCTTCAGCTGGTTTGCTTTGGGTTAGCTCCCTTTTTTAGCATTTCTCTCTCCGCTTTGATGTCCCGTATAATCTCTTCATTATTCTTTGTTGTCTGTGCTATATGTTCCACTTCTTGCTTGATGTTTCGCTGTATCACCTGTATTTCAGCCAACAGCTTTTCATTGTCGCTGGTCGGTGCCGGTGTTTGAAGTAGCTTGATTTGCTTCTTTAGGTCATCTATCTGGTCTTGCAGTTGAGCTTTTTTCCGCTTGTGAGATGCTTGTGGCTGTCACACACCTCCACGTTGCTTCGTTGTATGGTGTCTCTGTGTTGATGGCAAACTTTAACACGTCTCTGTGTCGTTGCAGGTACGGACATCTCAAGTATCTTGCTTAATGCTTGCCCAGGCAATTGGCGCACTTTCTTTTGTTGTTGGGTGGTCGGAAGTCCGTGTCCAGCTTGGCCAGCGGACACTCCTTGAAGGCGTGGTGATCGGCGCAGTAACGGCAGATTTCCGCTGCTCTTCTGTGGCCGGCCCTCTGACATCTTGAACATTGATTGATTCTTGGGATGAATCTCTCTGGTTGTTGCATTTTCTTGTTGATTTTGTTGATGACGTTCATACGTCTCCACAGATCTTAATTCTGTGGAGTTCTGGATCAATTCTGTTGATGACGTTTATACGTCTCCACAGATCTTAATTCTGTGGAGTTCTGGATCAATTCTGTTGATGACATTCCCCCATCCACCGTCCCAGTCAACGCAGCATCATGTCTCTCGGTCGTCTTCGTCTTCTTCTTCTTCTTCTTCTTCTTCTTCTTCTTCTTCTTCTTCTTCTTCTTCTTCTTCTTCTTCTTCTTCTTCTTCTTCTCTTCTTCTTCTTCTTCTTCTTCTTCTTCTTCTTCTTCTTCTTCTTCTTCTTCTTCTTCTTCTTCTTCTTCTTCTTCTTCTTCTTCTTCTTCTTCTTCTTCTTCTTCTTCTTCTTCTTCTTCTGCGTTCATCCGGAGTTTTTTTTTTCGGATGTGATTGCGTTGTGCCTGTTTACAGCAGAGCTGTGTTCTTGTGCCGTTAGGCCGACACATCCGACTTCTGCTGGCATTTGTTGACCGGGTTAACCTTCCCGGGGGTCTCTCGGTCTAAACCTGCCTCTTCCACTTCTTACGTTCACAGCGAACTATTGCACCAAGTACTTTTCATTTTCTGAAATGCAGTTTTAGCTGTGCCTATTCCCTCTTTTTATCTCTGTTAACAAATTTAGTTGCATATCCTTTACAAGACGTCGTAGTCAACACCGGCATTTTTGTTGCTTTTGTGATCTCTTGACAAGTTTACATTCAGTAGTTTGCCATTGCTTTCTGAACGACCGGCACCCATACCATGTCATAACAAACCAACGCAAGGCGTTCTACTGTCAAATCGCCCACAGCTGTGTTTCGAACGCTGTATGCGGGATTATGAACTGCATCCGTTAACCTTCGTCACGCAGCCGGCTTTTATCTCTGCTACCCATCTTAAAAGACAATTCGCAATGGACTATTAGACTATTACACAAAACTGTACACTAGAAATGGATGACAGAATATTACTTCTGATGAATTAAAGATATATAAACATTACACAAATTCATAAAACACGATTCATTAGTGGGTAATGGTATTGAAACTTTTTTCGCGTCACGAGTCTTAATGATGTGTATCGTGACAGTCCCATATTTTGAAATCAAAGGAGGGAAAAATATTAATGGGGGAACACTAAAAACTTGCCAGATGGACAGAATATATCAGTGATCTTTGCATTACGGATAGATTTGGCGGCAACTATATGGTGGAGGGGGTCCGTTAATGTTAACAACAGAAGTAGTGAAGCAATCCATCAAATGAAACAGGAAATCTTCCAGGATTAAACAATATACCTATAGACAAATTTGATACGTGTGGGGAATCTGGTATTGATATCATTATAATCTTTGATAGTACATCGAGTACATTCGCAAAGATTTTTAAGTCTAATTTAAGTTCAAAATCCTATTGACACAGTAAACACGGGAAATTTTCCAAGCAAAGGTAGCATTCCTTTCTCGAAGAACATTGTGGGTAACATTACCCTACGCATGGAAGTCTAAGAAGTTACAGACTGCTTATGAGGAGCCATGGTAGCAAAAGGTGGGTGACCGTGCCTGTCAAGACAGTTTTCAAGGTTCAATCTCAATCACCCAGCAGAGACAAGGTTATTTTCTTTCCCGATCAGTACGGCGCTGGAGTAAGCACAGCCTTATAAAATGGTCATCAGATAATTTTAGTAATATTATGGAAATTGTCTTGGTGAGAAGGACGACGAGGAAGTGAACTGGCCATCTCACTTCATTATGCCGTGGTTGAGAATATATGAAGGCCTAACACGTATTTCCCAGCGGCCTATTCTTTTATAAGACTAATTTACTTATATTGCCTATACTAGTGTGTGCCTATGAATCTTAGGCACTGAATACAACAAGCAGACTTGAGGTTCTGAGGTTTCTGGCATGTATGTCCAATACGCCCCAAGACAGTGTTTCTTTACTTAAATTATTGTTATATTATTCAAACAATTAACACGTCGTCTTTATTAAACCACTGTATTCAACACATACAACTACGTAATCTTTATTAAACCAGTATAAGCAACATAAATAACTACACATGAATCGTAAATAGCAATCAATAATGGACACATTGACAATATCACACACTTTGGATACATCTTCTTCTTCTTCTTCTTCTTCAGCATTCCGAGCCATTGAGGTTCTTTGCTGCAAATACAATCTGTCTCCATTCGTCTCTCTGGTGGACCTTCTCTTGCCAGTCGTTGATTCCAAGTGCTTGTAGGTCTGTATGTATATTATCTCTCCACCGCCTTCTTGGTCTACCTCGGGGTCTACGGTCATTTATTTCCTGAGTGTAAGCGAGTTTTGTTTCCCTATTATCTTCCATTCTTTCTATATGCCCCAGCCATTGTAGTCTATTAGCCTTCATGATACCAGTGATTAGCGGGGACTTAAACAAATCATAAATGTCTTTGTTACTTCTTCTTTTCCACTCTCCACTTTGTGTATCCCTAATGGGTCCAAAGATGCGTCTTAAAATTTTGTTCTCAAAGGTTTGTAACAAGGCTTCGTCTCCTTTCGTTGTACTCCAGGTTTCAGAGCCATACAGCACAACTGGTCTGATCAGTGTTTTGTATATTGTGATTTTGGTGTTACGAGATAGTGCCTTTGATTTTAGTAGATGTTGTGGATACATTGGCTCCATAATTAACAACAATGGATACTGGAGTCTGGACATGACACTACAGAGGGTAAATGGCTTTAAGAGCCTATGGAACAGGGGCAAACAATGTTAACACGTCGAAAACGCATCTAGCTACACAGAGTACAAATTGCAATTATTTACACGTTTATGCAAACAAGAAGAATATTTAAACAAATACCAAGTTTTTTTTTGAAGAACACTATGACGAATGGACCAATTTAGGACAAATCTAGTTAAACTAATGAGTTAAACGGTGGTGAAATGGACAGAAAGTATACAGAAAACTGTATCATATATAGAATAATTAATAAACGTATGCTGAATTACTTGGTATAGAATAACTGAAACATAAGGTTAGCGACGGTGTTGGGTGTAAGATTCAGGCGGTCAAGTGGACTTCCTGTCAGGGGGCGTGTACTTGGCAGCTTCTGGACAGAGATCTTCAAACATCTCCTGCAGGGTAGCTGCCTGGATGGTGGTTATCGGGGTCAGGTCATCTTGAATCTGAAACAGGCAGAACACGAGGTCATTCACTGTTTGGGTGTGACATAACTGTAAAACACCCTGAAATAGATATATAACTAGAAGCAGGGCATAGTGTGTTTCAAGACACATAGTGCAGTATTACACACAATCACACACACACCATACACAGGCACAACGCACTCCCGAAAGCACTCGCATACACACCCACACACACAAATACACCATACACACACTCGTCTGCCGGCCCGGTGTTCCTGTGTCCGATCCCCAAAGAGACAAGGATAAAAAAAAAATGACCAGCCTAAAATGGGTACCAGGAAATCGTCAGGTAAGTAAAGGTCACTGGCCTGATATTGACCACATTATTCATTGCTCTATAAGAAAATATGAGCACCATATTCTCAGAGCCGCGGCATCGTTGTTGCTAGACGCCAGGCTGTCGGCGCGGTGTTTATGGGTTCGCATCCAGGCTGATATTTTAAATTGGCCTGTACACCCAGCAGGTCGACTTAGCCTAAATTGGATGCCAGGAAGTAAGAGAAGTGCTAGGAGTGTCGACTGGCATATAGCAATATGGGAATAGCACCATATTCCCAATGCGTCTGAAGGCGCGTAACATTTCTGTATCATATACCGACTAAGTCTCTAGCCACGGAAAAGTCCTCGGTATCATATACCGACCAGGTCTCTAGCCACGGACAAGTCCTCTGTATCATATACCGACTAAGTCTCTAGCCACGGACAAGTCCTCTGTATCATATACCGACTATGTCTCTAGCCACGGACAAGTCCTCTGTATCATATACCGACTAAGTCTCTAGCCACGGACAAGTCCTCTGTATCATATACCGACTATGACTCCAAACACGGACACATCCTCTGTTTCATGTATCAACTACGTCTCTGGCCATGGAAAAGGTCCTCTGCTGTACTCTTAATGATGGAATATATAATAATCCCTTTTCTCTGCTAGTTGATTGTTTTAACTGAGAAACAATTTCTGAGCTGAGATATTGCGAGGCCATGGAGATATGGATATATATGTGAGTATTTTTCGTATTTCATGGAAACAAAAACAATCAAATACAGAGGTTCTAGGAAAATTAGGGATGCAAGGAGAGTTGAAAGAAATAAAAAAAAGAGGCAAGTGAAATATTTCAGCAACGTTAAAGACATACTACTCTTGTAAAAACCATATTGGAGAGTAAGACTAGCTACTATAGAAAACTGCTGATGACAGTACAAGGTTGTATTTTTCTTCTTTCTGTCTCAGTTTTAAATATGTTTCATTAATTTTTCTGACTAAAGTCGCCAAGTTACAGTTCTAGCTTTAACTCCCGCCTCAAACAATTGTTAACATAACCCACTACACCCCAACCGCTTCTTTCAACTTGACTGTTTAAGATATTCGTAATTGAAATCTGTTCTGTATCAGACATCTATTAACGTGAAATGGGATTTGATTGGGACAAAAAAAAGTTAAGGAAGTAGAGGGTTTAAAAAAAAATAATTTTATTATGGGATTATCAAAAGAAATGGCAACGATCATACTTCAACTTAAAAGTGCGCATGTCTATTTGGATGTAGCTACTACAGAATGAGCTTCCAAGTTTGGCAACATCGAGTTCCCAGGCTAAGAATGACATACTTACTGGCGTAGTTTTGTTACCCCAACATTTGTAGGACAGAGATCGTCCAACACCGAACAGAAAGCTGCAGATTTCTCCGATTGTAATTGCTGACAATCCAAGCCACAATCCTAACTGGCCACCCAGATCACTTATCAAGTTCATGCTCTGTAATCAGAAGTTAATTATAAAACATATCAGCGAAGCGATGCATTAACTAGAAGACTATAGTCTTATGTATAATTCAAACATTTACAGCAGTTGTATTATTTATTATACAAGAATAAACTGGAAGGGGCCATTACACATCACCAATTTGGAGAATGTACATCATTTGAATGTTTACTATTACGGAATACTGAATTAGGGACAAGAAGATTGATGTATGCTGCTAAATCTATGTGATATGATGGACTGTAGGTCAACATGGTCGAATGAATAAGAGCGCTTGTTCTTAAGCGTCCGGTGTGCTGATGCTGAGAGAGGGGGTTCAACCGCTACACTGGTCGATTGGACTAAGATGTTGACTTCTCGTTCTTGACTTGGGGACGTAAATTACAAGTACCTCTGGACTTCCGGTCGCCAACATGGCGGTTAAGCATTGAACCATTAAGGCATGTGGCGTGTTTATGCTTGCAGCTACGGTTTGCAATCGCATTTTCCTAATGTTGGACTGGTAGTACATGGTTCCGTCGCAATGCTACTGAGTGAGTGCGTGGGAGACACTGTGAGCTGTGAAATTCGCGTGGAATGCTTTTACATCTGTCCTGTACAGTGACCTGCATGTTCGGAACAATGCCTACCGGCTGTTGCTGAATTAACTGATTTGCCTTTTCGGTTCATGAGTGCATTTAGGAGACTACTGGGAGTCGGCGCTGAAGCCACGGAGTTCGTGCTTTATGCGCCACTTTCGGTGGGTCGCACTGGGATAAAAGACCGAGCCATGTGAGAAAACCCGGGTCAATAAGGTCTTTCTGGTGACTACCGAGTCCATCGACGATGAACTGTGGTTTTCGTGGATGAATCTTGTGTTGGCATTCTGGCCGCGGCATTATGCACAGGGTACCTGTGCGGGCTGTTGGATTGCCGAGATTCCTGTCTATTCACTTTTCACATTGGACAGTGGGGAGCATTTTGTGTGATATTCACTGGAACAGGAATGGAGCATAATGGGGACGACCCGTTGCCGTGAAGTTGGAACCTCGACTAACTAACTAACTAACTAATTGATAAGCAGTTGGACTCTGGTCCGAAGTCAATCTTCAGCGGTGGCTGAATTATTTCTCCTCAACTAGTGTGACTTTGGGGTAGCAGCCTTACAACATGGAAACCAAATAGTTGTCAAAAGTTGCAAAGAAATGAGGCAAGGAAGACGACTGGTCAGCCCACTTAACTTTCCTCCTTAATAATAATAATAATAATAATAATAATATTATTATTATTATTATTATTATTATTATTATTATTATTATTATTTAACTCGAGTATAACCGTCAGCTTCTTATTGATAATGCATTAATAACATTTGCCACATCAATAATTATTATTAGTGAATTATGCAGTAATTATGTGTGCACATTTCCCATGTCTGTATAATGCATGTATTGATAGTGTTATTGTTCTCGGTTAGCCGCATAAGTGATCAATGGCTGTAGTAATATATGAAAGAGAGGGATAAAAAAGGCAGAATATTCGACATGCCTGCGTGCCCCAATTTCTAACCCTTTGAAAATAAAGTTTGTTCGTTTGTTCGTTCATTATGTCACGTCCTAGAATATGTGAAGACTTAACACTTCACACTTCAAAGGCAGTAATCGCGACTGGACAACCTTCACCCTGTGTGGAGTATTTCCACAACCAGTCTTTGACAAAAATGCTCGGTCGTCTGCATAGAAGAGCTAAGCAAAAGGCCAGCTTATAGATGTCAACGTCAAAGAGTTAAGACTTCTGTGACATCCATGAGACAAACTGGAGATGCTACAAAGAAACAAACATATAGAACACGTATGTTTATTCTATATAAAACCCATGCTTATTCTTTATAATGTGACACTAATGAAAAGTGACTGTAAATAATATATAAATAAGCCTTGAAGATATAATAGTTAGTGCACCGGCATATCATGACACTGTTTTGGGTCCAATCTCCAGCAGAGGCGGAATTGTTGTTTTCCCCAAAAGTATATCTCTGGAGTCGACCCAGCCTAACAGAGTGAGTACCAGAACATTTCAGAATTTTCTGGAAATTATCTGGAAAGGAAAAGTAGCTTGGAAGAGAACTGGACACCACACCGCGTATTCCACGATCTAAAATATGTAAAGACAGTATCTGCTATGAAACTGACTTTACGCAAAAATATTTAAATAAAGCAATGACCTCATACGCCTTTTGCTGCTCCACATGCTCGTAGATAAGATCTTGAAAGTAGATTTGAAGTTTGGTGAATTCGTTCTTACTGAAACAACAGAACAATATTTAGTCTTGTCACTCATAAAAGGTTTGGTAAATTCATTGTCGGTGAAACAGAACAACATTTAGTCCTGACACTCATGAAAGGTTTGGTAAATTCACTGTTGGTGAAATAGAACAACATTTACTCAAGTCATTTACATAAAGTTTGGTACATTTACTTCAATAAAAACATAACAATATTTAGTCTTGTCATTTATATAGAGTTTGGTACATTCGATGCCATTAAAACAACAATATTTAGTCGTGTCATTTGTATACAGTTTGGTAAATTCGCTGCCACTGAACTAGAACTATATTTAAGCTCGTTATTCATATATAGTTGTTTACATTCATTGTCAACGAAAAATATTTAATCTTGTTATTTATATAGATTGATACACACTGAAATAGAACAATATTTAGTCTTGTCATTTATACATAGTGTTTTACAAGCTTGAAATAGAACAATATTTAGTCTTGTCATTTATACATAGTATTGTACAAGCTTGAAATAGAACAATATTTAGTCTTGTCATTTATACATAGTTTGATACACACTGCCACTGAAATAGAACAATATTTAGTTTGTCATTTATAAATAGTATTGTATACGTTACCAATAGTTAGTTAGTTAGTTAGTCGACAGATCATCCTCATTGCACATCGAACCATTCAGTCCATAAGTGCTCGGATCCCCTCCTCAGCAAATCCCGCAGCGTGTAGCGGCTAACGACGCCAGTTCTGTGTTGGTTTATCAATCTTCTTTGGCTCCCTGCGTGGTGTTCTTGTTTGGCCACCCCTCTTTTAATTTGCTGCTCTCGCAGTCTGGCCATTGTTGTAGATTCACAGTCATCACTTGGTTCTCGCAAAAGTCTTACTTCTCGTAGAGCATTCAGAATGTCAGCCTGGTCCATGGCGCGTCCGCCCTCCACAGTAGCCTCACCTGCGAGCTTGTCAGCCCGCTCATTTCCTTGTACTCCCGCATGCCCTGGCACGAAGATGAAACTAATCTTTGCCAGCCGAGACCGCTCCAGAGGCAGCAACCATTCTCTTCGGATCGGCCCCTCCTCTATCCTCTTGATCATGTTCATTGAGTCGCTAAGGAAACATGCCCTAGTGAATGTCTGTGTCTCGAGCCATGTTATTGCTTTACTTACTGCCATGACTTCCATAGGTCAGGCTACTTGTGGTTTCAGTGAAAGCACCAGAGTCCTCCTTCACAATTCTCCCTCCGGCCCGAGCTGTAAAGGCCCATGAGCTTCTCACATGTCGGACGACCGACCCATCTGTGTAGATGACCGCGTCACTGTCTAGCGAATTCTCGAAAATCAACGCTTGTACTTCAGCCTCCACAGCAGCCGGATTTTCTTGTCTGCATTTCTATCTAGTTGGATGCAAACTGAAAAGGATGTGCAGAAGTCTGTTGGCACTTGCACCCATTCCTCGCCAGGTTCTAAGTCCTCAAGTGAACACACCTGTTGAAGAATGTCTTCGGCTTGACCCATCCAAGACCGTCCTCTTTTTAACCTGCGGCCCTTCACCTTCCTAATTTCACTATGCAATGGATGTTGTGTGTTTGCGTTAACTCTGAGGTAGGCGCGTGCCCTGCAAACTTGTATTCTCTCTTCAATGGTTGCAAAATCAAGAAGGTAGCGCATCGCCCTGCATGCTGTATCTCTTGTACATCCAAGAACAATGCGCATAGCTTCATTCTGTATCCTTTCCATCCTTTCTATCTGCTTATGGCTGAGAGTCAGGATTGCCATTGCATACTCCAAAACAATGGCAATCCTGACTCTCAGCCATAAGCAGATAGAAAGGATGGAAAGGATACAGAATGAAGCTATGCGCATTGTTCTTGGATGTACAAGAGATACAGCATGCAGGGCGATGCGCTACCTTCTTGATTTTCCAACCATTGAAGAGAGAATACAAGTTTGCAGGGCACGCGCCTACCTCACACGTTACCAATGAAATAGAACAATATTTAGTTTGTCATGTATAAATAGCATTGTATACGCTGCTACTGAAACAGAACAATATTTAATTTGTCATTTATAAATAGTATTGTATACGTTGCCACTGAAATAGAACGATATTTAGTCTTGTCATTTATACACAGTGTGGTACACGATGCCACTGAAATAGAACGATATTTAGTCTTGTCACTCATATATTGTGTAAGGAGACAACATGTTTTAGAGAGGGGATACTGCTTTTTATTTTGGTTTAGGAAGGCTAATTGCACTCTCCTACAATCTCCACAAGTGCAATCTCCACAAGTATTGCAGTCTCCTAAAATAGATCACAAACTGAGAATCGCTGCTTAGAGCACGAACTCCATTTGCCGGCGAGGATACACATATCTGAATACACACCAGAATCACACATGCTAAATTGTGATTGTGTGTATGCATGTGTGTGAGTGTGTGTGTGAGTGTGTGTGTGTGTGTGTGTGAGTGAGTGTGTGTTAGTGTGTGTGTGTGAGAGTGTGTGAGTGAGTGTGTGTGAGTGCGTGTGAGTGTGTGTGTGTGTGAGTGTGTGAGTGTGAAAGTGTGAGTCAGTCAGTGTGAGTGTGTCACTGTGTGAGTGTGTGTGTGAGAGAGAGAGTGTGTGATTGTGTGAGAGAGAGAGTGTGTGAGTGTGTGAGAGACAGCGTGTGAGTGAGTGTGAGAAAGTGTGAGAGAGAGTGTGCGAGAGAGTGAGAGAGAGTGTGAGAGAGTTGAGAGTGTGTGATTGTGTGAGAGAGTGTGTGTGTGGGTGTCCGTGTGTGTATGTGTGTGTGTGGGTGTGTGTGTGGGTGTGTGTGAGGGTGTGTGTGTAGGTGTGTGTGTGGGTGTGTGTGGGTATGTGTGTTTGTGTGGGTGAGGGTATATGTATGTGCGGGTGTGTGTGTGTGTGTGTGGATGTTTGTGTGGGTGGGTGGGTGTGTGTGGGCATGTGGGTGTGTGTGGGTGTATGTGGTGTGGGTGTTATGGTGTGTGTGGTGTGTGGTGTCTGTTGTTTGTGTATGTTGTGTGTGTGTAGTGTGTGTTGTTTGTGTATGTGGTGTGTGTGTGGTGTGTGTGTGTTGTGTGTGTGGTGTGTGCGTGGTGTGTGTGTGTGTAGTGTGTGTGTGGTGCGTGTGTGTGGTAAGTGGTGTGTGTCTGGTGTGTGTGGTGTGTGCGTGGTGTGTGTGTGTGGTGTGTGTGGTGAGTGGTGTGTGGGTTGTGTGTGTGTGGTGTGTGCGTGCGTGCGTGAGTGGATGTTTGTGTGTGTGTGTGTGTGTGTGGCTTTTCTGATGGGGACATTTTGCCTGGGCTGTCGCTCCTTTGGCCTGCTCAGTTTCATTTCCAGCTGCCAATGTATTTGTATTGGCTCAGTGACGAAGGTGTTACGGACGCAGTTCTTGATCCCTTACACTCGCGTTCGAAACACAGCTGCGGGCGATGTAGCAGCAAACTGCCTTGCGTTGGGTTATTACGAAATGGTATGGGTGCCGATCGTTCAGAAAGCAATGGCAAACTACTGAACGTAAACTTGCCAAGATATCACAACAACAAAAAAATGCTGGTGTTGACTGCGACGTCCTGTAAAGGATATGCAACTTATTTAACTTGATATATTGGTAACGTGCGTTAACGAGGTCCTCCGAGATTTTCCCCTTTTTCCGAGACTTCTTTGGTGATAACGTTTACTATAATCAATTCAGGACTTCTTCAGCGATCAACGTTTATTATAATCAATTCAGGACTTCTTCAGCGATCAACGTTTACTATAATCAATTCAGGACTTCTTCAGCGATCAACGTTTATTATAATCAATTCAGGACTTCTTCAGCGATCAACGTTTACTATAATCAATTCAGGACTTCTTCAGCGATCAACGTTTATTATAATCAATTCAGGACTTCTTCAGCGATCAACGTTTACTATAATCAATTCAGGACTTCTTCAGCGATCAACGTTTACTATAATCAATTCAAGATTTCTGCAGCAAGCAATGTTTACTATAATCGATTCAGGACTTATGCAGTGATCAATGTTCACTATAATCAATACAGGATTATGTCATGGATTGCAGTGTGCAATTATCTACGAGGGTAAGTTAATAGGTAAGTCACAATTGGCTGTAAAAAAAAATAACTAAATATGATAACAACTTGAAACTAGTTTATTTGTATCCATACATTGTCCCTTTATTTCTCAACATAATTTCCACCAACATTGATGGACTTATCCCAACGTTTTATCAGTCCTCCCAAACCGGCTACATAGAACTGAGTGCTTTGTTTTCATTGACCTGCCATCCCACAGAACTGTGTGACTTACTTATTGACTCGCCCGCCTAACCTTTCTACCCCGCTATGCACCACTTTAGGGGATAAACATTTGTCAGCATTAACACTGAAAACCCACCTTGGTGGGAAACATTTCGCGAATGATGCCGAAGTTGAATGTGAAATGAAAACGTGGTTTAGAAAACAGAGCACGCAGTTCTATGCAGCTTATTTGGGAGGACTGACAAAACGATGGAATAAGTGCATACATCTTGGTGGAAATTATGTTGAGAAATAAAGGGACAATGTACGTATAAAAATAAACTGGATTCAAATTGTTATCATATTTAGTTATTTTTCTACAGCCATTTGTGACTTACTTCTTAAAGTTATCCTCGTATTTCGGATTTCTTAATGTATCAACAATTATTATTATCCATCCATCATGTGCCATGCCGATAAGCGTCGGAGGTCATATTTTGCCATCTCACTCGATTACCAGAGTCGTGGATTAGCTCCGTGTTTCTGTCTCGACAATGCCACGTAGCTAAGTCATCCAGGTATTTACATCTTGGTTTTCCCCTTGGTCTCTTCCCTTCGAACTTGCCGGTTGTCACCAAGTTCTCCAATTAATTTCTTCTCATAACATGCTCAAAACATTTTGACTGTCTACGTCTAATGTCTCTAATCAATTTACGATCTCCATTTGTTTCTTGTAGGACTTGTTCATTGGTTTTTCTGTCTGTCCATGGTACTCTTTCATTTTCCTCAGAAACCAAATTCCACAGCCATCAGATGTTTTTCAGCTTGTCTGCTCATTGTACACACTTCACTTCGACACAAAAGTACAGGTTCTATGTAGCACTTCAACACTCTTTTTCCTCGTTTCAATGGATTTCATTTTATTGGTCAGTATGTTTTTCATCTTGCAAATGGCTACGTTCGCAATGGCAATTCTTGTTCTAATCTCTTCAAGGCATCTCCCATCAGATGTTATGATTGTTCCGAGATAGCTGTACCGATTCACTTGTTTAAGAATATGCCCATTTAAATTGTATATTACATTGTGGCATTTATTCCTTCCTAGTGACGACCATAATCGATGTATTATTACGATTCAGTTATAACCCTAGTTGGTCACTGTGCTTCAACCTCATCTACTAAATGTTGCAGGTCCTGTTCATTGTCTGCAATCAAGACTGTACCATCTGCATATCTAATATTAGTGATGTATCGCCCCACAATATTGATTCCTTATATAACTTCTATATTTCTGAAAATATTTTCACTGTACAGGGAAAACAGATCTGGAGATATTACACATCCCTGTCTCACACCTCTCTTAATAGGCTATTAACCTACTTCATTATCAATTCCTATGGCAGCTTGTTTAAAATTTTTGTTTTTCTTTACAAGTCTAAGGTCTTTTCCATCAATGTGTAGATCTTCAGGCATCCTTATCATGTCGACATGTCTCACTTTATCGAAAGCCTTTGTGTAGTCAATAAAGCAAAAGTGTAGATCTTTGTTTACTTGTATTGAACGTTCAATTACTGTTCTCAGTATGTACACAACATTCACTGTACCCTTGCCTTCCACAAACCCACATTGTTCCTCTCCTATTTCAGATTGTATTTTCTTCCTAATTCTTTGCATGATAATTCATAGCAAAATCTTCGTGATGTGACTCATTATACTAATTGTTCGATGTTGATCACATTCCAATGCTTCTGATTTCTTTGGGATTGCAATAAATACAGAATTACATAATTCGTGTGGAATATCTCCAGTATTGTTATTATTATCCATTATTATGATACATTCCATTTACTTTAGGTATCAACGTTTGCAATGATGTTTTTAACTTACTTCTCCACGATAAACGTTTGCTATATTATCATGTTTGCAATGATGTTTTTAACGGACTTCTCCACGATAAACGTTTGCTATATTATTGTCAGCAACCGATGCGTCAGGCATTACAGGATCAACTTCTCCCGTACCACACAAAAATATTGCAAGTCGTACGAGAGGTATGGATGATGCATTTTATTGTCACTGGCTCTTTAACAATAGATTACTGCACAAAAACGGTCGCTATTAAATCACCCATAAAGACACAGAATTCCCTATCCAGTCATATCCTATCCCTACAGCTAACTCTATCTACTTGGCTAAGGAAACGCGCATCGACACTAATCGATGCGCTCACTATGAAAGTCAGTCCCCGTCTGACTATTCTACTCGCGTGGCTACACAGCCCGCGGAAGGACCTCGTGCGTCCTTCGGCTTTTTGCGTGCTGCAACACTCAGCACGCTTAGAGTAGCCGTTTACTCTTGAGTGGGATTCCACTTCTCCGTGGCTATCACGTAGGCGTGATTCTGCCGTGACCAGAGTGCTTACTCTCTGTGGTTGACATCTCCGTGTCTCATGAGAGAACTAGTTAATAGTTCCCCTCCCTATCACCTACCCTGCCCTCATGTAGGGGCACTGGGTTACCTCGAATCTACTTGAGGTAGACCACTCATTCAGGGTGGTCTTCTATCTTGAGGTAGACCACTCATTCAGGGTGGTCTTCTATACTTCAGTCTTTGACACACACCCTCCCCTCCTGTGTTGCGTTACAAACTTTGACTCATGGTTGTGACGCAAGAGGTTTCTAAAAAATTAGTGTCTCTAATTTTTGTCAAAGACTATTGATAACCTGGTTCTGGGTAACTAAATAGACTCCTACTGACTATTGTCACAATGTAGTCTCACTTTACTTGGCTACTGGTGATCGCCACAAACTTGTCTGGTTGGCGTGAGCCCTCTTCTCATCGCAATATTATATTAATTAGAGGTTTGTCTGAACCGGACCATTGTCTTATAAGACCTGCCCTCAAATAGCAAATTAACTCACTACCCATACAAAGTTGACTTTCTTAGGGTCAACACATGAATTGCTTCATGTCCCCCATATAATATTAAACAACCTTTACACAAGCTGTGTGCGACAGGCTTTACCTATCTCGCTTCCGCGTGTAAAGTTATCTTTCACTGTTAAGTTAGTGTTTCGTTGTCTATTGTGTCCCCTGACCCGGAGTTATCCCTCTTTGTTTTAACAAATGTATGTAATTTACCTGTTTGTTTTCCTGGTTGTTTGTGTGTTTTCATGTAACTATTAATATACTTTAATTTCTAACATATGTGTCTATCTATAATATGTATGTAAGTTAGTTTTCAAGTGCCATAATTCGGTTAAATGTGGCCACAAACAAGTGTATAACACTAATTCGTGGCTACGTTTCCGTCTTATGAGACTTAAAATACTTTATCTAAGATCTATACTAAACTACACTAAACTATACACACCACATTGAAGACAATACATTTTCACTATCGAAAGCAAACGCTTGACGCAGACAAAAAATAAAAAAGTCGCGTTGAGCGGCAGAAAAAATCCGCTGGTTGTCCCCATTCTCTCTTGTATATTTTCCCTTTTCTCTCACTTTCACACTTCTGTCACACATCTTTTATCCTCCCAACTGTTTAAAACCTTGAAGTGACACTGTACAAGTTTAGCTCGTTTGAAAACGTTGAGCTTAATGACTGTGCCTAACTTACTGCACGAGTCATGTATTTACAAAATATGTACATGGATGAAATAGGGTTGATAGAATTGTACCCTGATATTACTAAACTCTATATTCTAATGACATACTAATACTAATTCTATATCTATATATTCTAACTTGTTGTAGAAAATCAATCTAATTTAAGGGAAGTAATCTAACTATCTACAAATGAAAATGATGTGAGATGAGTTATGTACTTTTCTGAAATGGGTGATGTGAAATGTAACAAAATTCTAAATAATGTTTTAATGAAAAAACAAATATATGATTGATATATTTATTCTAAATGTTGTAATTGATGAATGTTATTTGTATACTTTAATCCTATAAGGTGTAAACTACATTTAATATTAAATGATGATGTTGTTGAAGTGTTCATTAAGATGGAATGAAATAAAGTGAAATGAAATGAACTAAATGGTGTTATTCCTATCTACACTAAATAATCTTGGTCTTATCTAAACTTTCTATTCTGGTTTTTTAATTAGCTATTATTAAGTGTAAGTACTGTCCTAATCTAATTTTATCCTACGTAAGTGGGTAAATTAATGATTTATTTAAACTACAAAAAAAAATCTATTTATATTCTCTAAATCTAATCTACTCTATCTTAAAGTAACTAATCTAACTATAATTTAACACTATATTAAAACTGTTATAATACATATCACAATATTAGGTATATATACATGGTATCTATTTACCTCAGGTTATTGGTTGCCATAATGTTCAGAAATTGTTTTCGTTGGCATAGTTTATATATACATAATTATCCTGGGTATACTAAATACACTACACAGTCATACTTGTGTCCTATGGGTCTTATTTCGCTCGTAGATTCCGTACGTGACGTAGACCAGTAAATTCGTGTCTGTTATTTATGCAATGTTCTGACACTGTTCTTCCATGATTAACACAGGTGATTCACCGGAACACAAATGGAGCATAGTAAGTAACGAGCTGTCTATGTACACACGGTGATACACTTGTTCCTGGAGCATAGTTCTTATTTTGCTGTCTACGGACACATGGTAGTTCAATGTTCTTAGCACACAGTCCTGAAAATCATGTCTATGTAATAAATAGGATATTTTACACAGGATCCTCTAAGAGTACTAATTAACCTTTCTTATACTAACTACTCATGTGGAATATCAGGTATTTCTACCTCAGATGGTCGACTCAGGGTATCTGCCAGAATGTTATCCCTACCCTTAATATGTTCTATACTAAAAGTATAATTCTGTAATATCAATGACCACCTGTAGATGCGGTCGTTGCGATGTACTCCACTTTGTATGACCGTGATCGGGGAGTTGTCAGTCTGGACCACAAAGTGAACACCCGCCAGAAATCGATGCAACTTCCTCACCGCATAGATGACGCTTAGGGCTTCCAACTCTGATATGGAATATCTGGACTCAGCAGGTGTGATCTTGCGGCTCACGTAGCAAATTGGATGGAAGATGCCATCATAAAACTGGCCTAGTACTGCAGCGATGGAAATCCTGCTGGCATCTGTCCTAAGATAATAAACGAGCCTAGGATTAGGCAAACGGAGGATTGGTACATTACTAAATAGGAGTTTCAATTTTGACAATGCAGAAATTAATAATGCATCTTTGACATCTAATTTGACTGATGCTTTTAACACATTTGAAAATACACTTGTAATTTCAGCTAAGTTCGGTATGAACTTACTATAGTAATTTACTAAACCCAAAAGACTCCTGACCTGCTTTTTCGTTGTAGGCATGGTCAGGTTCATAATTTTAGTAATAATTCTATTGTCAGTTTTTAGTTGTCCTTGTGAAATGACATGACCCAAAAAATCAATTTCTTGTAGGCCCAATTCGACTTTGCTCGGTTTGACAGTGAGACCGAAGAGTCGCAACCTATCGAAGACATGTCTGAGTTTCAGTAAGTGTGTTGTCCAGTCATCTGTATGGACACAAATATCATCTATATATGTCACTGTATTCGTCACTCCATGAAGTAAATCTCTAGTTAAGCGTACGAAAGTGGCAGGAGCGTTGCGAAGTCCGAAAGGAAGAAAACGCCACTCGTAGAGACCTAAAGGTGTTGAGAAAGCAGTAAGATGGATAGATTCAGTCTGCATAGGGACCTGCCAATATCCCTTAGTAAGGTCTAATTTAGAGAAGATTTTGGAAGTGGACATGTCCAGAATAAGATCTTCGCAGGAAGGAATTGGTTCTGCGTCGATCTTAGTGACATTATTGAGCTTTCTATAGTCCACACAAAGACGAATGGTGGAGTCTTTTTTCTTGACAAGGACGATTGGAAAGGAGTACTCAGATGTAGATTTCTGAATGATCCCACTAGCTTCTAAATTAAGAATTTCCTTATTTAGACTTTCTCTATAGCTGAGTGGGATAGAGTACGGCCTGCATTTGATAGGCTTAGAGTCCGAAAGAAGGATGGAGTGTTCGATTCTGTCCGTCCTACCTGGAATGTCGGAAAATATGTCCTTATATTCCGTTACTAACTCTATTATCTGTCGTCGTTGCTCGTCTGTTAGTCCCTGTTCTACTCGTATAGAATCTAATGTCGCAGTCTTGTCGACAATTGGAACAGGTAGTTCCATCCCGTCGTCGTCTACCTGATTCAGTACAGTTGTGGTGCTAAGTGCGTTTTCTGTAAACTCACTAGGTGTATGGATATCGTCGGATTTGCCAGTCTCGCTAACTAGTGTAGTTGCGTTGTGTATGTCCGTCGTCTCATCAATCGGTGTGGATGCATTGTGTTCGTCTGTCTCTAATTCTGTCTCTTGTCGTGAAAAGTAAGGTTTCAACATGTTGACATGAAATATCTTTAAGTGTCCGTTTATTGATATTTCATAGTCGACATCTGAAATTTTACGTACCACCTTGAATGGCCCTTGCCATGAGGTCAATAATAAATTTCGTTTGTCTGGAAGTAAAAGCAGTATGTCTTGATCTGGTTCAAGATTAATAGTTCTCGCACCTTTATTTGCGTACTGGCGGTAGATTTGACCCTTCCTCTCCAAAGCTGCCTTGGCTATGATACACGATTTCATAATCTTGTCTCGTGTCTCTGTTACAATTTCATAAGGTGTTTTAGGGGTTGGAATTTCAATGGAATTAGTTACTACCTGATGATAAATTGTTAGGGGTCCACGTGGGTTAGCCCCGTACACTAATTCAAACGGTGAGAAACCCGTGCTTGAATGGGGAATCTCCCGATAGGCGAACAGCACTGTTGGTAACAGTGTATCCCAATCAGCTGGGTTTTCTGCTGTCACCTTAGCCAGCATATGTTTCAGATCTCCGTTAAGTTTTTCTACGATTCCATTGCTGGCTGGATGATACGCTGTTGTAAACTGTTGTTTAATCCCTAACATTTTAGTAAGGGCTTGCGTTGCAGCCGATATGAATTGGGTTCCACGGTCGGATAAGATGGTACGAGGGAATCCGAATCGTGAGAACAAGTGTAGAAAAACATTGGCAACGTCTTTGGAGGTGATGTATTTCAAAGCTACTGCCTCAACCCACCTTGAACATAGGTCCACCGTCGTTAAAATGAAGCGATTTCCTTTGCTGGACACCTGGTTTAGGGGTCCAACAATATCGACCGCCACACTCTCAAATGGCCTAGAGGCCAGTGTTGAAGGCTGCACTTCAGCTGTAGGATGTTTACCCTTACGTACTAGTTGTTGACAGACATTACATGAACGACAAAATAGTTTTATGTCGTTACAAAAACCCGGCCAATAAAAATGAGCCTGAATTCTGGCCCTGGTTTTGTCGTATGCAAGGTGACCAGCAAACGGTGACTCGTGTGCAATCTTTAGCACAGTTTGGCGGTGTTGTACAGGTAACACCGTTTGCTGAATCTCATGGTTACCAGTTGTATAATAGCGGGTAAGAATGCCATTATTCAGTCTAAAAAACCATGATGCGTTTTTCGTTACTTTGGCTTTTTCTTTCAATAACTTCAGATACGGAGACACACTCGGATCAGCTTTTTGCTGGTCTATGAACTTTTGTCTGCTGGTATCATCTGTGCTAGTTGGTGATAGCAACAGTAGTCTTTCATCCTGTAATGTGTCTTGGTGTTTCATAGTATCTGCTCTGGTTGTTGCATTAGCTGCATTTAATTTCTCCCATGCAGCTATTTCTTTGTTCGTGCAATGTTTTAATTGGGGTAAACATCCCAAAATCAAATCAGTACAAGGGTTATCTAAAATCGCACATGTAAAGGTACCAGAAAGGAAAGGAGTGTTAATACGGGCTTTTGCCAAAGGGTAAATTTCAATATTGCCCGAAAAAGTTCGGCATTTGACTGAGTCACCTGTATAATCACTTGGATTCACCAGTTCCTTTCTAAGACCTATAAGAGTGCTCCCACTGTCCAGCAAACATTGGCATGGTTTTTCGTTGACCAATGCATTGTGGAACACCAAATTGTCTCTGGAGGCTAATGCTGCGTTTACACTCTCAGTGGAGAATGGTACTGTATGCCCACATTCTAATTTTCCGTCTGCATGGAATTGGTGACATCGTTCACAACTGTCAAAGCTCAATACATCATTTACAGAACACACATTTTCAGCTTGGTTAACAGGTAATTCATTTTCAACTTCACAGTCAGTCTCACTCTCACTATCAGATGATGTATCAATTAACACTGCATTGTTGGCTTTCATTCGTTGGCGGCCCAGGCACTTATTTGAATAATGGCCGTAGCTGGAACAGAAGAAGCATTTGACTGCACGCCTGTATGCAGTTCTCTTGTTTTGTTGCTTCTTAATGACATTTTCAAGATGTGCCGGATAGTTAGGCGATTTATCACACATAGAATAAGTATCATGAAAAAGTTGGCAATACACACATTTGGGTAATTTATGGTCTTTTTTGTCGACTCTCTGAAATGGTTTTTTATTACTCCGATAGCTTTTAGGTTGGTCCTTAACAAAAGAAACTATTTCAGAGTCGCTATTAGATGTTTTAAAAATCTCCCTATTGGAGGAAAAATAAGCTGAGCCTTTTTTTTCAAATTGTTCTATGGTCTCAATGTCTGACTGCTGAAGAAATTTAGCGAAAGGAGATGGTATTGTGGATATGACTTTATCCATGGCTATTAAATTTTTAAGTTTTTCAAAATCTTTTCCTATGTTTGCAGCATTAAGCCATCTATTTAGTACGCTCTGGACATTTGAGACGTAATCAATGAAAGTCTCACTGGGTTTTGGTTTCAGGTTGGAAAACTGTACTTGATACCCAGGGGCATCAAGTAAGAAATGTTGCATTATCCTATCATGGATGTACTGATAGTTAGATCTAAGCTCAGTTGGTATTGATTCTATCACTTTAAGGGGCTCCCCACTAAGGTTCTTCATGTAAATCATAGCCCACATCTCGATTGGTACTTGGTGGTACTTAAACTGATATTCGACATTTTCTGTCCAGGCTGATATGGAGTCTTCTTTACAGAATGGTTTAATAATATTCTTATACTTATTAAGTTTATTTTCTTCCTGCTGACTCTTTAGTTTAGTAGCGGAGATCTCTAAGTGTGAATCTACATCCATCCCTTTCATCTTTAACTGTGTCTCTGATTCCACTTGTATTTGTTTTTCCTTAACTCTTGCCATTTCATCTATCTCTTTTCGCTTTAGTTCTTTCTCCTGATCTAATGTCTTTTGCTTTAGTTCTTTCTCCTGATCTAGTTGCTTTTGCTTTAATTCTAGTTCTTTTTGTTTAATCTCCTTATCATGTTCTAACTGCTTCTGTTTTGTTATCTCAGCTAGTTCTGCAATCTCCTTCTGATGTTGTCTATCCCGTTCTTCCTTTTCCTTCTGCTGTTGTCTATCCCGTTCTTCCTTTTCCTTCTGCTGTTGTCTATCCCGTTCTTCCTTTTCCTTCTGCTGTTGTCTATCCCGTTCTTCCTTTTCCTTCTGATGTTGTCTTTCTCGTGCACGTTCATCTCTCTCAGCATCTTTTGCTTCCTTAAATTTTTGGTCAGCATATTGCTCTAGCTCCTTTCCTGTGTATTGTAATTCTTTGCCTGTTTTTATGAAATCAGCTAAAGTTGCCATGTTGTTGGGTTATTAGCTAGCGTTGACAGGCACTTCAATATTTACTCACTTATTTATATTCGGAATATGAAGTAATTTACCACACTGTGCACCACTGATATATTTTTAGATTACACCTTGAAAAATGGATGACACAAAAAAAATATTCTAATAGATCACACCCTGAAAAAGAGATGCATTATTAATCATATTGCATTGAAGATAGTTTGGGTATACTCATCTTAACATTCCAGATCAATCAGGTACAATCGTTTGGCACCTCAGGTCAAATCGTTAGGCACTATGACATACACCTTGTGCTCTTCTTCCAAACAGCTGTTGTTCTGCCTGGTTTACAGGAGCAGTAACAATTAACAACTTGTAAATGATATATGACTTTAGACAATTTGGTACAATCACATCACATGCCCCCAGAACAGTACAATGTAGTCTAATTAATATTAAATGTCAATGTCCTGTCTTCGTTCTAACGTCGTATGCCTTGCTTTCCTATTCTAGTTTAATCTATGGAAGTGTTGTGCAGGGCAAGTCTTATTTGCATAGCAAAAGTAGTGCCATCGTGACGGTAACAAATTAGAATAGGTATATAAATAATTAAATAAATGCTTTGAAATAAATATAAAGGTAATAATAATGTTTAAATAAATAAATATATTCAATAAATAACGTATTTGAACAAATAATGTTTGGTATAAGCCAATGATTCAGGCGAGCAGCCGCTTTGCGATTTGTCAACAATCCGTCGCCGATTGCAAATGGCGTAATACAGCTGTTTGTCAGCCGCAATACGTCAGAGGCGCAGCGCTATTTTTAGATTGGAAAATTAATAATGTTCTCGGCTCATTTTGTTTTGTGTATCGCTCCGCCATGAATCATATTTGACACATATTCATAAACAAATAAGTAATTACATAAATAAATGATAGAAAACAATAATATCAATACTTACAACTTCGAAGAACACATGATTATAAGCACAAAATATTTCATTAAGCACAAATAAATATTATTTGGTCACGATAGGCACAGCACAGCTCGCAACTCGACCTAGTCTGCACACGTCATTATCACACTAACACAAATTAAACCCCGTGATTAAATAACAATAATACTATTTCAGAGCCGTGGGTGAGTGTTTTAGCTTGAACAATTGTCCAAGCTACACTTCTGACACCACTTTAATCCTAGCCTGTCAGCAACCGATGCGTCAGGCATTACAGGATCAACTTCTCCCGTACCACACAAAAATATTGCAAGTCGTACGAGAGGTATGGATGATGCATTTTATTGTCACTGGCTCTTTAACAATAGATTACTGCACAAAAACGGTCGCTATTAAATCACCCATAAAGACACAGAATTCCCTATCCAGTCATATCCTATCCCTACAGCTAACTCTATCTACTTGGCTAAGGAAACGCGCATCGACACTAATCGATGCGCTCACTATGAAAGTCAGTCCCCGTCTGACTATTCTACTCGCGTGGCTACACAGCCCGCGGAAGGACCTCGTGCGTCCTTCGGCTTTTTGCGTGCTGCAACACTCAGCACGCTTAGAGTAGCCGTTTACTCTTGAGTGGGATTCCACTTCTCCGTGGCTATCACGTAGGCGTGATTCTGCCGTGACCAGAGTGCTTACTCTCTGTGGTTGACATCTCCGTGTCTCATGAGAGAACTAGTTAATAGTTCCCCTCCCTATCACCTACCCTGCCCTCATGTAGGGGCACTGGGTTACCTCGAATCTACTTGAGGTAGACCACTCATTCAGGGTGGTCTTCTATCTTGAGGTAGACCACTCATTCAGGGTGGTCTTCTATACTTCAGTCTTTGACAATTATCATGTTTGCAATGATGTTTTTAACGGACTTCTCCACGATAAATGTTTGCTATATTATCATGTTTGCAATGATGTTTTTAACTTACTTCTCCACGATAAACGTTTGCTATATTATCTTGTTTGCAATGATGTTTTTAACGGACTTATCTACGATAAACTTTTGCTATATTATCATGTTTGCAATGATGTTTTTAACGGACTTCTCCACGATAAACGTTTGCTATATTATCATGTTTGCAATGATGTTTTTAACTTACTTCTCCACGATAAACGTTTGCTATATTATCATGTTTGCAATGATGTTTTTAACTTACTTCTCCACGATAAACTTTTGCTATATTATCATGTTTGCAATGATGTTTTTAACGGACTTCTCCACGATAAACGTTTGCTATATTATCATGTTTGCAATGATGTTTTTAACTTACTTCTCCACGATAAACGTTTGCTATATTATCATGTTTGCAATGATGTTTTTAACGGACTTCTCCACGATAAACGTTTGCTATATTATCATGTTTTCAGCCACCAATGTTTGCTATGATCTATTCCGATTTGCCTCACAAACAGTACTGCGTGCTTCAGATCTTCGCAATGTAGCAAAGGAAGGAATGAACTGTAATTTTAAAGCGTCACAAATTGTAACAAATGTAATATGAATGCTGCGCATATAAACAATACGTACTAAAATGTAGGCACGCATGCACGCACGCACGCACGCACATATACACAAACATACACGCAAATCGGCATATTACATAAAAACAATACCTGCCTACCTACCAACAAACATGCCTACCTGCCTGCCTGCCTACCTACCTAATTGTCAGAGTCCCCTCCTGCATGCCATTCATTCATCCATCCATCCATCCATCCATCTACCCATCCATCCTTTTTTAAAATTTCTCTACATACCGAGTCAATCGGTTTAAATCAGCCACAGGCTACTTGTAAGCAGATCATGTTGCGTTGATTTTGACGGTATGAGTGTCGGCAATTCAGAAAGCAATGATGAACTTTCGAACATAACAATTGGCGTGTACATCATACTCAGCCAATAAATACTGGGGTTGAGTCTAACGTCTTGTAAAAGGATTTGCAACATGTTTTATTTGTAATCCATTGAACTTTAGCTACATTTAGATAGAGTACACGTGGAAATTATTTGCACATTTCAGTAAACAAAAGATGGCAACATCCACATTGTAAACGAATACAAACCTGTCCTGTGTTTCCATGTATTTGACATTTGTCTGGCCAAGTTTTGTTTGAAGAAAACTCTGACGAAGAGACCAAGTTATGAGAAATGTTATTTAATTTAAGAATTAAACTGTCGTGCATGCCATGTTGTATAACATAACATTATTTATGCGTAGTGTGACGTTATCTTACTCGGTAAATAAGCACAATAATTCTTAAGAACTGTTAAGAGTTAATGACATTTGTTAAACATATCAAATATGGATAATTTTACTGATAAGAAAAATAATGAGGAAGCTGTGTACAATACATACAACTAGAACTGGAGAGTACAAATAAAATGTTCGAAATATCAAATATAAATGCAATGCAAAGATAAAAGATGAAGCCAGAAATCAAATGTATGGAAACACAGCTGCGGGAGATTTGAAAGCAGACCGCCTTGCGCTGATTTTTATACAACGACATGATTACCGGTCTTTCAGAAAACAATAGCAAAATACTGAACGTAAACTTGCCTATAAATCACAAGCATCAAAACCACATGTAAGGGTGGACTACGATGTCCTATAGAGAATATGCAAGTAATTTATTTCTTGATAACGAAACTAATTAAATCTATGGAATTCACTGCAGTGTCAGAGACATGAAACAAACCAGGATTAGGTCTATGCCTACACACAACATACAACAATAATGACACATTGTTATGCACAGACTGTTTGACTATAACATTTCACCGGTTTGTGTACTAATAAAATATGCAGACATAGCCAATTGCTAGTGCACACTCTTTGTTATTTTGTTCGGGAACTAATACACTAAGTCAATAATGGCAGTTTATTGTGCATATTCTCTGACTGATGACAGCAGTCAATGCTTTCTAACCAATCAAATATGTCAATAATGACAATTATTTGTGCACATTCACAAAATAACGACAGCAGTCAATAGTCTGGGAAACAATAAATTACGTCAATAGTGACCATTGATTGAGCACTTTTTCAGTTTGATGATAGTAGTCAGTGGTTTGTGAACTAATAAAATACATTAATGGCAACGTGCGCTAGTCTGTCCACTCACCTGGTACCTTTCTGACGGCCATATTGCCATGGAAACAGACAATTCGTACCTGGTGTCGCTGTGTATATGTAAATTAATAGCAACTTATCAAATGAATATTAAATCACATGCACATTATTGTGATATAGTATAGTTCTACACAAATTCAGATTACAATTTGCCAGTCAGATATAAATGTTATGTAACACACACACGCGCGCGCCCGCACATTACCCCCCCCCCCCCCCCCCACACACACACACACACACACCTACTTGAGTGGTCAAGCACTCTAAAAAAAACCTGATAGGATGAAGGTGCAGTTTGAGAGACGGCAAACACAATATAAAGATAACCACAATCACCAAGCGCAGTGCCGACTGGCCTAGACGATCATGCTTCCACATATTTCGTGATCTTCAAAAGAATATATCAGTTCATGTTTCCATGCCATGATGAGAGGCTGTCAAAAATCTTCGCTCGCTGCTTGCCCCTATCGTTTTGACCTTTAATGTTTCCAGTTATTGCAATATGCTGAATATTTTCTCTTTCAGCAATGCGATCAACACACGTTGATGGTCTCTTTCTAATATGTGTGCTCTGGACTCTTTAAAAAACAATAATAATTAGATTTCACATGTTTGGCTGCCTTGATATGTTAAACTTTTCTGTAAAACTACATAACTATGGTTTCAAAGAATTTGTTTCTCGCTTTACTACCTGTCCAAGAATCAAAATCCTTTGCGACCTAATGTTTGTGGCTTATGTGTTTTAATTCACTAAAAATATATATTGCTTTGAGTTTCAAAGTCATGTTGTAAAATTTATTTTATTAAACACACAGCTTCTCGTGAGAGGACATCACGAAAAACATACATGTTTTGCATGTTAGTTTGATTAAATATGTAGTTTTAGATAAACAATCATGGTAGATTATGAAAAAGTCATAAAAATAAGTCATGAACGATATAAGAAACAGATGAATGTTCAATAAAAACAAAGCAGTGTGTGAAAGAATGAAGACATTAAATATGATCATTGTGAAGAGACTAAGAGATACCAGTGACAACCAAGTAAGGGAGGAGCAGGCAGACCTTCGACCAATCAGATTCTGCACTGACCAGACAGTGACATATTATAATAATAGAGCAAAGCAATTGGACTCGACATGTTATATTGGAGTTGCGAACTATGTTCTATATGGGAAAACTAACAGAGGTATTCAAAGTAAGAATATGGGTGGAACAGGGATGCCTTACCGAATATAGGTAGGATTATGAAGACAATAAACGCTACCAGAAATGGAATGCAATGGACTCCTCTGGCAAAGCGACTCAATAATATTAATAAAGACATTGCTGACAACTTCATCCTATCCCCCACAAGAAATTAGATATAAGTAGTTTTTGTGTTTAACTACACTCAATCCCGCCAGCTAAATGTACTTACTTATTTATTCATTTATTTATTTTGGTATTGTTTTATTTTCTTGTTCGTTGAAAACGACTTTTATCGAAACGTTCGTTTGTATCTCTCTCTCTCTCTCTCTCTCTCTCTCTCTCTCTCTCTCTCTCTCTCTCTCTCTCTCTCTCTCTCTCTCTCTCTCTCTGTGTGCGTGCGTGCGTACGTGTATGTGTGTGTGTGTGTGTTTTCCCCCCTTTCGTCGAGTTCCCAAACTATCACCTCAGCAGCATTAAACAACCATTTTTCAATAAAATTAGCAATGACTTACTAAACTACTCGGGATAAAGACAACGATTAAATAGGAAAACATTATTAATGAATCGATTGGGAAGAGGATGTGATTCTGTACTTCCATGGCAAGCCACATAAAACTGACATTCCAATAAGACTGGCTACTGATATGATCCGGTGTGACAGGGTATCTGCGTCATCTGGACCCAACACGCTGTCGAGGACAGTGGGTAGGCAAATCGTTGTTAACAAGCCGAAAGTGGCGGGAGGTAAGTCTAGGATAGTAAACCTAATGATCAAAACGTGCAGGTGGCCGAATATAAACCACGACGGTCGCAGATTACTAAGACACCCATAAGGTTGTATGTTTATGCTATATCCAACGCTGAAATTCATAGTACGTGATGCGCAGTCAATAATATCAATCTGTTGTCGCTCCCTGTATGTATGTGGTGTTTCTAACTTCCATCACTTTTTGACCAATGGTGAATATAATGGTCAGTTTATAGCTATCTGCTGAACAGCAAGTGAATGTTGATCGTGTTCTTCTGAGATATCCCTACCAGCGGGCGCCTTGTTGAAATGGCTATTTCGTTACAATGGCAATGACGTGAGTGCGGTTGGGCAAAGGTTTGATGTCCGCACTCACCGTTTGCTACTCGAGGGAAAGTGTTGCCACCTATTCCACCGTGCGCACAAGCCTAAAAATGTCATGGTCCTAGTAGTTCATACACCCACAGCAGGCTTCTAATAGGGACTTGTTTTAAGCGGGCGCGTTAGTGTAATCGTTATGAGGTTACGCTGATAATATAATGAGCTCGGGCGGACGATGGTTCGATGTTTGCTTTCGTTGTTCACTAAGAGAGTGTAAGAAACCACCCATTTTTATGTGTATTCGGGTATACAAGATGTGATGATCGTATTATATCCTCGACACAACAATTTCTTGCTATGGTACGTTTATGTATTAAAAAACATATTCCTACGGATATATCCATGAAGACAGGTCACAACGGTTATGCGTCAGTTACAATTTAATCATATTTTCGCACTAGTACAATTCGATTTCCTCTCCATAGAGTTATTTCCTTGCTGCAGCAGCAATTGATTAACCCTGCTCAGGCAATAACTACAGTTTGCTCTCTGCAATCGGAACATGTGGCCTACCCATTGACCTTATGTGAAATCTCTCACCCAACTAACCGTTTGTGTCGCTAAGCAACCAGTATCAAGTCACACACGAAGTCGTTATCATACGTTCCTTAACAGTAATAATCAGTCCCATCACAATCTGTTTCTGAAGAAATGTGTGCAGGGCATATCATTGTTGCATGTTACTTCTAAACTAAGAAACATGAAAAGGCGACGTGTATTTTCCATGAACTCACTTGCAAGGAATGGGGCACATACTGTCACATTTCTCCAAGCTTTCTCCGTGAACCAAAAATGTTTGATCCACACATAATTCTGGAAAACACATTGCAGTAGTATTTAATACAGTTCTACACAGTTCACATACACGCACACACAAACACACACATATGTACAGAAGCTCAGGCTTAACTCTCGTGATGACATGATGTGTATTTACGTGTTTATGTGTGCCTGCGTGTGTATGTATGTGTATATGTACGGATTGAAGGACAATCAGGAAGGCAGGCGGGTAGGTAGGTAAGTAGGTAGTACAGACAGACAGACAGACAGACCGACAGACAGACAGACAGACAGACAGACAGACAGACAGACAGACAGACAGACAGACAGACAGACAGACAGACAGACAGACAGACAGACAGACAGACAGAACGAACGAACGAACGAACGAACAAACTTTATTTTCAAAGGGTAACATATTTGGCACGCAGGCCCGTCTTACATTCCGACCTTCCAATCACTCATCTTTCGTTCATCAACAGTGCATGATACATTCACGTAGGAAAACAAAACATTGTCAAATAAATGTTGTAAACATAAACAATGTATATTACCATGTTATGAGATACATCCCACACCCACCCACACATACACCCTCAGGCACACATATATGCCCCACCCACCCATACATCCCCCACCCACACATCCCCTACGCATACACATTCCCCACCTACACACATCTCACCACCCACACACACACACATTCCCCCACCAATCCCATAACCCACAGACACTCACCCACCCACATATCCTCCACCACCCACACATCCCCAACCATCCAGCCAAACACACATCTCCCAAACACATACCCCCCGCAAATCCACACATCCCACACCTACCCACACACACATCCGGCACTACCCCCACATCCCTGACTTACACACATACCCCAACAAACACAATCTCTCCCCACCCATCCACACACACACACCCCACCCTTCCCCAACCTACACACACTCACCCACCCACACATCCTCAACTCACTAACCCATACACCCCTCAATCACCCATCCCCAATCACACACACACATCCCCCACCCACACTACACACATCCCCACCCACACAATATCCCCAGCCATATACACATCCCCCACCCACACACACACATCCCCACCCACACAATATCCCCAGCCATATACACATCCCCCACCCACACATCTCTACGCACCAATACATCTCCCATAGACCCACACACACCCCACCACCCATACATAATCCCCCGACACACCCACACATCTCCCACACACACACATCCCCACCCATTCCCCAATCTACACACATTCACCCACCCACACATCCTCCACCCACCCACCGACACACCCCCAAATCACCCACCCACCAACGACACATCCATTAACCACACATCCCCCACCACAGACACACACACATCTCCCATTCACACACACACATCCGGACCCAAACACACATCTCTCCAGCCATACACACACCCCCACCCACACATCCCCATCCCCCAACGTACCCACACATTGCCCACCCACACACACACAACCCCATTACCATACACACCCACCCATCCCCAACGTACACACATTCACCCACCCACACATCCTCCACCAAGCCACCCACACCCCACAAAAAAATCATCCCCCAACCACACATCCCTTAACCACACATCCCTTAACCACCCCACCACCCACACACTTTCCGCACCCACACACACACCCACACGCAGATATCCCCAGCCATACACACATCCAGCGCCCACACATCCCCATCTACCCACACCCCCCCATCCACCCACACACATCTCTCACCCACACACACCCCACCACCCATATAGACATTCCCCGACCCATCCGCACACCCCCTACCCACACAAACAGCTCCACCCACCCACACACATCCCCCACCGATTCTACAACCTACACACACTCACGCACCCATACATCCTACACCCACACAACCCCAATCACTCATCCTCGACCACACATCCCTTAACCACACATCCCCCACCAATAAACACACATCCCCCACACACACATCTCCCCAGCCATACTCACATCCCTACCGACACATCCCCATCCACCCACACACATCTCCCACCCCCACACACACCACACATACATTCCCCGACCCAGTCATACATCACCCACCCAAACATCCCCCTCCCATACACACATCCCCCAAACCACCTACAAACACCCCACCCACACATCTCCAACCACCCACACCCACACATCCCGCTATCCACCAACACCCACACACCCAAACACATACCCCCACCCACACACACATCCCCCAATTCACAAGTCTCTCATCTCTAGATAGATAGATGGATAGATCGATAAACAGACAGACAGACGGGCGGGCGGGCGGGCGGACGGGCGGACGGACGGACGGACGGACGGACGGACGGACGGACAGACAGACAGACAGACAGACAGACAGACAGACAGACAGACAGACAGACAGACAGACAGACAGACAGACAGACAGACAGACAGACAGACAGACAGACAGACAGACAGACAGACAGACAGACAGACAGACAGACAGACAGACAGACAGACAGACAGACAGACAGACAGACAGACAGACAGACAGACAGACAGACAGACAGACAGACAGACAGACAGACAGACAGACAGACAGACAGACAGACAGACAGACAGACAGACAGATAGATAGATAGATAGATAGATAGATAGATAGATAGATAGATAGATAGATAGATATATAGATAGATAGATAGATAGATAGATAGATAGATAGATAGATAGATAGATAGATAGATAGATAGATAGATAGATAGATAGTTCCAAACCCACCAGCTGAAATGTCGGTCATATTGCACACCGTTGTGTTGTCCAGAACGTAGTAGACAGGGACGGAACACTTGCAGGACTTAAGAATCAGGTCCTGGTAGCAGGACTTCAGACAGGCCAGCTTGGTGTACTCTGTGCCCATGTATTTGGCGTAGTAGTCTGTGGTCTTGCCCTTGTCACTGCACACACCGTGTGGAGGTGGGAGTCTTGTGAAGGATACCTTGTGGGCGTGTCGAGAATGTAACCATTGTAAATGTTTAACTGACAAAACATGTTCACCAACCAATATTTTGATAGAATGTAAACTGTAGGATGTAAGATTTGACAGCTTTATTATTAATTGATTCAGTGGCAAAGGACAATATAACGTCAAATGTGACCTATCATTTGGACAGAAGGATGATATATCGCCATACTAGGGTCATCGTATTATTTGGTTTGTTCCGTGGTATCTCCCGCAAGTTTAATGCTCTGTGAACGGATATTTACATTAACATACTTATGCATGTGATAGGGAACCATGTTTGGTCCTAACCTACTTTCTTTTGGCACTGAATCAGTTAAAATACGCTTTCAAAAATGTATATATCATCCGCATTATAATCATCCCCTGATTTGCCAATAAGCGTGGTTGATCATGGTTCGGTATCACACACGATCACCACGCCCAGATTGTCAATGTTCTTGCCCAGATTGTCAATGTTCTTGCCCAGATTGTCAATGTTCTTTCCCATATTTTACACTTTGGCCAAGTTATTTGGTAGTTTGTTGTTTCTATAACTCTTCCTCATCATCATCCGTGCCTTGCCAACTGGTGTTGGTGATCATACCTCACCACAAATTGCGATCTCCGACAGCATAGATCAATTCGCGTGTTGACGCCCTTCCATGCCAAACAAATTGACTACATACTGATTCCAAAGAGATTCAGAAGCAGTTTACTAGGAGCAAAAACAGGCGGACAAGGAGCAGATGGACATGGTGAATAGTTATAGGTTAAAATCAAAAAGAAAACAACCAAAGAACACCAAGTTAGATCAAGCGTTACTTAAAACAGAGAAAGAAATTAGAGAAAGGTACAATGTCACTGTTATGAACAGATATAATGCCTTGTTGATAATACAGACTATTGATGAAAAATGAATCAATCCAACAGACTTCAAAAGAAATTCCCCTCCAAAAAATAGAATTATAAAATAGAAATGGATGACACATGGCATTTTGTAGATGGATGAAAGAGGAAAGAAAAAGCAAGCTAAAGAAAAATATAATAGAATACATAAAGAAATAGTACACAAAGGCAAAGTGGCTAAAGACGTCTGGCTGAATCAACAATGCATGGAGATTGAGACAAAATATGGAAAGGACTCACATTCCTTGTATCAACAAATGAAATCAATAACAGGTAGGAACATACGAAATACCACTGGTTGTTTAAAATCGAAGAACGGTGCAATATTGATAGGACAAGATGATATAGTCAATAGATGGACGGAAATCTGTAAGATGTGTATGGTGATAGGATTCCACCAAAACTTGCAGCGGAAGTTGAAGATGCACAACCTCGCATGAAGAAAAGCAAGGCACCCGGTCCATACAACATTACATTGAAGGAAGTTGAGGCTCTGATTGATTATAGAATCGAAATATTGATAAAATTCCAAAATGACATCTACACCAGTGTGTACATTCCTAGTGATATGTTTAAAATAATTTTATGAGTCACATTACAAAGAAAGCTGTTACTGAGAATAATAATGAAAATAATCTAAAAAAAATAGATGAAACGAGAAATAAGTGATGAACAGAGTCGATTTGTAGAGGTAAAGTGCACAAACAATGATATATATATATATATTTCAGGACACTATTAGGTAGAGCTATAGAAGTAAAAAGAGATTTGTGCTTACGCTTTATAGACTACACAAAAGCATTTGACAATGTGAAACGTGAGAAAATAATACAGTCACTAAAGCAACTGAACGTTGATGACAAAAATCTGAGAATAATAAAGAACATATATTGGCAGCAAACAACAGCCATAGGAATTAACAACCTTGTAAGAACATGTCAGTGTCTAAAGAAAGGCGTCAGACAAGGTTGTGAAATGTTTCCTCATTTGTTCTCCTTGTACAATTATGAGACCAACAGTAAATATGTCAAGGATGCTGGTTGATGGATAAAATATAAATAACTTAGTTATGCTGATGACACCATTTTGATAGCAACAAGTTAGAAGGGACCACATGAAACGATATATATGGTTGTAGAAAGTGAAAAGATAGGCCTTAGCTTGAATAATAAACAGACAGAAATCAAAGTGATATAAAAGAAACAGACCTATGCCTAAATGTGCAATTAAAGTAAATAACGTTATTTTTGGGGCAAGTGTAGCCATTCAGATATCTAGGCATACGGAGATTATTAGATGGAGGATGCATCGCAGAGATAAAGAACAGAATAGGACAAGCGAACACTGCATTCTGCCAAACGAAGAACATTTTGTGCAATAGGTCTTTGTCCTTGAACGTTAGAAAATGAGTTCTAGCACGTTACAGGTCTAGGCACACGAATAACACTCTAGACAATTAGTAAACAGGCGAAACCATCCCCGGAAGCCTTGGAGATGTGGTTTTATAGAATAATGCAATCTGAATGTTTTGAGGGAAGCCGAGTCGCAAAGCCAACTTATCACAAACATCAAAAAGAAGCAGTCATAATTTATGGCCATATTATGAGAAGACACACTGGAAAATGATGTGACAACTGAACAAATTTGTGGAAAGAGAGTTAGAGGAAAACAGCGTGAGAACATATTTGATAGTCTTTTGTCATGTCACGGAAGGAAGTCAGCGCATGAACTGATGTTCCAACATGCAGATGGAGATTTGCAAATCTGGAGAAGAATGATCGTCAACGCCAGTTGGCATGCCACTTTATGATGATCATAAATGAAGATAAATCTGATGATCAAGCCATGCGTTTGAAAACATACATGAGAGTAAATATTAATTAGCAGGAAATACACAACATACGCATGAATAATTCTGTTCATTAAGCCATACTAAATAACTAACGTGAGCTTACCTGTCTAATACCGATTGACGTTGACCTACCAGGCATGATGGAAATACCTTCGTCTTCAGGAAATGGCATTGTGCCTTTTCTGTGAACCAACACTCTGACACCAGCCTCGGTTGCCAGGTTGGCAACATAGTGCTGTTGATCCAAGAATAGTTCCAATCTTAGTCCTTGAAGAAGAAAATTAAGATGAGGTCTGTATTCTCTGTTAAAGCAACCTACTCTGTACATCACTAACCAAGCAACTAACTATACTACCAACAAAAAGCACAACCAACATTTGATATCCCTGACTCCCTCTGTACCCATCCAATCAACTTGCGTTCGTTGGCTACACCATACGGCTTATCTATTGTCTAGAGCAGTAGTTCTCAACCAGTGAGGAATTCCCACCAAGAGGGGAATTTTAGGATTTCAAACAAACAAAAAACGGGGGGGGGGGGGGGGGATTAAGACCACCCACTGGCAGACTCACAATGGCTTCAGGCACAATATCCTGGTTTTCTATTGAGCGTTGAGTTTGATGAAGCACAATTTTCCGGCATTCTGATGTCGTGTATTAAATGACAATTCTTTGACATTTTACTACACTATAAAATGAATCTGTGCATGTAAAGGGTATGTACACATATGGAAGAAAATAATGATTTTCATTATTATAGGCAAGGTTATTTTGAATGCATCTTTTGAGTCTGACGATTTTGGATAGGTGGGAATTCTTATTCTTTCGTTCGCTGGAATGGGGTGGGGGTGGGGGAATGACATTCTGGCATATGGGTGCATGTGACAAAAAAGGCTGACAACCACTGGTGGTCTTGAGAATATTGAATGTGCCTTCCACAGGTCTGTGGTCATGTACTGGAATCCTTATCGAGACAGGGATTTTAAATGACCTGGGCTCACAAATTAACCTAGCCGAAATGGATGCCAGGACATAGTATTGGGAAGAAAATGCGTCCAGTATTGACTTCATCGCGCTGGGTTGTATAAATATGGCCAATATACTCATTACGCCACAAATCGTAGAAAATGACCCTATACGTATTGTTAACATATTAAATATAATATTTTATCAATGATTGCATATCTATAATAAACAGCAGTATCTCGTGAAACCTACCGTATTCTGGTCCCGGGAATCTGCTGTAGAGGTCTGTGCTGTTTGCCAACTTGGAATTGAAAGTGTAGCAGTTTCCGTACTTGTAACTATGAAAGTACGTGAAATTCCTTGAAGAAGAAAACCAATGTTCGTTTGACCATTAAGATACACGCTTGAATTATAGATACAATATCTCTGTTATGAATTTTGCCATTCCCATGAATCCTATTTTAAAACCACACCTACGAGACATTAAACGATATTTTGTTGTTTACTACTTGCAAGGATTCGCAACGTGCAGACAAGCCAGGATCAGAGCTTCCAATGACCAGGACGTGTCTTCACCTTTGAGCGGGGTATTCTGACAGTTGTTAATTTGGCTAACCATATTAGGATGTCTGCCAACGAATCAAATTGTGCACTCTACGTGACTGTATGGGTGTCACAGCAACTCTCCACGAAGATCGTGGACAATCGGCACCCACGTTGAGCACTAATCGCTTGAAGAGCTCCGTCTGTATGCTCGGAATGCGTGTGTGGTTTGGCTGCCGGGATAGAATCAAACTTTCACCAGTCCAGAATTATCAAGTCGTTCATGAAAGGGCAATTCGATTCTACAGAGTTCAACAACAACAACAACAACAACAACAACAACAACAACAACAACAACAACAACAACAACAACAACAACAACAACAACAACAACAACAACAACAACAACAACAACAACAACAACAACAACAACAACAACAACAACAACAACAACAACAAAATCAACAACAACAACAACAGCAGTACCAACAACAACAACAACAACGACGACAACAACAACAACATCAACAGAATTAGCACCACCATAAAAACAATAACAACAATAAGAACGACAATAACAACAACAACAACAACAGAATCAGCACCACCATAACAACAACAACAACAACAACAACAACAACAACAGAATTAGCACCACCATAAAACAACAACAACAATAAGAACAACAACAACAACAACAACAACAACAACAACAACAACAAAATCAACAACAACAACAGCAGTACCAACAACAACAACAACAACAACAACAACGACAACAACAACAACATCAACAGAATTAGCACCACCATAAAAACAATAACAACAATAAGAACGACAATAACAACAACAACAACAGAATCAGCACCACCATAACAACAACAACAACAACAACAACAACAACAGAATTAGCACCACCATAAAACAACAACAACAATAAGAACAACAACAACAACAACAGAATTAGCACCACCATAAAAACAATAACAGCAATAAGAACAACAATAACAACAACAACAACAACAACAACAGAATCAGAACCACCATAAAACAACAACAACAACAATAAGAACAACAACAACAACAACAACAGAATTAGCACCACCATAAAACAACAACAACAATAAGAACAACAACAACAACAACAACAACAACAGAATTAGCACCACCATAAAACAACAATAACAACAATAAGAACAACAATAACAACAACAACAACAACAACAACAGAATCAGAACCACCATAAAACAACAACAACAACAATAAGAACAACAACAACACCACCACCACCACCACCAACAACAACAACAACAACAACAACGGCAGAATCAGCATCACCATAAAAAACAACAACAATAAGAACAACAACTACAACTATTATTACTGCCACTACTACTACTACTACTACTACTACTACTACTACTACTACTACTACTACTACTACTACTACTACTACTACTACTACTACTACTACTTTCTTCTTTTGCCACTGCGACTCCTGAAAGAGTGTAGTCCCACAACCACACATGCCAAGCCTCGTGAAGGCCAGTTCATGGCTGGTCGGATAATGACATCTTTTTTCAACTGTATTAGATAGCGAGTTACAGACCAGCCCTCTTCAGTCACCTTTTACGATATGCACAGAAGGTCTATAGTTTTACTATCTTTTGCTTCCCTTTTGTGGCTCCGGAATAGGCGACTACTACCACTGCTGAGAGTTATTATTTCTATGTCATGGTATCCAAATTTACTACAATAAAGTATCTGTTACTTGCGACAGAAACAAAAGACAAATTTATGTCAGTATAGAGTTTACAAAGAACGCATAGCGAATGGCTGGGTACACAATGACTTAAATCCGTCATAAAAGTTGACAAACGCAAAAGCTACGAGTATCAATACATATCTATATAATTCATATTCGGCTAGGTGAGCCAATGACTCTTGCGTGGAGCCAATAAAACTAAAAAACTTACGCTGGTGAACACTGGTAACCACCAAACCTGCAGGCGGCTATTAGATCGTTCTTCACGTGCCCTGACTGCTCCACGACAAGCGGGTCGAGCTTAGCGGTGATGTAGGCATAAGTCATTGATGCTTCGTGTTCCTCGTCTCGTTCTTGATAGAAACTAGAGGTGTACAAGAAGCAGACTCAGTGCGTAATGAAGATGTTTACAGGCACACATACAGACACACACATGCGCACACACACACACACACTCAAACACACACACGCACGCACGCAGGTGGAATGTATGGGGTGTATCAACAACCGAGGAGAGATAGATATAGAAAGCGTACACAGATGTAACAAATAATACAACCAGCAACTTCTCAAGAACATCAGACAGCAGTGAGGACAAGAGAGGCGTAGGCGCCAATGCCAGCTCTGAAGAACAAGATTCAGATGGTGAAGAAAAGAAGAAGGAAGAGACATGACGAGAGGAGGAAACAAAAAGAAGCGAAAGAGTGAGAAGAAGACAAGATTGATAAAAAGAAAAGAGACAGAAGAAGGGAATGTGAACAGCACCCCCACCCCCCCCCCCCCCCACTCCCCACCCCCCACCAAAAAAAAAGTAAAAACGAATGGGAAAAAGGAAGAGGAGGAAGGGGAGAGATGAGTTGAAAAGATCAGTGGAAGAAAATGAAAAGCATGAAGAAGAATATGACATAGAAGAAGAGGGACGAAGAGGATGAAGAAGAAGGATATTCTGTAAACTAGACACAAACTAATGGATGTATATTTGCGTCAAAATCAGTCATACTTGCCGGCCATGGATGGGTTGTCAAGAACCTCCCATTTATTGAAAGATGAATTCAGAAGCACAGCTGTCCAGTTCACGGTAATACTGCTGTTTTTAGGCATTTCTGTAGTTCGAACATCTCTTTTCCTTCTGTGATGTTCTGCACAGAATAAAAACAACGACTGTTCTTACCAGCTGCGACACTGCCTACAGACACTGATCACATGAAATAAATTACATTTCTTCCAAAAGAAAAAACAAACAAACAAACAAACACGAATATGGTAGAATCCGAAATAAGCAAAAGCAAATTCTGGTCTTGTTAGCGAAGCTGATAGGGGGTGCGCTAATGTCATCTGTGTAGTCGGACGAGGGTTTGACGTGTTAGTTCCCCGTCTCGCTAAGTGAGACTGGTCAACTATTCCCCCCGTGCATGCAGGCCGACAAAATGTGATGGCCATATCACATCACAGACCTACACAATGTCATGGCCATATCACATCACAGACCTACACAATGTCATGGCCATATCACATCACAGACCTACAAAATGTGATTGCCATATCACATCACAGACCTACACAATATCATGGCCATATCACATCACAGACCTACACAATGTCATGGCCATATCACACCACAGACCTACACAATGTGATGGCAATATCACATCACAGACCTACACAATGTCATGGCCATATCACATCACAGACCTACACATTGTGATTGCCATATCACATCACAGACCTACACAATGTCATGGCCATATCACATCACAGACCTACACAATGTCATGGCCATATCACACCACAGACCTACACAATGTCATGGCCATATCACATCACAGACCTGCACAATGTCATGGCCATATCACATCACAGACTAATGGCAGGTTCCTGCTTCGGGATGTGATTATGTGTTGTTGTTGTTGTTTTATTTTTCAATCACACATGTGCCACACACATCACACACACACACATACTCACACACACACACACATACATACACACACACACATACTCACACACATAAACATACGCAGGTATAACCTCTTATCATTGTGTGTTAAAATAAAGACAACATTTGTTTGGCTTGTACAGGAAATGGTTTACTCAACACGGATACCACAGCAAGCACTGAAGACTCCCTCCTTAGATCACACAATGAGAATCTCAGAACCGTGCACGAACTCAGTAGCCCCTTTTGTAGGTAGGTTTTCTATTCAGAAATATGTGTATTTATTTATTTTTCCGGTATCCCAGCACAAGATACAGAATAGATACAAATATATAAAGAAATAAGAAGGATAGAAAGCTTTGAAAAGGTAAACAAAAATAAAACAAAATAAGGGTAGCTCTGACGTAGATCAAATTGCTATGACATGGCTACTGTCTAATGGGAAATACAAATTTGTGCTGTCCCATCACATCCCATCCCATGGGAATAACATTCTGATGGCCAAGCCTGGATATCTAACTATACATATGGATATCTCTCCCATCCCAGCTAACCTGTTGCAATGATAATGATGTTAATTGTTTTAACACATCGAATTAGTTAACCGAACGATTTTTTCTTGTTCTTCTGCCGCTAACCCCCATTGGAGCTTAGGCTCCCAACCAACCCACGCCATGCCGTCCTATCATTGGCTATCTCCTGCAGCTCCCTCCATGTCCTTCCATATTATTGTATGAGTGTAATTCATTTCCCCGCACGTTTTAGGTCTCCTGATATTCCGATCAACATGTGAGTTCCAGACAAGTGTCTCATCATCTCATATTTTTCCACCTTGCGGTGTCGAGGTAAAGCATAAACAGCTAGAGGGTGCAGGTTTATGGGCTAGTTAATTTATCCTCAGGTTTTCTCAGTGTGTATCCTATCCAGCGCGATCGACATTTCCTCACCTCTTTTCTCACTGGTATTTATGTATTTCTCTCCGTGAGCTTTACATGACTAATGTTGTCATATTAATGTAATATCCCTTTCCTGCGCCGGCGCCAAATAGTGAATGTTGGTAATTTATTTGTAATTATTTTAGGCTTTTCCATTGTTCTGATCCATACAATAGTACCGATTTAACACTGGAGTTAAAACTTCCAAATATCATTCATTGCCACCTTGCCGTGTTGGCAGGCGATAGTTTGTTACGTGGTGCTTCAAAAAGGCTTAATAACTACAGCCCATGGCGGTAGCGAATGTGACTGATAAGGTCAATTCGCACTGTAAATGTTCGTCCACAGTGGATGCATATGAACACATGGTCATTTCCACCAGCATGCACCATCTTACGTCTCGCACGCTCGGTGTGTGACTTATCTGCAATCATTTTCTTCTTTGTCTTTATTCCATTTTTGATATTTGCGACTTGCTCCCAATGTGCATTATCAATGCCTGTATCAATCATGTCCTGCTTACACACATATTTTTTATCGTAGGCTTCTAAATAACCCAACAACTTAATACTATATTATTGTTCACGCACGCAATCCGGCTACAACGTTAATGTCTTCGATGAATGCTGTATTTATAGATTCATGGCATCCGCGTACAATGTGTAGAGAGTCGATGCATGGGTAGAACAGATTTCAAAATGGAATACAAAATGTCATTGATGAACAGCGTTGTGGAGACCTGTAAGTGTGGCAACTGTTACAGTGAAACGGCAGATCGACCAGCTTCCATGCCAGCGGGCGATTCATTATGTATGAAATAATCATGGATTGCAACATGCGTTACTGTGCAGCGTTGTGGTTGTGGGAGACCTGTATATGAGGTAACTGAGTCAGTGAAACGGCAGATCCACCAGCTAGTCCATGACAGCGGGCGACTCACTATTGATGAAATAGCCGTGAATTTCAACATGCATTACGGCATGCGTAAAACATAGTCCATGATGGCCTCGGTTATAGGAAAGTGTCTATGAGATGGGTCCAAAGACAGCTTTCCGATTATCACAAACGAGATAATGGAGACTGTGCAAAATTAGATTAAGGACAAACCCAATTACGTTTTTCCTAGATGGCATCAACAAAATAGTCAACATGCGGACCAAGTGTGTTTCCAGGCAAAGGGACAATGTTGAGAAATAATAGACACAAAATTTATGGTTTGCACTCTTGTAAAAACATTATTCTTAATATTTATGTTACTTAATGACTTCACCTCGAACTAACCACTTGCATAATTGTGAGAAAACATGTCATTTCGCTGACCAACCCTCTTGAAAATACAAATCAACGTCAGAACTATACACAAATACCTTCGTCATCATCTTCGCTTGATTCTGCATTTGCTTTGTCGGTTGATTTCTTTCCATTTTGAGTGTCCTTTGACTTCTGAAATGTTATGTAGCTGTCATAAAGTTCCTTTATAAACTCTGTTCTTGTTTTGCTCCCTCGCGAAGCTTCCCATAGGGCATGGATATCTTTAAATGCTGAGTTGCTGTCTACACCAGCAGTGCTCTGCCAACCCTCGTGTCTGTCTCTGTGCGTGCGAAGCTGGTCCTACGAGTAAAACAGAACATATATTTGATCTTGGACTGCTTAAGTAACTAACAACGGCTGCTTGGCATAGGTTATTGGTGTTGAACATTACATACGACTATAAAAGTAGAACAGTATATAGAACTATAAAGGTAGAACATTGCATAGAACTATAAGTATAAGAATGAGACAAACAACATTCTTTGGCCATGCAATGAGAAAAGAGGCATTGGAAAACATCTTGACGACTGGGAAGATCTGTGGTGGGACAAGAAGAGGTAGCCCGAGTGAGAGAAGATACTGGATGGACTGAGACAGTTGCACAGAGGAATTATCATCAGCAGAGTTTATCCATATTTTGTGTTTTACAGCTCGGTGCGACAAGCCTACTCACCTGTAGGATTTCCTAATGGGTATACAGGTTACATAGCTAAAATAATCAGGCCTTATTGCAGCTAAACTATTGCAAGAACCCAAGAAGACATATCAAATAAAAAATAAAAGGTAAAGCGAAAACAGTGGAATGCCTGACGAAGTGATACAGTATAGTTTCATACATATTTGTTTTATTTCGTGAAACAGTTAATGGCAGTGACAGTGTGCCTTCTTAGACCGATGGAATTAATACCGTTTGTGGACAGACAAACGAATGATACAGGTCTTCAAGAAACAAACGGAAACCTTAAATTGGTTAGAGAAATTAGACGTAGACGGTCAACATTTTTAGGCACGTTGTGTGGAGAAATGAACTTGACAACTCAGTGACAACTGGTAAACCTGATGGGAAAGAGCATGGGTAAGACAAAGAGATAATTGTCTGTATGACTTGGCCTCATGACAATAATCGGAACAAGAAAAAAACCCAATCCAGAACTGGTGATTAGGTAAGGTGACGAACCAATACCACCCACACCTATCGGTGTAATACATGATGAATATGGCTGATTTTACCCATGTATATGGTACTATCCCTAGCTTTAACATGCAATTAATAAAACTGAGTAGAATTCTTTTTGAAGAAGGCCCAAGGTGTTTGCGCATGTCATGTATTACTCCGTCTTTCCCTGGTGATTTGCAGGGTGAATTGATTCAATAGCTGAATCAAACTCGGTCATGGCATGTTTAAAGTCATGTTTACGAGGTTTAAATGCGAAAGAATAGACTTCATTGCACCGGGTTTTATCCTATATGGTCAGTCTCTTTCTGCTGCGCGGCCTCTCGAAAGCGTCGCACAAAGCACGAACTCCGTAGATCCAGCGACGACCCCAGGATTTTCTGAGAATATTGCACACTTGAACCGAATGACGGAGCCCGAAATCGAACCCCCAACCGTTGTCTCGCGAGGCAGGCGGTTGAACCACTTCGCCTCGGATGCCCCCTTGCAGGCCTGTGTAACACCTGCACCGCCCGTATGTATTTGCCCAGCTTTTCTTCCCCAGCGCGTTATTTAGCCGATTCCGTGGCGAAGAGGTTCGTGATCCCGCATACCCACGTTCGAAACACAGCTTCGGGCCATTTGGCAGCACACCGCGTTATGTTGTTTTTTACGACATGGTATGGGTGCCGGTCGTTCAGAGAGCAATGGCAAACTACTGAACGTAAATTTGCCAAGATATCGCAACAGAAAGAAATGATGGTGTTGACTGCACGGTCCCGTAAAGGATGTGTAACTAACTTTTTAAACTTGTAATCGTTATTGTTTATTTTGTGGAAACCAAATATGGCAAACACATATGCTGTTTCTGTTTTGTTTGTAAGCATATATCTATTGAAAAAAAAAATAGTAAAGGACCATTTTATACGCCTTAAGACGCAGTGGGGAAAATGGTGCCAGCCCTATATTTGCATAGACCAATGGGCACTCACTGGGTAACGTGATCAGGATCGCGCCGGACGCCTGTTCATCCGAAGACATTTCCTAGTGCCCAGTTTTAGGCCGAGTCGATGTTGGAGCCCATGGTAATCTTCAAAATGGAGGTCCGCATGGCGGAATCGATAAGAGCTCTCGTTCTTAAAAATATGTTGAGCTGATGCCGAGGTGGAAGATTCAACCCCTACTCTGGTCAGTGGGACTAATATGTTGACTTCTCGTCCTTGACTTAGGGACGTAAATTACAAGTACCTCTGAAGTCAGAGTGGGTTCGCCTGATGGAGAGGGGCCCTGGTAATATGGGAAGCCAATTCACACACACACACACACACACACACACACACACACACACACACACAAATCAGTCCAGTGCAATAGGATTAGTAGTACGTGTATGGACTACGACTGAGTACAAAGCGAGCGAAGGCAACCAAAACAAGTGTAAATCAAAACAGCCGTTCCGATGCGAATCGTTTTGCTTGATGTTTATTTCGCTTTTGTGTTATCATTTTTATTGTTTAATGCCTTGACCATGCTTCGTAATTTTCTATTACCGTCTTCAAAGTTTTGTCGCTGTACTGTCAAGACTAGGATGACTGTCGTGTAGAGGCACACATAATGGCGGTGTAGTGGTACGATAGTGTCTGCAGTTTACACGGGTCATTTAGCTTACAGAACACTACAGCAGAAAGACGCCAGAGAGTCATCACTCTTGTTGGTTCCATCCCCTATAATTTCAAGAAGATAAAGAAACTGAAATATGTGCAGAAAGGATGAACATTTCTGACATCCAGAAACCTTCTGTTGTGCTTTATCCACGGTAAAATGTATACAGTTGGTTAGTTTCAAGATGTTAACAAACCTGTGAATCCCTCCAGTTATCACTTCTTTCTGTAGTCTGTGGACGGTCTGGAGCCTCCCTTCTTCTTCTGGGCGAGTCCGTAGTGTACGGAGCTGTAGTCTGTGGACGGTCTGGAGCCTCCCTTCTTCTTCTGGGCGAGTCCGTAGTGGACGGAGCTGTAGTCTGTATGTGTGTTGTGGTAGACCCAGGTGATTGAGCTGCACCAGATGTTGTGTTTGTTGACGAGCTGGTAGTGCTTGTTGTCGCCAACGTGGTTTTATTCTTACCATATCCAGATGTGGTCGTGGCTGGAAATGGTTTATGCAAACATATTTATACCTTATCCATCGTTCGGTTTGAGTAGTTCATTGCTTAATTCAAATATTTGACACAAAGATATTTATATACCATGTTCCTTGCTTAATTCAAATAATTGATATAAACATATTTATAGCTTGTCCATCGCTCAATTCAAATAGTTGATATAAACATGATAATGTCTTGATTATCGCCCTATTCATCTTATTTTCATATTGACTTAAGATTTTCATTAATGTTTAAATATTTCATGTTATACATACCACTTAATATTCCCTTAATATTTACACGTTCGTCAACATCATCGTTAAATTTCAGAACAGTATTGTATGTAAAAGTCCTTTCTGTTAGAACTTCGATGAATTGTTCCCTCTAAGCTGCACTTGCGTTGGATTGCGCACTTATTCAGCGCACGCTAGATTAAACCTTGGACAAAACTGATGTTCTGGAAACTACAATTCTAGCTCATGAAGTAGAAGTGCTGCTCACAACAGACCACAGCTTACAGGGGGTATTGTTTAAGCGGCATTTTATTACTTGCAATACAAAGTCAATATTATCAATTTGGATGGTGTACGAGGACGAAGAATGAAGTATTTTACATGTATTAATTAAGTCTGTATTGATACATTGTACTTAGTAACATTACTTATAACTGTTCCATATAAAATCATTATAAGCCCATATAATGTCATGCACGCGGTCAGACCAGGATTTGACGCAATGGTTCGTCGTCCGCTAACAGAGGAAAATACAATGCGCCTATTCCTCCGTGCAGTTTTTCTGGTTCGTGTGTTTTTCCATTTGTGAAGTAATGTATTTTGTCCTAAATTTCAGCAGAGAATATTGGTACTCCCTCATCATTGCGTATATCGTGGTAGCTTAATGGCTGGACGCTCGCCTGTCGACCCGGTAGTCGTGGGTTCCATTCACATCGGGGCGGATTCGAATGGATGCCAGGAAATGTCTGGGGAAGTAAAGGCAGCCAGGGTGATACTGATCACATCTCTCCCCTAGTTAAGCTCTATATGCCCAATGTGTCTTAAGGCGTGTCAGAGGCTGTCAAAGGATCCTTTACTTGCCCCTTTATCTCATCATTGTCCCGAATATTTAAATATGGTCTTTTATCCCCACACAGCTCATATGTGTGTTCTGTCTGTCATGGTGCGGTCGAAGACGACGAACGGCATGTCGTTGGTGTGTTGTGGACTTTGTTTGTCTCGTTATTGCTATTGCTTCGACTCGCGCGATATTCTAATGAATGTTCTTGAATAGCAAGAGATGATGACCGTTGACGTTTGATGATGACGACAGTCTCTGTTTTTCTCGTTATCTTCTTCTTTTTCTTCTTCTTCTTTTTTTTTCTATTGACTATTGTCGATTGATTGACTTGACTTGATGTTCGCTAACCAGTAGATGATGATTCTTTGGACGACAACCACTTCAAATCAACCCCAGCCTGCGGGCGCACATGTGCTCAGCGAAGACCATTTTCACAGTCGGTTTCGAAGAACTCGACAAGGCCTGTTGTTTGCAGTGTCAAACGGAAAATGACAACTTTATTTCACAACGCAATGTCTTCTTAGGCATGCATACATTATCCTAGCGGCCGGCTGGGTTCCCTAATAAGCTGATTGATGCCCTGGAACCCGTTCTTTACCGTATCCACCCCTGGCTATAAGTAAACTCTCCTTGGAATCTACGGCTGTCTTTCCCAAGTCCCCTTTTCCTCTCGTTCCCTGCTCACTCTCAAAGATCCCCGCCTGAACGGTGTGAGTCTATCTATTAGTTCTGAGGGCTTGTGCTGACTATCGTGTGCGTGTACCTGACCGCTGGCTTGTTGTAGAAAAAAATCCTAACGGTGATCTTTTAAAGTTGACTACTGTGGCTTCAGTGAAAGTGTGAGGTTCCTAACAAACGTTTTGGTGTCTCGGCGTTTATTGCCCAAAGTGAAATTGCATACTTTGGGTTACTAATTGACTCACATTCATGGCGTGTTTTTATTAGGCTCAGTTGGTGCATTTATTCTTAAGACTTTTCTGTATATGAAATATTATTTATTTATTTAGCTTCTACTCTTATTTGTATGCATGTGCAATTCATTTATACTTTTCTATGACATGGCACTGTCCCATTCCCTGCCCTATTTCGGGCCCATAATCAATAAGGCTAGTGTTTGAACTAGGTGTTTTCTAGTATCATTTCTATTCTGCCAAATACTATCTGTCTGTCCATCATTGCTTTTCCCGACGTGATAACCGCGAATCATGTCGTTCGTATTTTGAATACCACTTTCTGCATTGAGGTCCCAGAAAACCGTTCTTATGTAAAACAGTTTGCACTGGTCATGTTTAACTCATTATAAAATGCATCAATATCCTCGTGTGTGCTAACTGCTGTTGGCTAAGTAATCTATATATTGCTTCTTGGCCTATTGGCCGAGATCACAGTACAGTAGTGTGAGAAGTTCTGGCCATTTGGACCGGGAAAAACAAACAAAACGTAAAACAGTACCACTGACCAAATGCAACAGGGCCTGGGTGGACCATATTGATAATATGTGGGACTAAGCCTGGTTGGGTTCGTGCGCTTCTAATGATAAATGTAGTCAGGATCCCGCCCAGCCTTATGGTGTTCATCTTTTAGTGAGTCCTTCATCAGTAGTCTTCCCAAGCGTGACTCAATCCGTGTCTCACCCCATATCTTGGTTTGATGTTGAACTATCGCGGTCTCTTTCTTGTTGGTATGCAGTTCATGTGAATTAAAAGGTGGACAGGAATAAGCTTAGACCTGGTGTTTATAAAGTCTCACTACACTTTGTATATGGCAATGCGGATTCACATCAAAGTTCTCAAAGAGCTAGTTGACATAGTGGATGTACCAAGGCTATAGGCGAACAAGTAATCCAACGTTAGGGTAGAGTTGATGTACAACATCAAAGCTGGACGGAAAACATGAGGTACAATAAATTACCCTGCACATTTTCCTCCCATCTTCGATAGCTCAAAGGAGTGGAACTGCAAGGCTGTGAAAGAAGATACATAGGCATAATCTGGAATTCTCAGAAGAGACAAGACATGGCCTTGTTGTGCACTCCTGGTTGGCGGGTCAGAGAACACTGATCCAGCTGACTGTCCCGTATTAACACAGTCCAGGAGCAGCACATCTTCCAGGTGGAAACGTATACATGTGTGTGTGTGTGTGTGTGTGTGTGTGTGTGTGTGTGGGTGTGGGTGTGTGGGTGTGTGTGTGTGTGTGTGTGTTAAGAAGCGAAGTGAGGCTACTTACACGCAGTTACATTTGGAATATGGTGTTCAACCTATGTTTTTGGTGATGGAAGGGTACAAGGGAGTAATCTTGTCAAATAGTAATACGCCTGGCGCGTTGGAGAAAGCTCTAATATTCAGTGTTTGAGCTTGTGTAAACTCGAGAGCCGCGCTAATCTGGAAACACGTCTGGGCAATAATAGGAATTAAACTTATAATTATAGCGTTGATACACGTGTACACCAACAGGTATACGCACACTTCCTCTATGTATACATATATACAGAATAGATGCATTTACAATATCAACTACTCTATGAAGAAAGTTACAACACTACACACGCGTGCACACAGGCACACACAAACATAACGTGTTACGACATCTATTACACCAAAACTGCAATGTACACGCAGCCTCACCCACAGTGTGAAAACGTAAACAAGAGGATGTAGAAATATAAAAAAAAAAAAAAAAAAAACTCACTTGAAGGACAAAAAGACTCGTCCTCGCCATACCAGCAGTCGGAAAAGCCATCACAGATAGAACCATTCCAAATACATCTGTTGGAGTTGTTGCATTTAACATAGCCCTCTGTACACTGGACTTCTGAAATTCCACATATTTGTTTCAGTTATAACCCTCCATGTAACCGACACTCACGTAAAACAAGAACAACCTGGAAACCCCCCGATGGTTACTCTCGCAGTTACAACCCGGGATGAAATATTAAGAGGAAAGGAAACTTACCTCCTAAGTGCCACATGGCGTTTAGACAGAAAGACGTCATTGGAATAGGCGGTGGAAAAGGACGACGTCATAACACGGCAACGCTTCGGGAGAGGACATCAGGACAGCGGTGTTTTCTATGGGCTCCGTGTTGGAGAGGATAGGATCTGGTTTGGCGCAATCTTCTTAGTGAGCGAGGAAATCGTCTGTTGTCTCACATTCGTACAGTGATGGGACCGGGACAGGAATAACCCTTAGACGAGTTAAACGCGGCTGGTAAATCCTTGGGAAAAGAGCGACCTTCCGGAAGCAATGGCAGAATTAGGGAACTGAGTCTGTATAACTGTATAACCACCCGTCCCCGTCTTCAGGGGCAGGTTATCATATGGAGTAGCGTTCTTTGTTGTTCTGTGAGAGCATGTAATAAATGCCTGAAATTGCCGTCGGCTGGTTTGCGTCTGTTTCATCAAGGTGAGCGCTGTTTAGTATTTTGTTGTTGAGTACGAGCAACTTTATGTCTTGGAGTTGAGATGCGTCGGCATGTGTCAAGACAATGTGGGGGCTCGTCCGGGATAGCATCGTGTGGATGTAAACAACGAAGATTCCCGCCATATCGCTAAGTAAACGAAGGAGAATGCACACCAGGATCAATTCCTGAAGCACGATGCAGCACCAAGATCGCTTGTTACGCGCCAACATGGCAGTTGCCGAAAGATCGTGAGTAACGCCAACATACTCATTGTTTGACGATTATCTTCAGGTAAAGTGACTAAATAATTTAATTAAACTAGTCCTTCATAAGTGCCACAGTTTGAGAAGTTTATCAGTGGAAAGAAAGAAATAAAGATTACACTATGCTATATTAACTGATCTACATACATGGTGCGCACGAGCAGAAACAGATAATGAACATTACGTGTATTTAATAACAGCAAATTATATACTATCGTTTGAGACAATAGTAAATAGTTAAATACGATCATAATATTGTCCAAGTTTGGGAAAGTGAAGCACAATACAGTAATGGAGAAGTAAACACAACTGATATATTTGGTTTACGGATCGTTTGAGTCCACACTCGACTTATAATGTGTTGTTGGTACAGAAGAAGGAGGCGTTAGCTTCCTACACGACATTTCCACTCTGTTAACAAAGCAGTGAGTCAAACTTATAATAGGAGAAAGAACACTTACTTTCACGCTTATGACACTGATATAACTACATACAAGGATGGTACGATATTGCCAGTACCCACACATTTAATATACGAGTATCAAGAATAGGAGGACACATATGAAGATTAAGTTGACACAGTACGCCATGATGCAAATAATTTTCAACAACGATCCTCACTGAAACTTCACTACTGTCACATACGAACATTGAACGTTACAAACTTTACACATTACCACTTCATTACTTTGAACTTTACTCTTCACGGGAAACTTCAATATATATTTACGAGTTACAACGGGATATCTGACAGAATACATAGAGACACGTTATCATTACACCTCAGCATGCAGGAAATCTAACACGTGTACACTCACTTGATTTGAAGTCGAAGCATACAGATAGACTTTAATGTCACATAGTACCCAATTGTTCAAGGTATTTAATCGATAACGATTCACATTGGGACATTTATATTTATTATATCGGGACATTAAAGGACATTATACACATCAAGATACTACTGGACACTACACTGCACCTGAAACGCATCGAGACGTTACATGTTCCTCAAGATTTTGACACCACACACGATTATATTTGATGCCGACACTCTGTCATAAATTCACTATCGGCGCAAAGGACATTCGATACGTCTATAGACATTATTTATTGTACATGTCTGAAAACTTGCTGACGTCGGATGTTGGAGGATGCTATACACTACCATGAAGATTACCTTCGCCACGTAGATTGTCATCTCTCAAGGAAGTTTAGGTGTGACATTCAATTGGTCGCTACACGTTAGATATCACGTCAGGACTTATTATATATACTCTTACTCTGATACCCTGACGCCAGGACATTGAGGCAACGCTTCTACACAGAATACCACACACAATTTGAAGAGTTTACGGCATGTGTCAAGACACTAAGCTCATTACTTCGTGACTTAAAATTACCATCATCATATGCCATGCCGATAAACGTGGGCGGTTATGTTTAGCCATCTCACTCGATCACCAGAATAGTGGATCAGCTCAGCGTTCTTGTCTCGACCATGCTACGTGGCCAAGCCACCAGGTATTTACTTCTCTGCCTTTCCCTTGTTCTCTTCCCCTCGATCTTGCCAGTTGTCATCAAGTTCTCCAATTTATCTTTTCTCATAACTTGACCAAATACTTGTGACTGGTTTAGAATATGTGATGGAACAACACGTTCAGCGCTAAGGGCAGTGTCTGCTATCTGGTAACCTTTTACGTATGGGAAAGTATATGTATAGCACTCGTGGTGGAGGGATATATATATATATATATATATGGACTCAAGAAGATGCTAAGATGTTCCTATACAATCAGTTAGCTGCATATCATTTACATGACGTCGTTGTCAACGCCAGCATTTCTTTTCCCCGGCTGTTTGTGATTTCGTGGCAAGTTTACGTTCAATAGTTTGCCATTGATTTCTGAACGACCGGTACTTATATCATTGTTTTAAAACAACGCAAGGCGGAGTGTTGCCAAATCGCTCGCAGCTGTGTTTCGAACACGGTATGCGGAATTGCTAATTACGTCTGAAACTCCTTCGCCACAGATCCAATGAGTACATCAACGAAAACGAGAAATATAATCGGTCAGCTTGACTAGACCCCAATCACAAGTGACACAATGGACGCTGCGGCTAGAGCCTTCGTCAGCATGAAACAATAAATACATTCTTACATCTATATACACAAACACATCTGTACAGCTGTGTTCCATGTGCTGAACTATAGTGGAGTGACATCACACAGGCAGTGCGTGCTGACCGGAAACATGTCAAGGACATAGCATGGGGGAGGTGAAGAAAGGAGCAGCTACACTGGCAATGGTGAGCTAGTGTGTGTGTGTGTATGTATATATATATATATATATATATAACATCATCATCATCATCATATATAATATGCTCTTTCAAAGACATGAACGGTATCTTACGGCTTGTCTACCTGTAGCATGTCAGCTACAGAAGGGTATCATCTTATGTGATCGAATAAGTATGTGACGATGTAGTTTGAATCAAGAGTTTCTAGAATGTGATTAAGGAATTATGATCAAATACGCATTTAATCTTCCTTCATTAACTTCAGCGCTTGTCAGTTCGCAGTACTCTAGCTCTATCCAAACTGACGAAACTAAAGAGTATGCTGCTGTATAGTATGCTAGATAAACATAGACTGACAGACAGGTATATTAATAAATAGACTTGATTCTGAGACGAATGTTGTGAATTCCTTGGACTGCCAGGGTAACTAACAATGATTGCCTGAAACAAGCTAATGAAACTAGAACAACATATACAACAATATTAAAGAGACAAACAGTTTTCTTTGGTCATGTGATGAGAAGAGAGGCATTGGAAAACATCGTGACATCTGGAAAGATCGAGGGGAAGAGAGGCAGAAGCAGACCAAGAGAAATGATGCTGGATGGATTTAGACGGTGCCATGGAGGAATATCATCAGCAGAGTTGATCCAGAAGACCAAAGACTGAGATCTGTGGAGAGCCCTGAACGGCTACGCTAGCTGGCAGGGCACTTGATGATGGTGATGAGACTTGATTAGACAGATTGACAAACAGACAAACATACAGATTGGAGATAGGTAGGTAGGTAAATAGGCAGCTCGTACATACATTCGCATCTATTTTTTTCGCTCAAAAAAGTACAGACTAGAGAATATGCTAGACAACATAAACATTCAAAGCTATGGTTACCCCAAAGGGATTCGAACTTGTCATCTCAAAATGACAACACTTCCTTGCAAGTGGAACATGTGTACTTCGACCAACCAGACACCCCTAAAACATAGTGTCTTCATTAGCCAGGTCTATAATCCACCTGAATCCACAACTATGGAATACGGACATAATTTGTATCTAACCATTGAAATGGCTCTATAGGTCTCAGAATTTTATATGAAACCAGTATATGTCAAATAATAAACACACATACAGATCAGACCGTAATACGATGCCCAGTATATTAACGAACATTTAAAGAAGATATATACTTGGTCGGTTCCAATGTGGTAAATGTAATATCAGAAATATCCACTTGTGATATTACGTTTACAAAATCAATATAAATATATTGGCTTGTATTGTTTGTCTCTCATAGAGGTTTTTTTTTTTTTTCGCATATCCTTTACAGGACATCACTGTCAACACCAGCATTTTTACTGCTGTCGTTGATTTCTTGGCAAGATTACGCTCAGTAATTTGCCATTGCTTTGTGAGCGTCCGGCTCACTTATCCCGTGCGGCGATAACCACTTCCAATTCTCGCGCGATGCGTTACCCTACGTGGATAAACGGGATTACGGAGAAAAAGAAGTAACGGTAGAAGTAACGGTAGGTAAATAAATATAAAGATAATGTTCGACATTCTCCCACTGTCATTGTTTCTGGGGTAATAATTCTAAGAACTTATCATGTGAGTATCTTACCTGTACAATTCACCTCATCGTTGTCACAGTCCAGGTACTGGTCGCACACGTAGTATTTGGGAATGCACATTCCTGAGTTGCACCTAAAGTACATTTCATGACACGTGTTGTCTGAAATTAGAAGAGCATTTTACAATCCAACCCCATATGTAAAACCTCGTTCAACCTGCTTGTTCAGCCTTAATTATAATTAAGGTGGTTCATAGTGTGGTTTAATCGTGTCGTGGCCCTTTATGAGTTAAACCACTGCCACTGATGCATGTCTCTTTTACAATGTACCTTCCAAGAATAAATAATAAGTGAAAACCTAAGAGGCCTTGTTCCACGCTTTAAAGCGTATTGGGTATATGGTGCTGCCCTCATATTTTTATACATCGTTTGGTATAGTGCCGGCTCTGGGGCGAAGGGGTTACAAATGACACTCATAACATTTTATAAAAAAGCAACAACAACAACGCAAGGTGGTCTGCTGCCAAATCGCCCGCAGATGTGTTTCGAAAGCGATATGCGGGATTACGAACTGCGTCCATTAGCCCTTCGAATAATGTGTAAACATACATGAAATATAGAAGGAATGAGAAAGAAATCCAAGAAATGCAATCAAAATGAACTAGTGTAAATTAATAAATGAATGTCAAAGTTTTAAAAAAATGCAACCAAGCGCGGATAATCGGCTGGACCGGTAGTTTCCGCAGCCTACCTTGTTCCAGATGTACTGGTTATCCTTTCCTCTGGAGCCAACAAGGCAAGGCCAAGAGAGGGAACATGCTGCATGGGCAACATATGTTCTCTGATACCATGCCCAGGCATTGTGCGATAGAATTCTGGCCTAGTTCCAATCCACATACTTTCGTCTGTAAAGACGGCAAGATGCCACTCACTCAGTTCCATAATCTTAGCAAATTAGAACGTAACAAACCTAGCCCAATGAAAATATGGATGATCTATCTGACGAAAAAGTGATTGAATGGGGTGACGGGGTAGGGGGTAATGCTTATCAACGGAGAAGAAAGGCACGCCCTTCCTTCCGCTGGACTACAGGACACACTTGGACGAGGTAGAGTTCCCGTTTACCTCCCAGCCAGAGAAACCTGAAACCATCTTAGCAAGTGACTGACTGGGCTTGAGAGAAGCCGTCAGATAATTGTTGGTTACGGTCTCAAATTGGCGACGTTAAGCAGAGCATTTCTTCATAGATACAATGGCTCAGGTAACCAACCAGCATGACCGCTGCCAAGAATGGAAGCAATGGCAAACTACCTACTCAAAAGATGCGTAGAAAACTTTGGCAGTCAAAGACTGGTACTGGGACAGATTCTGCACATAAAAAAGCCATTGGATGGTGAGTGATACATTTTCTTGGCATATCCCTTACAGGTCGTTGCAGTCAACATCAGCATTTTTCAGCTGCTGTTGATGTACTAGGCAAGATTACACTCAGTAGTTTGCCATTGCTTTCTGAGCGACAGGCTCACATACCCCGTAAGTTACCAACGCGGCGAGAACCGCTACCGATTCTCGCGCAGGTTACGTTACTCACGAGAATATACGGGATTACGGATTAGCGGGGATATATTCCACGTAACTGAAAATTTGATATTTGTGAATGCGTAAGTCTCATTCTTAAGCATCAAGCAGTGTCTCCGTATTGAAGATCGGCTGCAATGTGTCCCAAACATCTGTTTCTCTGCCTCTTTTCAATGCACTCATACCGGCTGTAATGTGTCCCAAACATCTGTTTCTCAGCCTCTTTTCAATGCACTCATACCGGCTGTCTTCAATAACCTATGTAACTTTGTCTTCTCCTTGCACGCTTCCAATCCACTATTCTCTTCAGCAAGTCCTTTCAACAAGGAGCTGTATTCTTTCTTTTTTTTATTTTTTTATTTTAGGAACCGGGAAAGTCCGCCCTTGGTCCGTGTAAGGCCAGAGAAACCATTTCGTTTGGCCCTGGCAAGGCAATCACAGGCGGGACTCGAAATTCAATACATTGTGGAGCTTTATAAACAAACAGCAATAAATATAGTAACAACAGCATCAATAATCGCTTACGTCACACACCTCACAAAAGAAAGTCTGTTCCATTCATTACATACATTAGGGGTAAGATAATTTAATGTTTGACTAATTATAGTTGATAATTTCATTTTGTATGGTACGCTAGTCGTCTCCCTGGTCGAGGAGTTACACGACTTTCTCCGTAATCTCGTATACTCTCGTAAGTAACGTGATGTGCGCGAGAATTGGTAACGGTTCTCATCGCGTCAGTAACTTACGGAGTATGTGAGCCGGTCGCTCGGAAAGCAATGGCAAACTACTGAGCGTAATCTTGCCGGGGGGACAACGGTCGGCTAAAGGATGCTGATGTTGACAGCGATGTCCTGAAAAGGATGTGCGATCAAAGAAAAGAAAGGAAGGTATGCTAATGATTTATCCATCTGCTACTATCGATATACCCAAATACTTAATACTTAAGGCAATGTCCAGGCATGAATACATTCCTGCTGTCTTCCTCTGTCTTCATTTCCTAAGAAAGTTTCACTTTCAGCGGCAGGATAAGAAAAGTCACTAGGATGGAGATGAAGTTTATGATTTATACATGGTGGTATTCAGTTCTAGATATCACACCAACACATTGGTTTTACGGAGTTCATGCACTGTGTGGAGATTCTCGCCTTTGCTTTGAAAATCATATTTTACCAATACACAAATTACTGCCACACTCTGAAGAAGAAGAAGAAGAAGAAGAAGAAGAAGAAGAAGAAGAAGAAGAAGAAGAAGAAGAAGAAGAAGAAGAAGAAGAAGAAGAAGAAGAAGAAGAAGAAGAAGAAGAAGAAGAAGAAGAAGAAGAAGAAGAAGAAGAAGAAGAAGAAGAAGAAGAAGAGAAGAAGAAGAAGAAGAAGAAGAAGAAGAAGAAGAAGAAGAAGAAGAAGAAGAAGAAGAAGAAGAAGAAGAAGAAGAAGAAGAAGAAGAAGAAGAAGAAGAAGAAGGAGGAGGAGGAGGAGGAAGAGGAGGAGGTGGAGGTGGAGGAGGATTAAGAGGAAAAGGAGGAGGAAGAGGAAAATGAGAGGGATGAAAAGGAAGTAAAGAAGAAGAAGAAAATAAGGTACGAAATATCTTACTCTGACAGTTGTCCTCATCCTCTGTTGTATTTGCGTTGCAGGCTCCGGGAAACCCGTTACATCTTAGAAATGTATTAATGCACATAGGAGGATTTGTGCACTTCCATCCCCATACTGGACACACGTAATCTAAGTAGAGAAATGTGAGCAGTAAACAAGTCTTTAACCCACGGTAAACAATCACTTGATCATACAATGGATAACGACTACCACCTTAGCTTAATTCTTGTTGTATGTCGTAAAGTGTAGTAAAGTAAAGTAACAGTAAACAACGTTCCATAGCTGTACTGTTCATAGGGTGCACGGAGGAAAGTAATTACATATCTTAGGCCATTTCTTATGAGGTAGGGATGGAACAAATACATATATGATATATCAGAATAATAATCAGAAAGCTAGAGGAGCTTGTATAACAGTAGGAGATTTATAGACCTCAAAAGAAATTAAATTTAGCACACAAAACTGAGAATAGTCAATTCTAACGTTAAATCACTTCTACTGTATGGATCAGAGACACGTAGAACAACCAAAACTATCACAAATAAATTATAAACATTCACTCATTGGTGTCTGCTCAAAACAAAAGGAATAAAAATGGCCACTTGCCTTCCTCGTCACCTTATAAACCCTTACAGTATTTGACATTGGGTGTTACCAAGTTTTCTCCGGCTCTGTGGCAAAGGGAGTACCAATGCAATTCTTAATCTGTCATACCGAGTTCTAAACACAGCTGCGCGCGATTTGGGAGCAGACTCCAATTCCAATTCCAATTTTTCAAAAATAACAATTCTAAATTCGGTCTCGTCTAACCTGCTTCCTCAGCGGTGGTTATTGTAGAGAGCCGTGGTTGTGTGGACTGTTAGTACTAATTCCTACTGGTGTTATTGGTTCCGCTCTGTTCGTCGGATAAAGTTATTTTTGTGCTATCTGGTTGTTTACTTTCTGTCTTATGCTGGCCCTGATAAGTCCGGTTCTTGGTCGGGCCTACTACGTGCTTGTTGTTTCTCGTGATGTCCTCACCAGGTCTCGTCTCGGTTGTGTCCAGTCCTTATAAGGACTCGATGTAGGCAAAGGCGGAGGGTTCAAGTGCAAGTCTCAAGTTGTTCCCCCGATCAGCGGCCCGAACTCCTTTACGTTTGTTTTTTGGCGTTTTTCATCATCACGTGTGGGTTGGTGCAACAACAAGACGCCCGGATCTTCCTGTCAGCTCAGTACAGGCGCCCTGTCGGAAGAGCTAACCCATCATTCTGCCTTTCACCCCGCCACACTCAGTTGAGCCTTTTTTGTTTTTCCTGTCACCTTTAGGACGACAGTTTTTTTTTAAAAAAAAACATATACACATAAATATATACAATGTAGGGAGGTTATGTGGCCTTCCCAGTTCTGCAGATGAACTGTCTGACCAGCCGCTGTATTTCTGGGTTGCTGTTTGTGTGTAGGCACTCCGTCATTGTCAATGGAGTCCAAGTTTTGACGAAGTGATCTCTCAGCTCCCTTCGTTCATTACTGTACTTGTCGCATGCTAGTAAATAGTGTTCTATTGTGTTGTTTTCTAGGCATGCTCTGCAGAATGGGTTTTCTCTTGTGTCTTTCCAGTTACCTAGTCTGATTCTCCACAGCTGTCTGTTTGCCGGTGCTTTCATGTTGGGCTTGACTTGTGGCTTGTATCTGGGTTCACCCAGTACTTGGTATTCATGACTACCTTTAGCGCTGTCTCGCCACTGTTTTCTCCATTCCTGGAGAATGTAGTTTTTGACGATATTCTTCTATTCTTCTTTACCTAAGCCTGTGCAAATTTTATTATTGCTGGTTAGTCCTCGTTTCGCCGCTCTGTCTGCTTGTTCATTTCCCTGGTTGTGTTGGTTTAAATACAATGGTGTGAGTGTCGGTAGTTCAGAAAGCAATGCCAAGTACTAAAAATAATCTTGCCCTCGAATCACAAACAGTCAAAAACTTGTGGAATCAATTGCCACTTTGCCACGTTCTGTAAAGGACTAACCCATTATTTGGAGGCTGGTCGACCCCGGAAACTGAATTAGTCAGAAACAATCATTCTGCCTCTCCTGGGAATTTAACCCGGATCACTGTGCTGGCAGGCAAGCGCACTAACCATTATGCCACCTCAGCTCCCAGCGTGTAGTTAACTTGCTCCAGCATTGACACTCATACGACTGCTTCTGGCAGAACACGAGCTTGACTCAGTGAATGACTTTGATTCTTCTTCACAAATCACAGATTCCTAATCCAGTATGTATATACAACATCCACCTAGTTCATTGGTTACTATTATATTATATAAAGCCCCCCTCCCTCCCCCCCCCAAAAAAAAAGTTGTTTGATGTATTTATGTAAACTGAACTCTGAAGTGTTATTTCAAAACTGTTTCACGGTAAATTTTGCAATATGATCGAAAACATTAGGAAGAGCTTGGAAGTAGATGTAACATTGGGTATGGAAAAATGTTGCGAATACCCTCGACTGCCAGAGTGTCTGGAGAGGATAATAAAAGTAGAACATTAAATATAACTATAGGAAAGAGATGCATAACGTTCTTTGGTCATGTAATGAGAGGAGAGGCACTGGAAAACATCGCGACGACTGGACATATCAGTGGTGAGAAGAGGCAGTCGCAGACCGAGAGAAATAATGCAGGATGATGTAAAATAATGCTGAATGGCGTAAAACTATGCCGGATGGTGTAAAATAATGCCGGATGGTGTAAAATAGTGCTGGATGGTGTAAAACTATGCCGGATGGTGTAAAATAATGCTGGATGGTGTAAAACTATGCTGGATGGTGTAAAATAATTCTGGATGGTGTAAAATAATGCTGGATGGTGTAAAATAATGCTCGATGGTGTAAAATAATGCTGGATAGTGTAAAATAATGCTGGATGGTGTAAAACAATGGCATGGAAGAATATCCTCAATAGAATTGTTCAAGGCACCAGAGATCCAGATGCGTGGAGATGGACGAATGCCAACGCAATTTAACAGGAACACGATGATGCCAGTCAATGATAAAATGAGAGGAGGGGCGTAGTGGTTTAGAGACTTTGACTCGTGCAGACCTGGTTCAAATCATGGAACGCTCTGTGTGGATTCCCCCACCCCCAAAATAAGGTTAATAGACGGTACTCTCATCTTCGGGTAGTGCTCGTGCACATCTGGTCCACCATGGAGGTTAAGCGGTTGAGCTGTTATGGCCTCTGGAGTGTTTATGCTTGTGGCTGCAGTTTGCTTACGCAGTTTGCTCATGTTGGACTGGTAGTGCATGGTTCCGTCGCCCTGCTACTGAGTTAAGTGCGTGGATAGACTCTGTGAGCTGTAGGATTTCGCGTGGAGTGCTTTTACATCTGTCCCCGGTTGTTTGTGTCGTGAGCTGCATGTTCGAAAAATGGCGGCCGCCGGTTGTTGAATTAAAACTGGGTTTGTCTTATGCATTAATGTGTGGCTGCTGGTGTTTAAATGACTACCGCTTCCATCGACAATGAACTGTATTTTTCGTGGCTGACATTTTTGTTGGCATTCTGGCAGCGGCATTATGCATAGTAACCTGTGCGGGCTGTTGGTTTGTCGAGACTTCTGTCTGTTCCACTTTTCACATGGGCAGTGAGGAGCATTTTGTGTAATATTCGCTGGCACAAGAATGAAGCATTATGTGGCAACCCTTTGCAGTGAAGTTGGAACCGCAACTAACTAACTATAGGCTGTTTACCCTTTTCTGCCCCAATATAAAATTCCATATCTCAGTAACCAACTTAGGGGAAATTATGAGATTTAGCATATAACCTTATCATTATGTCCACCCAACAAAACAATTTTTGTTCTGGAGATTGTACAGCAGATTTCATTGTTTGTATATATGCGGTATATAATTTACGGGTCAGAGATTAAGTCCACTATTACTTCACCAAGACACATCCGCGCTTTTTTTAAAAATTGTCTCGTGGTTTCCGTTTTGGCCCAAACTGCGCGAAGTTAAATGGGATTGTTCAGATGTGTCGTCAATATGGGTTCTTTCATGAAACGTGATTATATAATAAATATATAAATAAATCTTACCATTAATATAATAATAATAGCTAATATTTGAATGTGTGAATATTGTTTAATGGGATTGAATGTGAAATTTTGTTCACTTTAAAGCATCGCTATGAAGTTGTACACATATTTTTGTCAAGAAGCTGATAGTAGGAAACTGTTTCATACTGTTACAAATCCCAAAGAAAAGAACAGTGCATGCATTGGGTTTGAGTAAACGGTCATTTCGTGGATGGGGTCAAGAATCTGGAATGAAATCAACACGCGATACGCAAACGGTAGGTAGAAAGGCAATTGTAGACAGCTTTGACAAGGATGTCATAAGGCGAGTTATTATAAAAATGATGGATGCCAAAGAAACGGTGACTGTAAGAAAACTTAGGGTTTAGCTGAGAAAGAACAATAACTTAGAGCTATCCAAAACAATTTTGTGGAAAATTATAAACAATATAAAATGACACAAAGTAGTGCAGCTTTACATAACAGAGTTACGACACATACAGAACATTGCGGCGGTTAGCCTTCATCAGCAAACAAACACATTCACAAACACAACATACAGTCAAGGAGAACAAGGAGGTAGAAAGGCAATTGTAGACAGCTTTGACAAGGATGTCATAAGGCGGTTATTATAAAAATGATGGATGCCAAAGAAACGGTGACTGTAAGAAAACTTAGGGTTTAGCTGAGAAAGAACAATAACTTAGAGCTATCCAAAACAATTTTGTGGAAAATTATAAACAATATAAAATGACACAAAGTAGTGCAGCTTTACATAACAGAGTTACGACACATACAGAACGTTGCGGCGGTTAGCCTTCATCAGCAAACAAACACATTCACAAACACAACATACAGTCAAGGAGAACTCCTGTGACTACATTAGAAGGTGATGACAGGACGAGAGGAACAAATGCATGGAAAAATGGAAGCAATGAAGAGAAAATGAGAATTGACAAAATGTTAATTGAAAAGAATGTTAGTCGAAGAAAATGTTTAATAGAAAAACTGTTTATAGAGAAAAAAACTGTATACTCACCTCACGTACGGACCTGTGACTGACTACGGAAAACTCGGGTGTATTTGTATAACGGTGCTGGATGTTACGGTACAGTGAGCACATAGAAAGAAGGTGGCGGGGTAGGAGGCGTGTAAAATTGACCACGACCCCATTGTGTTGTTGGTCTGGGTGGATTAGTGTGCATGAACACGCGTACTTACATAGACACACTTCAACAGACAAAATGCTAGTGTATGTGGACATGCAAGAAGAGAGAGAGAGAGAGGGAGAGAGAGAGAGAGAGAGAGGAGAGCGAGAGAGACAGACAGACAGAGAGAGACAGAGAGAGACAGAGAGAGGAAAAGTGCCTGCGACCTACCACATGGGGTATATTGTAACCTACGAAATAGTCAGTATGGTTGCTAGTCATACAACGCGCTACAGGAGCCCCTCGCCCAGTGCTAGAGTTGTTGGGGTTGTGTAAGATCCAACCACTGGCAATGCACGTGAAGAAGGTATGCACAGAGAAGCCAGATGTAAGAGGAGAGAGAGAGGGAGAGAGAGAGTGAGAGAGAGAGAGCGCGAAAGGGGGAGAGAGGGAGAGAGGGAGAGAGAGGGAGAAGAGAGAGGGGGAGAGGGAGGGGGAGAGAAGGAGGGAGAGAGAGGGAGAGAGATAGAGAGAAAGGGAGAGAGAGAGGGGGGGAGAGGAAGAGAGAGGGGGAGAGAGAGGGAGGGAGAGAGGGGGAGAGAGAGGGAGAGAGAGAGGGAGAGAGTGAGGGAGGGTGAGAGCGAGAGAGGGGGAGGACAAGAGAGAGATCAAGGGAGGGAGAGAGAGCGCGAGAGGGAGTGAGAGATTGAGAGAGAGAGCGAGAGAGAGGGAGTGAGAGAGGAGGAGAGAGAGCGAGAGAGGGGAGAGCGAGAGAGAGAGGGAGAGAGTGAGAGGGTGAAAGAGAGAGAGGGAGAGAGCGAGAGAGAGAGAGAAAGAGAGAGAGAGAGAGAGAGAGGAAAAGTGCCTGTGATATACCACATGAGGCGTGTGGGGCGCGTCGGTCTACGTGTACGACGTTTCCCTCGTACTGTACCCTATGAAATAGTCAGTATGGTTGATTATTACACAGCACACTTCAGGAGCCTCTCGCCCAGTGTTTGAGTTGTTAGGGCTGTGTGAGATACAACCACTGGTAATACAAGTGAAGTGGGTGGGCACAGAGAAGCAAGATGTAAGGAGAGAGAGAGAGAGAAAGAGAGAGAGAGAGAGAGAGAGAGAGAGAGAGAGAGGAGAAGTGCCTGTGATATACCACATGAGGCATGTGGGGCGCGTCAGTCTACACGTACGACGTTTCCCTCGTACTGTACCCTATGAAATAGTCAGTATGGTTGATTGTTACAAAGCACACTTCAGGAGCCACTCGTCCAGTGTACGAGTTGATGGGGCTGTGTGAGATCCAACCACTGGTAATACAAGTGAAGTAGGTAGGCACAGAGAAGCAAGATGTAAGGAGAGAGAGAGAGAGAGAGAGAGAGAGAGAGAGAGAGAGAGAGAGAGAGAGAGAGAGAGAGAGGAAAACTGCATGCGATATACCGCATGAGGAATGCGGAGTGGGTAGGTCTACAAATGCGAGGCTTCACTCCTACTGTTCTCTATGGAATAGAGGCAGTAAGGTTAATTGCTATACCACGAATTTGAGGATCAAATCTTCCAGTGGTTGTGTTAAAATCAGACCACCGGCAATATAGTTGGAATATGTGGGTACAGAGAAGCCTGATGGAGAGAGAGAGAGAGAGAGAGAGAGAGAGAGAGAGAGAGAGAGAGAGAGAGAGAGAGAGAGAGAGGAAAAGTGCCTACGACACGCCCCTGATGTATGTGGGGTCGGTCGGTCTACAAATACGAGGCTTCACTCATACTGTTCCCTATGAATTCGGGGCAGTAAGGTTGATTGTTATACAACGTATTTGAGGATCAAATCATCCAGTGGTAGTTTTAAAATCAGATCCCTGGCAATATAGTTGGAATATGGAGGCACAGAGAAGAAAGATGGAAGAGAGAGAGAGAGAGAGAGAGAGAGAGAGAGAGAGAGAGAGAGAGAGAGAGAGAGGAAAAGTGCCTACGACACGCGCTCTCTCTCTCTCTCTCTCTCTCTCTCTCTCTCTCTCTCTCTCTCTCTCTCTCTCTCTCTCTCTCTCTCTCTCTCTTCCATCTTTCTTCTCTGTGCCTACATATTCCAACTATATTGCCAGGGATCTGATTTTAAAACTACCACTGGATCCCCGCCACCTTCTTTCTATGTGCTCACTGTACCGTAACATCCAGCACCGTTATACAAATACACCCGAGTTTTCCGTAGTCAGTCACAGGTCCGTACGTGAGGTGAGTATACAGTTTTTTTTCTCTATAAACAGTTTTTCTATTAAACATTTTCTTCGACTAACATTCTTTTCAATTAACATTTTGTCAATTCTCATTTTCTCTTCATTGCTTCCATTTTTCCATGCATTTGTTTCTCTCGTCCTGTCATCACCTTCTAATGTAGTCACAGGAGTTCTCCTTGACTGTATGTTGTGTTTGTGAATGTGTTTGTTTGCTGATGAAGGCTAACCGCCGCAACGTTCTGTATGTGTCGTAACTCTGTTATGTAAAGCTGCACTACTTTGTGTCATTTTATATTGTTTAAACTTTCACAGCTTTACCGCAGTTCCGCCAAATTTTATGGAAAATTATAAGGACACTAGGCTTCACTTTTAGAAAGTACAAGGGAGGTAGAAATATCTTTTGAGAGCAACCACATTTAGGAGCCATGAGAAGCAGATACCTACGTGAAATAAGGAAAATGCGCAAAGAAAATTATGACATAGTGTATTTGGATGAGACGTGGATCAATGCGCACCACACAAGTGAAAAGGAATGGCAATCAGTGGATGGAAAGCTAAAGCGTTATATGCCGAGCAGCAAAGGACAGCGTTTGGTCATAGCTTATTCTGGTAGTACTCATAATGGCTTACTACAGAATGCTGGACTCGTGTTCGTATCAAAGCATACAGACAATAGGGATTATCATAATGAGATGAATGGTAATGTATTTAGAGATTGGCTCTAGAATACAGTACTTCCATCCTTTGATAGACCGTCTTGTCTAATCATGGACAATGCATCATATCACAATGTTGTTGCCCAAGAAGACAAAATACCTACGGCATCGAGCACAAAGGAAGCAATAAAGATATGGCCCCGAAGGGAAAATATACCATTTCCAGAAACATATTTCAAGCTACAGTTGTTGTCTCTTGTAAAACAGGCGCCAAAAAAGCAAGAAATATCAAATCAACAAGTTGATAGAAGAGCATGGTCGTAGGTGCTTGAGCCTTTAGCCGTATCATTCTCATTTAAACCCTATAGAACTTGTGTGGGCTCAAATTAAAGGACATGTGGCAAATGCCAATACTACATTCAAATTGTCTGACTTCAAGATACTAACCCAGTCCGCGCTATTAAATATTGATAAAAGTTACTGGAAAAAATGTGAGGGAGGACCTTGTTTTGAAAGAGTAAGAGGACTATTGGAGAAAGGATGGATTGAATTTTTTGCAACCGAGAGCAGTCATCAACCTACTGGAATCGTCCGACACATATTAAGGTCTGAGCAAATTGCAGACCTTAATCCACGTGCACACTTACTGGGATATTTTGCTCCAACTGCTTAGACGAATTGCAGGCCCTAAACATTACAGCATCAACACAATGTCAATGGCAACAGTTTGTATTCCACATTGATGAATTTTCGATTCCGCAAGCCCTCAGCGGTGACAAACAACTGGCATTGAAAAAAAAACACACACACTAAACGCATTTACTACCAACAGAAGAGTAAAATTGCGGTGGAAACTGACATATTGTGGCATAACAAGAAACGTGAGAGCAAACATGTTGTCAAATTAGGGGACAACACACGTGCATATGAATCAATCTATAAACTTCAATGAAAAGAGGACCAACATCTTGGTCGTTAAGAAGAAATCCCACTACAGAGACACTGACAATTATTTTCTTAGTGCAAAACATGTTCCGTCTCTGAACGGTAAACAGCAGAGAAGACAATCTTTCACGAAGATTCAAAGCGGGTCTGTCACCCATGTGTACGTGTGAACAAACTACACAGACAGCTGAACAGATCCTTAAAAATGGACACATGATGACTAATTTGCGGTATCATTTCTGGTCACTCCATACGCACATTAACGCACAGCTATTTGGAAGCTTTCACGAACTCAATATGAAAAGCTAAATGCATCCTAGTAACATGAATACTTGTGTATACATTATTAACCAGCAGCTGAAGAAACAAGAAGGAAATGAAAAATAAGGTAAGAAATATATTCATTCTACTTTCCTGTCAATTTACACATTATTTACCCCATGCCTCTGTAAACTCTGTAACCGGTCTCTGTGGCTAAGGGCTTGTGAGCCCGTATACCCGGGTTCGAAACACAGCGGTGCTGGAATTTTCGAAAAAGAGCCGGTCGTTCAGAAAGCAATGGCAAACTACTGAACGTAAAATTTGCCCAGTAATCACGAACATCGAAAATGCTGGGGTTGACGGCTACGTCCTGTGAAGGACATGCAACTTAATTTAATTTCTGTAAATTCTCTGTCTTTACTAATATTACACATTGCACCCCTCTCAGGAGTTTCCGTGGTGAAGTGGTCAAGCCGTGTGACTCGGGCTCCGAAGGTTGTATGTTCGATTCCGGGTCACGTCCTTCATTTCACGAGTGCATTTTTCGGAGACCCCCGAGAGCCGTCGCTGGAGCTACGGAGTTCATGCTTTGTGCGATGCTTTCCGCGCTGCGGAAAGAGACTGAGCCATATGGGATAAAAACCCGGTACAATGCAGTCGACACTGTCGACTTTTAAGCTACTTTTTTTATTGCAACCTACTCCCATACGAATCTGGCTACTTGTGTCGTTACCCGAAATGACGTGCTGTACTGTAAGACTAGTTTGTTAGCGAGAATTCATTACATTTTCGCCAAAAAATACCTGTATACACAGTATACCTGTGCGGGCTGTTGGCTTGCCGAGACTCCTGTCTTTTCCACTTGTCACATTGGACAGTGAGGAGAATTTTGTGTGATATTCACTTGCACAGGAACAGAGCATAATGGAGACGACCCGTTGCCATGAAGTTGGAACAGCGACTAACTAACTAACTAACTAACTAACTAACTAACTAACTAACTAACTAACTAACTAACTAACTAACCAATTAACTATGCTGAGATTCTCATTGTAAGATCTATGACAGGAGACTGGGGCACTAATGGGGATATCCATAACAATTGAAGTGAACTTTAACCAAAAGCAAACCAAACGATATGATCTGTGATTGGTAAGCAATGTCTGTCTGTCTATCTAAGAAAAATGTTGCCTGTCCTTTGCAGGACGTAGCTATCAACCCCAGGTTGATTTACTGGATAATTTTACGTTCGCTAGTTTGCAATTGTTTCCTGAACGAAAAATCAACCTTTGATTTCAACTTAGGAATTGAACACCCATTGCCCACTATCAGCTCACTGGAAGTTTAAGAGCATCTGTCTGTCTGCGTTATATGTCAAATTAATTGTGTATGCAATTACTTACGAAGACAGAGGTCAGAATTAAATCCTAGCACTGGCAGGACTCTATTCGCCTGCCAGTACAGCTATTGGATCAACAGTCTCATTAAATTGGTATTGCTTAATTTTCGGAACTCTCTGGTGAAGAATAGGCGACGAGGAGCGAAACTGGTCACCCCACCTAGTTATGTTATGGTGTAGGTCTTTTGAGGGCCAGCTACTTCACACGTCTATGGCATTATTTACCTTCGCATTACTTTAACTTCTACAAAACTTTAAACCCACAAGCCACAAAAACTATGTTGCCCAAATAATTATTGATTGGCATATTAGTCTGGATGTCGTCATGTACATACTGCTGAGTTATATGTAATATGAAGTGAATAGATGAATGATATTACTGAAACACACAACACACATAGTCACTGATACTGTTCTAGGAAGTTGTTAAGTTTTGTTGATGCCTACCTGTGCAGTCGGCCTCATCTTCACCCGTCATGCAATCTTTATAGCCGTCACAAACAAACATATCGCTGAAGCATTGTCCGTTGTTACATTTAAAGCTGGTGTTATCACAAATCCCTGCAAGTATTTTCATGAGAATAGTAAGAGATCACGTTTGTTTGTGAATGATGTGTGAAGTATGTGGGATCACGTTTGTTTGTGAATGATGTGTGAAATATGTAAGATCACGTTTGTTTGTGAATGATGTGTGAAGTAGATATGATCACGTTTGTTTGTGAATAATGTATGAAGTAAGTAGGATCGCGTTTGTTTGTGAATGATGTGAGAAGTATGCAGGATCACGTTTGTTTGTGAATAATGTATGAAGTAAGTAGGATCGCGTTTGTGTGTTACTGATGTGTAAAGTATGTAGGATCACATTTGTTTGTGAATGATGAGTGAAGTATGTAGGATCACTTTTGTTTGTTAATGATGTGTGAAGTATGTAGGAGGATCACTTTTGTTTGTGAATGATGTGTGAAGCAAGTGGGATCACGTTTGTTTGTGAATGATGTGTGACGTATGTAGTACTGGTCACCTCACCTAGTTATGTCATGGTGTAGGTCTTTTGAAGGCCAACTACTTCACATATCTATGACATTATTTACCACCGCACTACTTTAACTTCTAGAAAGCTTTAAACTCACAAGCTACGAAAACTAGGAGGAAATGCAAGCTAAAGACAAATGTCATGGCAGGGCATATCAGGCCCTAAGCCTTGGATGGCGGCTGGTCAAGGATCGAAGCTCCGACAGGCGGACAGTCAGAGCATTGATTTGCTGATCCGGCAGCTTCTGCAGCTTGTCTTGTTCCAGATGTAGAGGTGTTACCTTTCCTCTGGAGAGAAAAAGACAGGCCGAGAGAGCGATCATGCTGCATGGGCAACACATGATCTCTATATTTTAGCCCAGGCTTTGTGCTATGGAGAGGCAATAACTCCATCCCTGGTTTTAACAGGTCTCGGAATAAAAGCTTGAGGCAACTGTTACGGGTTATAAGTCCCTGTCAATTGGCGTAGACATGGGGCGCCACGCGTTGCCTCTGACGGTGGGAGACACCTACAGGTGTCACTGATCAGCTACCGCCCGCCTCAAGCTGGGCAGCCCCCGGCCAATGGGTGCTGATCCGCCACAGTCTGCCTGCTTCAATGGGTGCTTGGGGCTAGGACAAAATCTGAATTCGCAGCCTGTAAAAACCAATGCAACATGTACTAATAAAAAGAAAAATAGAAACCTCAAGCGACGGCTTGCAAACCTGAAACGTGAGAACCATGTGTCCAGGATTTTCCACTGACTTGAAGCATATTGACGATTTGAGAAAAACGGCTGTGATTGATGCCGAACTCAATCGTCTTAACATTGATATTGCAGATCTGCAGGAGACTCGCCTCGCTGAGGAAGGGTCACTCAGGGAAAACAATTATACTTTTTTTGGAAAGGTAGAGGGCAGGCAGAAAAAGGCAACACGGTGTTGGCTTTGCAGTGAAGAATTCGCTACTGGAAATGATTGAAATTCCAGCAGGAGGTAATGAAAGACTATTATCCCTGCGCTTGGCAACCTCTTGTGGTTTTGCCACAATTATTACTGCATATGCACCGACACTCGATTCCTCTGATAATGTGAAGGATTCGTTCTATGAGGAGTTAGACTCTGTGATCAAGGCAGTTCCAAAATCCGACTACATATACATGCTCGGTGATTTCAATGCTCGTGTGGGCAAGGACTCGAGTTCATGGCAAGTGTGCCTTGGAAAATACAACATCGGTCGCTTGAATGAAAATGGGCAAAGGCTGCTGGAGCAATGCACCTATGTATTACAAACTCCTTTTTTAAAACAAAAGAGCTGCATAAGGTCACATGGAAACATCCAAGATCCGGCCATTGGCACCAGCTGGACTTCATCATCACACGGAGACAACATCTGAACCATATATCATTGACTCGAAGTTACCACTGTGCTGGCTGCGATGCGGATCATTCCTTGGCAGTTGCAAAGGTTAGACTGAGATCAAAGAGAATCTACACAGCTAAACACAAATCTAGCCCCAGGATTAATATTACCAACACTCACGATCCTGAAAAGGGCTTTCAATTTCAATAGCAACGTGAAGACGCTTTCACTGATACACCAGAAAATTGTACAGTAAGTGAAAAGTGGGTTCAACTTAAGGAAACTCTTTATAAAACTGCCGTAGGGCTTTACGGCACTGTGGATCATAAGAAGCAGGACTGGTTTGCGGCAAGCAGCCAGACTCTGCAGCCCTTGATTGATAAGAAGAAGATAGCTCTCTTAAGAAACAAGGAAAGACCAATGCGTAACACTCTGAGTGAGCTAAAGCAAGCTAGGAAGGATGTGCAAAAGGCTGCCAGGCAGTGTGCAAATGATTATTGGATCAAGTTATGTGAGTCCATTCAAATCGCAAGTGATAAGGGAAACATCAGAAGCATATATGAAGGAATAAAGAAAGCCTGTGGTCCAATGATCATGATTGATTGGTAGATTTATTGATTTAGGAACCGACATCACAGCATTCGGGGCATTCCCTTAAGCGCTCCGTCCCCATCCTCAGAAGCCAGCGAAGAGTTCCAACTTCAATAGTACCAGTAGCAATCTGATTATTTGTGCGTCTCACCTTTCCTCTAAGCGTCGAGCATCGGCCAGATTGGTCCAATGATCAAAAGAAGTGCACCATTGAAAACCTTGACTGGAGAAATCATAACTAATAAGAAACAGCAAATGGACAGATGGGTAGAGCACTAATTGAAGCTTTACTCAAGATAGACCAAACTAATGGATGATCCCCCAACGATATAGAGGCTCTACCAACTCTTGACCACATGGACACACTTCCTACCATAACAGAAGTTAAGTGTGCTATAAATGACCTTGCATCTGGCAAGGCTCCAGGTAAGGATGGGAAATCAAATCAAATCAAATCAAATCAACTTTATTAGGGTCACAAATTGGGCGCGCAGGCCCGTCTTACATTCGGCCCTTCCAATCACTCGTCTTTCGTTCATCAAGAGCATTATACATTTGCATAGGAAGAAAAATAAACATTGTGAACTGAATGTTGTAAACATAAACAAGGCTAATTACCATGGTATGAAGCCCATCTCCCACCTATCCATACATCACCCCACCCACACAACACCCCCACCTACCCACACACATGCGCACCAAGGGACACATACACACCCCCACCTACCGACACACACGCACACCAAGGGACACATACATACCCCACCAACCGACCCATCCCCCTCCCGCACATCCCCCACCCACACACACTGCCCTCACCTGATCCCCCAACCAAAACACACTCGCCACCCACAAACATTCCCCCACCAACCCACACATCCCACGCCCATCCACATTCTACCCCACACATCCTCTCCCCACCCACACCTCAAACCACCCTTCCCCCAGCCACATCTCCATCGACAACATATTCCCCACCAACCCACACATCGCACATCCACTCACACATCCCCAAACCATACACACACATCCCCACCAACTGACATGTCCCTACCCCCCCCCCCCCCCACACACACACACACATCTCCCTAACCACCCATACATCCCCAATCCACTCACACACACACCACCACCCACACATACAACTTCCACCCACCCACACATGCCTTAACCTAATCCCCCACCACACAATCCCCCACCCGCACATCACATACACCCCCTACCACGCAGTATTCCCAACCCACGCACCACACACACACATATCCCTCACCAACACATCCCCACTTACACACCACACACATATCCCCCACCCAGATACCACAAAATAATCCCACCCACACCCACACAGATACCCTTACCCATCCACCCCACATACCCCCACTCACACACCACAAAAATCCCCCACCCACACACACATACCTCACCCACACAATATCACCAACCAACACACCACACACCTCTCCCCACCCACACACGCATTCCCTACCCGTCCACCAACACACACTCACTCACACATCCTCCACTACGCACCCACACACCCCCACCATCCCACTCCCAACCAAACATCTCTCGATCGCAATACCCCTACCCCCACACACATCCTCCACCCACTCACACATCCCACCCCGACACATACAACTCCCTCACCCACCTACACATCCCTAAGCCACTCACACACATCTCCCACCCACACTCCCCCACATACTTCCCCCAACCACCACAATCCCCTGCTCACCCACACATATACCCCACCCATACGCACATTCCCCACACCCATCACACACATCCCCCACACCACACACTATCCTCCACCCATACCACCACAAACATACCCTCCACCCACACATCATTCACACATCCCCCACCAACACACTGCACACATATCTCAAACCCACACACCATACACTTCTCCCCACCCGCCCTTCCATCCCAAATCCACCCAACACAATCCCCTACCCACACAACCCCGCCTCCCACACATACTTCCTCAAACCATCCACACATCTCCACCCACATAAACACACATCCCCTGCATCCGTCCCATACACATATCCTCCACCCATACACACATCCCCCACACCCATTCCAACACCCGTACTTTCACCCCCACACATCCATCCACACATCCCACCAACACCCACAAATACCACTACCCACCAAAACCCACACACCCCAACCATCTAAATGCATACCCCCACCCACACCCCCCCCCCACCCACACATATCCCCACACTCACACACATCCTCCACATACACTCACACTTCCTCACATCTAGACACATACAAAATGTCTCACGTTAGTATTGAAACTAGTATGAACAAACTCCCACACTTTACTCACACACATACACTGACACTTGTCATGAGCTGTCTCATAAAAATGTTAAACATGGAGAAAAATGTGTACATAAAATGTATGTGACGTAAAAATAGTGATGCTCTCTCTCTCTCTCTCTCTCTCTCTCTCTCTCTCTCTCTTCTCTCTCTCTCTCTCTCTCTCTCTCTCTCTCTCTCTCTCTCTCTCTCTCTCTCTCTCTCACACACACACACACATTCACTCTCACGCTCACACATTCACTCTTCCGCTCATTCATTCACTCTCACGCATTCACTCTCCCGCTCATTCACTCTCACGCTCACTCATTCACTCTCCCGCTCACTCATTCACTTTCCCGTTACCTCATTTACTCTCCCGCTCACTCATTCACTCTCCCGCTCACTCATTCACTCTCACGCTCACTCGTTCTGTCTCTCATTCACACTCCCTGACTCACTCACTCAAACTACAGTAATGAACATGAGTTAATATTATGCATGATAAAATCAAATGGTATTTAACTGATAATATGACAGATGAGAATACACAAACATATGGATACGCGTGTTACATAACATGCATGTTACATGACATGCATCTGCTCAGCTCTCTCTCTCTCTCTCTCTCTCTCTCTCTCTCTCTCTCTCTCTCTCTCTCTCTCTCTCTCTCTGTATTCTTTTATAGACACACACTCGCACGCATGCGCGCGCTCACACACACACACACACACACACACTAACACATCAACTCTCCCACTGTCTCACTCTCTAACACACAATCCTTCACACACACACTCACTCTCTCAATCACACTCTCTCACACATACACATACACATGAACGCATGCACGCACGCATACACTCCCTCACTCACTCTCACACATACACGTACGAATGCATGCACTGACACATTCCCCCACCATTTCTCGCTCAATCACTCTCTCCACACACACGCATGCACGTGCGCACACACGCATTCACTCTCTCCCTCTCACTGACACCCACTTTCTCTCTCTCTCTCTCTCTCTCTCTCTCTCTCTCTCTCTCTCTCTCTCGCTCCCACACGCACACACATGTATAGTGAACAATTATAGTTAAACAATTATAATGAACAATTATACCAGTAAATGAATTATGGTGGCATATAGTCGGTATGGATTAAGTATTGAAAGAGTTTTCGGTTAAATGTGTAGGGACTCATTGGAGTTTTCAGATCTGGAGGCAGATCATTCCATAAGTGAGCACCAGAATAGGCGAAACATGTTTTGTATAGGTCCAATCTAGGCTTTGAGACATGTAACAAATTTAGGCGCTTGCTGTTCATTGCATTAGATTGAATCAGCGGCAGAAGATACTCTGGGGTATTTTGAGATATAATTTTATTCACTAATTTGGCTTTGTTGAAAAGGAAGCGCTTTATGTAGTGGTAGAAGTCTTAGATGACTGTACAAATTATTACTTTCAACGTGCTTTATGTCAGAAACCAGACGAATAGCGCGGTTTTGTAGAGAACATAGTCGTTTTAAATTAGATTTAGGGCAACCATCCCAAACTGTGGAACAGTAATCGAGATGTGATTGGATATAGCATGTATAGAATATTTTTCGTGTGCTTTCGTCCAGGAAGTGCTGAATTTTAGCAAGTTGGTAAACTTTTTGTGCTATTTTCTTGGTAAGAGCGTGAACATGAGAGCTCCAGTTCAAATGGCTGTCTATTAAAAGCCCTAGTGTTTTATGTTCAGTCACATTAACTATAGGTAACGTGCCCATGCGGAGTTCGAGCGGTGATCCAGTTATGGCTAGTGTCTGTAGTTTTTGTCTGGTCGTTATTAGCATGGATTTGGTTTTGTCGATGTTAATTTGCATGCGGTTTTCATTGCTCCATCTAGTAAGATTATCAAGTTCCTTTTGTAAAGAATTCTCTAATTCACTACGGTTTTCTTGACTAGTATATATAGTACAGTCGTCTGCGAATAGATCACAAGTTGTATTGATATATAAAGGAAGATCATTAATATAAACTGCAAAAAGCAGCGGACCTAGTATTGAGCCCTGAGGCACACCAATATTAAGCTGTGTGGGTCTTGATAGACAGTTGTTGAAGGACACGACTTGTTGCCTGTCGGATAGAAATGACGTAATTATGTTCACCATGTTGGTGCTTGTCTTCATTTGCTTTAGTTTTCTAATTAAAATATCGTGATCTACCATATCAAAAGCTTTTTTAAAGTCTACAAACACCGCTCCACAAATTCTACCGTTGTTGATGTTTAAGTGCCAGTTATCGGTCATTTTTGTTAGAGCACTATGGCAAGAATATTTAGGTCGAAACCCAGATTGACTGTTAATTATTAGATCATTGTTAATTAAATGGTGTAACGTTATTTTATGAATGTGTTTTTCTAGTGGTTTTGATAGCGACGATAGTAAGGAAATAGGTCTATAATTACCCAAAACGCTATTATCGATTGAGCCATTTTTAATAAGCGGAAACACTTTAGCAATTTTAAATGCAGATGGAAAGTAGTTTTTGGCCAGGCACTGGTTATATATGAACGTTAAGGACTCGCTAATGACTGGTGCAGCACAACGAAGAATTCTATTACTGATACCATCTAGGCCGTGTGAGTTTGTTGATTTGAGGTTCAAGAGATATTTATAAACGTCTGCAACAGACATTAAAGGAATCTCAGCGGGAATATTTCTGGCGCACTTCTCCTCACAGAATGATGCCAGTGAACTTAAATTACACGATGAGTCTGGTATTGAAGACTTTAGATTCTCTATTTCTGATTGAAAGAACCAACTGAATTCATCGCATGTTATAGAATTTGGTATTGCTGATTCTGTAGGGCGTTTCTTATTGGTTAGCAAGTTAATAGCCTTCCATATATTTGTACTGTTTGAATTATCTACAATCAAATTTTTAAAATGATCTTTTTTTATCCTACGAATTTCATATTTAACTTTATTCCTTAGTCTGCGGTAATTGATGAAGTCTTTATTTTTGTGTGCTGTATCTCGCTCTCTCATGATTTCCAGCACTTCTCTAGTGACCCATGGGGATTTATGTTGATTTTTGACTCGAACTTCTTTGATTGGCACGTGTTTATCGAACACATTGTAGACTGTCTTCGTCCAGAAAGCTAATGCATCGTCCGGGTCAGGAAGTTGGTAAACGTGATCAAGGGCTGCTTTTCTTAAGTCTTGCAAAAATAAATCTTGGTTGAATGCTTTATAATTCCTAAATTTGATACTTACATGTTTATGTTTAAGAGGTTTGAACCCAATTCTTGACCATGTACAACATACCGGGTAGTGGTCACTAACTGTACAAACAGGAACAGAACATTCAATAATATTATCTGGACAAGTAACATATATATGATCAATTATAGTTGAGGATGTGTCAGTAACCCTTGTGGGACGGTTTATTAGTTGTTTGAAATTGTAAGAAAGAATGATATCGTCCCATGTCTGGTTGGATTTACTAATATCTATGTTGAAGTCACCTAGTATCATAACTTCTCTACCTGCTGTAAACACTCTATCCATCATTGTAGTGAAGCAGTCATACCAACTGTACCCGGCACAAGGATTCCTATATAGGTATCCAATGAGAAACGGCTGTTGGCTGGCTGGCTTCACCTCTAACCAAACACATTCTATCTCTACTGTCTCGAGATCACTTCTACGGGACCAGTTGAGAGAATTGGAAATGTATACAGCAATACCTGTCTCTAATTTTTGATTTGCATCTTTTCGAATTACTTTAAACCCCTTAAGTGAGATTTCGGAGTCGGTTATTTTGTCGTTAAGACGACTTTCTGTGATTCCAAACACATGGAACTGTTTGGACAGTATTACCGAGAGCTCAGGTAATTTGTTGAGCAGATGAAAGATGTTGAGATGGCCTATATATAGACCATTTTTGCTGAGCCACTGATCGTGATTAGCGAACATTACAAACTAAAAGGAAGATGTCGCTTGTGGTATACAAATTGCAGGGATATTGAAACTTTATTTAGAAATAGTTAAGGCTGTTAGAGGGGGCAGGAAAATGTCTTTGCTGGAGTGATATCATGAATGCTTGGTGCAGGGCTGCAGGATTGTATCGCATTAGCTGCTGAAGTTGACGGTTCCACTCATAGGGTTGTAGATTACCGTCCAGCGAGGGATTGCTATGAGTGTCACTGGAAGTGCCTACATTGGAAGCAGGCATCGACGGTACAGCACCATTGTTTAACGGTGTCCCCTTTGACATCATAGAGGGAGACTGTTTTACGGGCAAGGTAGGAAACAAAGTATCATATTTAGCAACATTTGGATTGGAGCTTGGGTTGCTATTCACAACATTGTGTTCCTGGGGTACAGGCAAGGGTGGTGTGGGAAGAGAAGGAGTGTTTTCTGAACACAGTGAGATGGCTGTTGCCGGAGGTGAAGTTCGGTTTACTCCTGTAACTGGTGCTGGTTGTTGTGCACGTTCGGGATATTTTATGTTCTTCGCTAGGAAGCTACTTCCTAGCTTGGAACAATGTATTTGATCCCTGTATAGTTTTTTCTTAGGAGCTCCGGACGGTGACGTAAAGTAAGGGGTGTTATTTATGAAGTTCATGCTATTATTTTTACAGAATTTATATAACGTTAGATTAGCAACATCGGCAGTACGACGCTGGAACCCGTAACATGGTGGAACGATGGATGAAATAAACAAAGATGATTTCGGAAATCTATTGCGCAACAGCACCTCCAATGTAGCTAGTTGTGAGGTGCTGATGATTTTATTATCCATTATGTCATTAACACCAATATGGACTGTTGCTCTCCTAATTCGGTCGTTCACTTGGAATCGTCGCAGTGTAGCGGTCAGCCTGTCAATGTCAGCGCCTGGTACAGGGTAGATTGAAGTTGATTCGCTGTCAGAAGATGACATGCGATCACTATAGATTCCCTTCAGCAGGGAGTCTCCAATGACGACATGTGTTGCACTATGATCTATGGTTATTTCACGCTGCTGGCGTGTCCGCTTGGACTGTTGTTGCCACTGGTCACTGTCGTCTTTCTTGTGTTTTTGTTTATTATATCTTGCTTGCGTTGGTTGTTGATATCCAGTAGTGGTAACGACTGAGCTCTGTGATTCCAAGTCTGCTGCTGGAGAGTCTACACTTAAGGCCTGGAACCTGTTGCTGACATGCACATCGATGGGGTAGATAGATGGTGTGCGTTCTACAGGTTTAGTGGTGGTTTTGTTGCTTGTAGAAACTATCTGTATGTCATTATGCGACGAACATTCACTGGTAACACACGCATCTACAACACCATGGATACTTTCTGTTTGTGCACTTTTATGAAATGACTGTGCACGCTTTAGTTTCAAGGCATGTATGGATGTTTTAAAAGTCTCCTTCTCTTCTTTAAGAATTCGGATTTCCTCTCGAAGAAGAATGTTTTCTTTTTTAAACTCCGCAATAATGTTAGTGGTGTTGTTGGTAATAAAATCTTTTAACCTCGTCTCCAAAGCCTGAATTAGATCACGACAACAATCATTGTGGCTCTGTGTTTCGGCCGAAGAAAGCGTCTTTGAAGGTGATGTGTTAGTTTGATAAGATTGAGCTGGCGAATTGTGTTGTTTGTCCAGCTGGACATCAGTGTCTACTAGTTCACTAGATTGTTCACTAGACAACGTGATGGATGTTGGCGATGAAGATGATCGATTCAGTCGCTGAGCTGGCGTGCTAACTAACTTTTGTCCCGTCTTGTTTTTGTTTACATTTTCACATCGCTTTGACACAGTTGATGATCGTAAGTTGGAGGACATGTTGGCAATATAGGCAGCTCGACAAGGCAAGGATTAAATAAAACTGCAGGCCTTTCTGTAGATCGTGCGTGGCGCTTATCTCTTGCTAGTCACACATAGTTAAGTCTCACGTTGTCGTGAATCAATAATTGGTAAAAATCAAAAATGGATGCTCTTACCCTCACGTGTCACAATGAAATCTTCATTTAACTAAATAAACAGTCACATAAACTTGACAGTTGAGAGTGTGTACATTCAGCACAATAATGGAGTAAATAAAAGCGCCGGCCCTTCTGTAGGGCGTGCGTGGTGATTATCACTTGTTAGCCCCGCATGGCTAATTCTCACGCTGACGTGGTCGATAATTGGTAACATTCAAAAACGGCTGCTCTTACCATCACATATCACAAAGAATCCCTCATTTCACTGAATAAACGGTCACATAAACTTGAAGTGTTGAGTAGTATGTAAATCCACTCTTAGAACGAACACAATGATATACACAACATCGCGATTGAATTAAGTAAACTTGTTAAAATATTCAAAAATCGAGAGAGCATGTGAAGACACGTCCGCTCGTTACCGGAAACCGGAAACTGATATTGGGATTCCAATAGAGGTTATCAGGAGTGGGCAAGACACACTCACTCTACAGATCCACCCGCTAATAGAGCTATGCTGGCGCGAAGGACAAGTCCCACAGGATTTCAAAGATTCAAGCATCATAACACTGTACAAGAACAAGGGTGATCGGAGCGACTGCAACAAATATAGGGGTATCTCACTTCTGTGTATTATTGGAAAAGTATTTGCCAGAATTGTTCTGCGCAGACTTCAAGTCCTAGGAGATCAAGTCTACCCCGAATCACAGTGTGGCTTTCGACAGAACCGGTCTACCATTGATATGATATTCTCATTGCGACAAATGCAAGAAAAATGCCGTGAACAGAATCAACCACTGTTTATTGCCTTCATCGACCTCACAAAGGCATTTTATTTGGTCATTCGTGAGGGTCTGTTCAAGGTACTGAAGAAGATTGGCTGCCCACCAACTCTTCTGTCCATTGTGGAATCGTTCCACACAGGCATGAAGGGTATAATCAAGTTTCATGGTGCAACGTCTGAAGAATTTGAAATCAAGAGTGGAGTTAAGCAAGGTTGTGTACTAGCTCCCACCCTCTTTGGAATATACTTTTCACTTCTACTGAAATATGCCTTTCGTGATCAGGATGGTGGTATATACATTCACTCACGCTCAGATGGCGGCCTTTACAATGCTCAGAGATTGAAGGCCAAGACCAAAATTAGGAGGGTACTGATCAGAGAGTTGCTTTTTGCAGATGATGCTGCAGGTACGACCCACTCTGAGGAAGAATTACAGTGTCTACTATCTGCATTCTCCAATGCTTGTTCTGAATTTGGTTTAACAATTAGCAAAAAGAAGACACGTGGGGTACCATCAATATTTATTGACGACGTCGAACTAGAGATGATAGACCATTTTACATATCTAGGATCAGTGGTAAATAGCAAATTATCCCTAGATCAGGAAATCAACATCCAGATTGGTAAGGCAGCAACAACAATGAACAAGTTAACAAAAAGAGTCTGGGAGAACAGGAAGCTTACTGCCAAAACAAAAGTCCTTGTCCATAAAGCCTGTGTCCTTAGTACTCTTATTTATGGCAGTGAAACCTGGACAACTTAGTCACACCAAGAGAAACGTTCAAACAGCTTTCATGTGCGGTGTCTGCGAAGAATTCTTGGTATTAAGTGGCAAGACAAAATCAAAAATACTGAAGTATTGGAAAGATCAGTTGTGTGACGGTTTATTCCATGCTCAGTCTTCGTAGACTTAGGTGGATAGGGACATCTTAGGAGGATGGATGATGGTAGAATACCAGAGGACATCTTTTTTTGGTAAATTAAAGATGGGTAAGAGATCTCAGGGTCGGCCTCTACTACGATACAAGGATGTGTATAAGCGGGACATGAATGATACAGGCACTGATAATGCACATTGGGAGTAAGTCGCCGCTGAACGTGTTGCACGGAGGACAAACATCAGAAATAGAATAAAGAAAAATAGAAAATTATTGCAGATAAGTCACACACCGAGCGTGTGAGACGTAAGATGGTGCATGATGGTGGAAATGACCACGTGTTCACATGCACCCACTGTGAACGAACATTTACAGCGCGAATTGGCCTTATCAGTCACATTCGCTACCGCCATGGGTAAAAGTTATTATGCCTTTTGAAGCACAAACTATCGTCTGTCAGGACGGCAAGGTGCCAATGATGTGTGAAGTAGATAGGATCACGTTTGTTTGTGAATGATGTGTGAAGTAGACATGATCAGGTTTATTTATTAATGATGTGTGAAGTATGTAGGATCACGTTTATTTGTGAATGATGTGTGAAGTAGACATTGAATGTTTAAAATTAAAGTATAGGACCCTTTCTTGTTCGCGACTGATTGGATTTTGTGAATTCAGATTTCATACTGGATAAAGGTGCCAGCCCCCAGACCAACCATCATTCGTCGCCTCTTACGACTTATGTGGTAGGTTACATTCTTTGTCTACCTGACGACTTATTTGGTAGATTAGTTGTTTTCGTACCTTACGGGTCCCGGTAACACACGGGCGGTTTTCCTTTTAGTCGCTTCTGACGACACGTGTGGTAGTTTCAGTGTTAATACTCTTTACTTCCCTGTAGTTATTTGCATATCCTTTTCAGGACGTAGCAGTCAACTCCAGAATTATTTGGCTGTTTGTTTTTCTTGTTCAAGTTTACGTTCAGTAGTTTGCCATTGCTTTCTGAACGACCGACACTCATACTATTGTTTAGAAACCAACACAAGGCGGTCTGCTTCCAAATCGGCCGGAACAGTATTTCGAGCGCGGTATGCGGGATTACGAATTGCATTCGTAACCCCTTCGCCAGAGAACCGGCTTCCCTGTAGGGTCCAGGTAACAACACATCGGGGAAATAATAGCCCTATCTTCCTTGGGGGAATCCCACTTGAAGTGACAGAATCATACACTGAATTATGTAGCAATGTAGACAAGGGAGTAGAACATAAAAAGACATCAGAATTAGAATACCGAGTGAGTGAGTGAGTGAGTGAGTGAGTGAGTGAGTGAATGAGTGAGTGAGTGAGGGAGTGAGGGAGTGAATGAGGGAGTGAGTTAGTGAGGGTGGGAGGGAGGGAGTAAGGAAGGGGAAGTGAGTGAGTGAGTGGGTAGGTGGGTGGGTGAGTGAGTGAGTGAGTGAGTGAGTGAGTTAGTGAGTTAGTGAGTTAGTGAGGTTGGGAGGGAGTAAGGAAGGGGAAGTGAGTGAGTGAGTGAGTGAGTGGGTGGGTGGGTGGGTGGGTGAGTGAGTGAGTGTGAGGGAGTGAGTTAGTGAGGTTGGGAGGGAGTAAGGAAGGGGGAGTGAGTGAGTGAGTGAGTGAGTGAGTGGGTGGGTGAGTGAGAGTGAGTGAGTGAGTGAGTGAGTGAGTGAATAAGTGAGTGAGTGAGTAATTGAGTGAGTAAGTGAGTGAATGAGGGAGTGAGTTAGTGAGGGTGGAAGGAGTAAGGAAGGGGGAATGATTGAGTGAGTGAGTGAGTGAGTGAGTGAGTGAGTGAGTGAGTGAGTGAGGGAGGGAGGAAGTGAGGGAATGAGTGAGTGAGTGAGTGAGTGAGTGAGTAATTGAGTGAGTAAGAGAGTGAGTGAGGGAGTGAGTTAGTGAGGGTAGGAGGGAGTAAGGAAGGGGGAGTGAGTGAGTGAGTGAGTATGTGGGTCAAATAAGAGAAGGGAAACATTTAAAATTCGATCTCGTTCAATCTGTTTCTTCAGCGTTGGTTATAACTGAGATCCGTATTTGTGTGGGTTTTTTTTTAAATATCCCTCCTATTTTTCTCTCTTTAGAGCGAGTCCATAAACAGGTCTGGTTATATTGTTCCCGCTGTGGTCGTCGGGAACGGTTGGGTCACGTGTGGCTCGTGCTGCCTGGTATTAACTCTATTGCGTTGTGTTGGCCTTGATATGGGCGGGTCCAGATCGGGACCTACAAGATTCGGTAGGAGGCGAAGACAGGGCGCTGGATATGGAGAGAACTAGACTCATCTCATCATATTCTTCTTGTATCTCGCGGTGTCAAGGTGAAGTATAAACAGCGGGAGAGTGCCCGCTTATGGGCTTAATGTATCGATATTCCCATGGACTCGGTTATTACCTGCGTCCATCGTTTACGTGGTGTGCCTCTTCCTCTGCTTCCCTCTGGTCTGTACATCATTGCTTGTTGTGGTATAGTTAGTCACTGTTAGTTGGTAATCTACTTGTATAGTCAAACCATTTGACTTGCTTCCTTCTAATAAAATCTAGTGCAGCTGTAATTCCCACTTTAGTCCTGATTTCTTCATTTCTGATCTGATCTCTTCTTGATACATTGAGTATTCTTCTCAGGAATCTCATTTCTGTTGTTGTGATTTTTCTTTTCTCTTTTTCTGTCATTGTCCAGGTTTGGCATTGGTAACATAGAGTTTTGTGCGGAAGATTGTGTTGTATAGTGCTATCTTAGTAGTTATTGATACATGTTTGTTCTTTAGTATTGGTGCCATTTGTCCAGTGAGTTGGTTTGCCTTATTGCATCTATTTTCGATCTCGTCGTCTGATTTGCCATTTGATGATATTATGCTTCCTAGGTACTTGAAACTCTTTACTTGTTTAAATGGATGTTCGTTTAGGTGAATCGTTGTTACTTTTTCTTCTTTAGATAATGTCAACTTTACAAGTTTTACTTGTGCTAATTTTCATGTTATGTTCCCTACACATTTATATTATTCATGTGGTCTTGTAATTCAGCTACTGATTTTGCTATTAGTGCTTGGTCGTCCGCAAACAGGAATTCTCTAATGGTTAGATTTGCAGATGGTTCTTCTTCTGTGGTCTCGTCATGAGGTGTTCTTGCTGTCTCTGTTTGGCTGGTTTCTTTACATATGTTGTCTATATATGTTATAAACAAGAGAGGGAACAGGACACAACCTTGTCGTACTCCAGATCTTATGGTGAAGGGTTCTGAGTGTCCTCAAGTTGCTCTCACTATGCATTCACTCTTGTTGTGTAAGCTTCTACTTAGGTTTGTTAGATGTGTACTCACTCCATACTGTTTAAGGATTTCCCACAACTTGTTTCTATATACTCTATCAAATGTCTTTTCGTGGTCGACAAAGGTTAAGTAGAGTGTTTCATTGAATTCAATTGATGTTTTTTTACAAGATGTGTAAGAGAAAAAAATGACACCTGTGCATCCATTGTTTTTCCTAAATCCAAGTTGTGTTTCGCTTAGCTGGGGTTCTATAATAGTTCGTAATCTTTTCTCACGAATTTTGCAAAATATTTTCCCAGTGTGACTCAACTGTGAAATGCCTCTGTATTGTGTGCTGTCTCTTTTGCTGCCATTGTTTTTCCAAATTGGGATAATTATGGCGTTTCTCCGGTCTCGTGGTGTCTGTTGTTCTACCCAAACATGGTTGAATAGTCTATGTAGCCATGCTGTCCCTACTTCTCTTGCTGCTTTAATTAGTTCATTTGGTATTTCATCTTGTTTTGGTGATTTGTTCAATGGGGCTAATCTGATGGCTTCTATAATTTCTTCTTTCAGTATGTCTGGTTCTAGTTCTTCGATGGCATCTGTGTCGGTGTCTTGAATTCTTGTGACATCTGATGAGATGTTGAGAAGTTGTTCGAAGTACTGTTTCCCTCTTATTAGGATTTGTTTTTGTTCACTTATTGGTTCTCCATTTTCGTTGTTAATTATTTCAGTTGGGTCAAAGGGTTCTCCTCTGGTTCTCATTGCACTTTTCTTTTTTTTTTTATATAGAAGTTTCTAGTTGCTTCCTTGTAGTTTTTATTTAGAGTTTCTCCATACTCCTCTCAGTCTTTTTGTTTTTCTCTCTTTACTATTCTATTCACATGTCTTCTCGCTATATTCGTCTATATTTTTTGTAATCGCATTCCTGTTTGCTCTTCGACCACTTTTTATATTTTTCCTTTTTGTCTTTTACAGCTTTCTGTACCTCTTCATTCCACCACCTTCTTATTTTCTTTATCCGTGTTTGGCGTTTTTTTTTTTTTTCGGTGTTCCACGTGTTTTCTTTCCAGTATTTAAAATGCTTGATTTGAACACCTCCCATTCTTCTTCCACTGTCTTTCTTTCTATAGGTAATTTTACAAAGATTTCAGTTAGCTCTTTTTCATATTTTTCCCTCACTTTTTAAAGTTTACTGATTCGCATGGCATGTATTTTCCTGGCCTTTGCTTCCTTCTACTGATGATTCTTATTGTGGCATCGACTGCTTTGTGGTCTGTGTTTATACCTAAGTTGGGCACTGCCCTTGCATCTAATATATTTCTCTTCCTGTTATTTCTTGTTAATATAAAATCAATTTGGCTTTTAGTATCTAGATCGTTCCATTTATACCAGGTGTATATTTGTGAGTCTGTATGTTTATAGAATGTATTTGTTATATAGAGGTCGTATTGGCCGCATATCTCTATCAGTCAACTTCCGTTATCATTTCTTTCATTATTTTGGTCTCCAAATGCTCCAAGATGTTTTTCTATGCCCGTTCTTTTGTGTCCTAGTCTTGCATTGAAGTCTTCCATAACTATGATGCTGTCCTATTTTATTTAGCACGTCTTGGATGTCTTCTTAGAAATCCTCGCATTCTTGCCCATTATTGTTTGTATTACATGATGCGTATATTTGTACATATGTTGTAATTATTTGGTCTTTTATTCTTACTGTTATGATTCTTTCTGATATATATTTTATTTCTAGTACTCTTCTTGCTAACCGTGGTTCAATGACTATTCCCACACCGTGTCTTGCCCTTTCTTGCTGTTCCACTCCAGAGTAGACAAACGTGTAACTGTGGTGGATCTCCTTGCATTCTTCCCCCTTTATTCTGGTGTCCGCTATTCCCATCAATCTAATTTTCCTCTCTTTCACTGTTTCTATAAGTTCTTCTTCTTTACTATTAAAACCCTCTGATATTCATAGTGCCTATTTTTTGAATCGCTGATCTGTCTCGTAGTCCATTAACATTGCCGGGTCTATATCCATTAGGGTCAGTCCGTTTATACTTCTTAGTTTTTCTACGAGCAGTAAGAAAATCCCCTGCCGGCTTGCTAGGCCAGTCGCAGGTTTAGGACCAAAATCTGACCATAGGGAGCCCATCCCTTATGGCGAGCCATATCCCCGGTAGCCCATGACCTCGCGGTCATGGTTTCCCAGTCTGCACTACCTGGAGGTGGGGTTGACTTGTGTAGTACTAAAGATAGAAGGGATTGGAGTGTGTTGGTTTAGGGCCCCAAGTATGCAGACTACGTATTCTTTATTACAGCTTCGGACACTCTACTTGTATGGTATAGTATATCATCATCATCATCATCAAGTGCCCTGTCAGCTGATGTAGGCGTTCATGGCTCTCCACATATCTCGGTCTTTGGTGTTCTGGATCAACTCTATTGACGATATTCCTCCGTGCCACCACCTCGATCCACCCAGCATCATTTCTCTTGGTCTGTCTTTGACTCTCTTTCCCTCGATCTCTCCAGTTGTCACGATGTTCTCCAATGTCTCTCTTCTCATCACATGACCAAAGAAAGCTGTTGGTCGCTTTCTGATTGTTGTATATAATGTTCTAGTTTTATCAACATGTTGCAGGCAATCGTTGTTTGTCACTTTGGCAGTCCAAGAAATACGCAACATTCGTCTGAAAAACCACATTTCTGTTGCTTCTAACTTCTTCCTAATTTGTTCATTTACATTCCAAGATTCACAGCCATACCGCAAAACTGCTTCTATATTGCATTGCATCACTGTCTTTCTTAGTATAGTATAGTATAGTATAGCATAGCATAGCATAGCATGGCATAGCATGGCATAGTATAGTATAGTATAGTATGGTATGGCATGGCATGATATGATATAGTATAGTATAGTATAGTATAGTATAGTATAGTATAGTATAGTATAGTATAGTATAGTATAGTATAGTATAGTATAGTATAGTATAGTATAGTATAGTATAGTATAGTATAGTATAGTATATAGAGGTTCAATTCTTTGTCACAGCACTGAATATTCTCTTTGTAAGCTTTAGAACACGCAAGTAGAGGTCGCATTCACTGTTACATCACTAAATATTCTCTCGTAAGGTATAGTATGCACATGTTGTAGAATAGTGTTATCCTTGCAAGATATAGAGCATATATGTTTAGCTTGCATTGATTGTTTCAGTAGTGAGCGTTGTCTGTGTAAGGTATAGTAAGTAGAGTTTGTTTTTAATGTTTCTCAGTAGGATCCTAACAATCATATTTCCTATTTTATTAAACCAAGACGCTACCGTGCACATACCCTGAAACTGCCATGTGTTCAAAGTCTCCATGAAGAGTAGATCGTAGTTTTCTGGATCAACGTATTTCTTCAGCGGGGTATAGGGTTTATAAAACACTTTGGGCTGCATGATGGGGTTCAGGTTACAAATAGTGACGCTTGGGAATTCCAGAGAACTAGAGACTTTCAAGTCCATTTTCACCTGCAAATATGAAGCAAATTATAATACATAATACGATAATCTGACACACATACACACACACACACACACACACACACACACACACACACACACACAAACACACACATATATATATATATATATATATATATATATATATATATATATATATATATATATATATATATATATATATAAGACATTAGACTTATAAAAAAAACATATATTGGAAACAACAAGCTGTCATAAGGATTGATAATGAAGTGGGACAATATCAACCTATTAAGAGAGGTGTGTAATGTCTCTAGATCTTTTTTCCCTATACGGTGAAAATATTTTCAGAAATGTAGAATATATATATGGAATCAGTATTGGAGGACGAAACATCAATAACATTAGATATGCATAAGATACAGTATTGATTGCAGACAATGCACAAGATCTACAACAATTAGTAGACGCGGTTGTGGTACACAGTGAGCGGCTGGGATTGGAATTAAATTGTAAGTAAGTCACAGGTTATGGTCGTCACTAGGAAGAACGAAGTACCACAATGTAATATACAAGTAAATGGGAATATTCTTCAACAAGTGAATCGGTACAATTATCTCGGAACAGTCATAACATCTGATGGGAGATGCCTTGGGGAGATTAGAACAAGAATCGCCATGGCGAAAGTAGCCTTTAGCAAGATGACAAACATTCTGATCAATAAAAAGATGTCAATTGAAACGAGAAAAAGAGTGTTGAGGGGATACATAGAGCCTGTTCTTTTGTATGGATGTGAAACTTGGACAATGTGCAGTCAAGCTGAGAAACATCTGATGGCTGCAGAAATGTGGTTTCTGAGGAAAATGCAAAGAATACCATGGACAGACAGAAAAACCAATGACCAAGTACTACAGGAGACAAATGAAAATCGTAAATTGATTAGAGAAATTAGACGTAGAGAGTCAAAATTTTTTGGTTATGAGAAGAAATGGATTGGAGAACTTAGTGACAACTGGCAAGATCAAAGGGAACAGACCAAGAGGAAGACCGACAGGAAAATACCTGGATGGCTTGGCCACATGGCATGGACGAGACAGGAACGCTGGGCTGATCCATGACGCTGGTGATCGAGTGAAATGGCGAGTCATGACCGCCCACGCTTTCCGGCATGGCATATGATTGATTGATTGATGTGTGTGTGCGTGTGTGTATATGTGTGTATGTGTATGTGGCATGTGTGTGTATGTGTGTATGTGTATGTGGCGTGTGTGTGTGTGTGTGTGTGTATGGCGTGTGTGTGTGTGTATGTGGCGTGTGTGTGTATGGTGTGTGTGTGGCTTGTGTGTGTGTGTGCGTGCGTGCGTGCGTGCATGTGTGTGTGTGTGTGTGTGTGTGTGTGTGTGTGTGTGTGTGTGTGTGTGTAAGGTCTAGTAATAATATGTGGAAGTTGTATTCCTTGTTAAAGTACTGAGCTATACATTGTAAATAATATGATACAATAGGAAAACCTCCGCGATCAACAAGCTGTAAAAAAAACCAAACTAGGTGATCTCTCAACACTTGCTAATTTGCAGCCATAAAGTTAACAAAGAAAAGGCGTCATGTATACTGTTTAGGAAAACACTATAAACGATTACTCAAATGCATCAAGGCCATGCCGATAAGCGTTGGCGGTCATGATTCCCCATCTCACTCGATCACCAGAGTTGTGGATCAGCTCAATGTTCTTGTCTCAACTATACCACGTGGCCAAACCATCCAGGTATTTAATTCTCTGCCTTCCAATTGTTCTCTTCACCTCGACCTTGCCAGTTGTCATCAAGCTCTCCAATTCATATCTTCTCATATTCATTCATTCATTCAGTAGCATGTCCTTTGCAGAACCTCGCTCCCATAACAACCTTCTGGAAAACCTCTCGATCATAAGCAAGATGTCCCGCGTCTGATGCACCCATCTGGAGATCATCCGCCACATCCTGCACCAATCTTCTCTTTGGCCTTCCTCTTCCTCTCTTCCCAGGCATATACCCCTCCATTATTGTTCTCTCCAAACTTTCGTGAAGTTTCAAGTGACCAAAATATTTCAATTTTCTTTGTTTCATCATCATCATCTTCCACTTATGCCGTCAAGCGTCGTGGGGTTTTATCGTCTTTAATAGCCAACCTTCTTCAATATTCAACTCTTGAAGTATGGATGCATTTGTTCTTTTCTTTACCCAAGATATTCTTAGAACTCGTCTATAACATTTATATTCAAAGGCGTTTATGCGCTGTTCAGCTTGTTTAGTAAGTGTCCATGTCTCACAGGCGTATGTTGCAATGGGAAAGATGCATGCTCTTAAAAATCTAATTTTTGTAGTTCTATCTGTCCCACTCCATAATTTATTCAGCTGTTTTAGTCTTTGAAGAGCAATTGATAGTCGCCGTTTACTTTCTTTCATTGTGTCACCCGTTGTTGGTAATCAATGAACCAAGATATTCAAAATTTTCCACTACCGACAATTTTTCCCCATTAATGTATATTTCTTTCTCCATAGTAGTTTTATCTGTATGCATTATCTTTGGTTTTGCTATGTTAAGATATAAGTTGTGATTCTCACTATTCAATTGGGTTGAAGCTATTAGGTTTTCTATGCCATTCTGTGTTGTGGATAGTAATACTGTATCATCAGCATATCGAATCTCCGGTATGTCATGACCGCCAATATTTAGGGCATCATATAGCTCCCTGTTTATATCATCTCTTACATTTCTCATTATATTTTCGGTGTACATGTTAAACAAACAGGGTGACAGCACGCAGCCCTGACGGACTCCTTTCTTGATGTCAAACCAATCTGATGCCTCGCCATCTATTCTAACTGCTGCTTGTTGGTCTAGATAGAGCATTTTTATGAGTTGTACTACATGTGATGGAAAGCCCATATTCCTCATGATTTCCCAAAGTTTCTGATGTTGTACACAGTAAAATGCTTTTGAATAATCCACAAAACATGAGAATAGGTTTACAATAAATTCTCTGCACTTCTCTATTATTAAACGCATGTTGAATATGTGATCTCTTGTTCCTCTTCCTTGTCTAAATCCAGCTTGAACTACGTTAATCTCTTCTTCCATTTTCTTACGAAGTCTTCCCATTATGACTTTTAGTAGAATTTCACTTGCATGACTGATCAGGGCAACAGTTCTATAGTTGGTGCATAATTTCAGGTTGCCCTTTTTTGGTATTGGAATGAAGATAGTTCTCTTCCAATCTTTTGGCCATACACCATATTTCTAAATCTTTGTACATAATGCATGATATATATGTATGCTTTCTTCTCCTCCCGCTTTAATTAGTTCAGCTGGTATCTCATCACATCCAGGTGATTTACCATTCTTCAGGTTCTTTATAGCCCAAGCAATTTCATCTAATGAGGGTTCAGGTTCTGTCTCTGCTGCTATTGGTTCATGTATCTCATTCATATCCTCACTGTCACTCATATCATATATTCCACTGCAGTACTCCTGCCATCTTTCTAAAATTTGTCTAGATTCTGTTAAGGTATTTCCCATCTTGTCACAGATAACATTCAATTGAGGTTGAACATTTCTTGTCAATAACTTCATTTCTTTGAACATTTCATAATCTCTTCCAGTCTTATGATATTGCTCTATTCTGGTACAGCAATCTTGTATATGTTGATTTTTGTCCTTTCTTGTGTTCTTTCTTATTTCTCGAGTTAAAGATTTATACTTCATCCTGCTGTTATCGGATTCACCTCCGTTCTGTTTAAGTTCCCTTCGTTGTTTTATTAATTCTAATGTGTCTGATGTAATCCATGGCTTAAGTTGCTTTTATTATTAAATCTTTGGCTGCAGTTATCAAGATATCTCTAGCTTGTACTGCCAGTTCATCAGGTGTCATTTCTTCTCGTACAGACATCAAGACCCCAAAGCGATTCCTAACTTCTACAGTGTATGCATCCGGTATTTTTGTGAGATCAAAACGAAGTGGCCTTGGTCCTCGGATAAGCTTTTTGAGTTTTAATTTCAGATCTGCTTCTAATAACTGATGATCTGTATCACAGTCTGCACTACGTAGGGTTTTTGCAGATGTTATGCTTGATCTCCATCTTCTTTGTATTAAAATATAATCTATCTGATGTTTGGTAATATTGTCTGGAGACTTCCATGTGAAGAGTCTTCTTGGATGTTGTTTAAAACGCGTGTTGGCTATCGTGAACTCATTTTCTGTGCAAAATTCAATTAATTTGTCACCTGCATCATTTCTATTTCCCAATCCAAATTTTTCTAAAACGTGTCTCTCATTTTCAGCTCTTCCTGCACCTACTTTTGCATTAAAATCTCCCATTATTATTGCTATATCATTATGACCAATCTTATTTAATGTGTCTTGTAGTGTGTTGTAAAAATCTTCAATTTCGTCGCTCCTCTGCTGTTGAAGTAGGTGCATATATCTGTATGAGAGTTGTGTTTTTGGGACGGCCTTTAAGTCTAATAGTGAGGATTCTATCACTAACTGGATTATATCCCATTAAAGATTTTGCAGTTGTCTTATCTAAACAAAATGCCACTCCACTCTGGCCTCCGGCGTCTCTACCAGAATAAATGAAAATACTTCAATTTTCAGTTGTAAAATGTCCCTTGCCGCTCCAGCGATGTTCACTAATTCCTAAAATTTGAATGTTTAACCTCTCAGTCTCATCACACACTACTTTAAGCTTTCCCTCATACAGACTTCTCACATTCCACGTTGCTATTCTCACTCTGTTTCTTAGTCTGACACAGGGGATTTCCTTGGTAACACGGTCAGGATTAACTCCGTCGTCACGATTACTAGTACTGGTCCCTGTGTCACACTCTTCCCCAGTGTTATCTGATCTGCCTGGCTTGGGAGTCTCGCCACCAGATCTATTTCTTATTATGTTTTCTTTCATGGTTGCTATGGTTTCTTGGCAAGTTTTGCAGAAGGTAGTTTGCCATTGCTTTCCTTCTGGGCAGTGACTGTATTAGTCGGTGGCCATAGCCATTGTCTCTACTGATGAGATCATCTCAAAAGCCATCAGATGTTTTTCAGGTTGTCTGCTCATTGTCAACGCTTCACATTCATAAAAAAGTGCAGGTTCTATATAGCACCTCACCACTCTTTTTCACGTTGCAACTGACATATTTTTATTGGTACCGGTTCACTTGTTTAAGAATATTCCCATTTACTTGTACATTACATTTTGGTATTTATTTCTCCCTATATATTCAAAGCCTTTAAAGTCTTAAATTAACCGGTGCTATAACTAGATATATATCAACATTAAGTAATGTTACGAGTTGACATATATCTGAATTAACTAATATTATAACTAGATATATATCAGCATTAACTGATGTTTCAATTACACATATTTCAGCATTGCCAGATGTTGCGATCAGCGTTATGTGATGTTGCGGCTAGATACTTGTTGGCATTTCGTGATGTTACATCTAGGAATAAATCATAATTTGCCACTAGACATATTTCAGCATTAACTCATGCTATCTCACGGGTCACATCTCATAATCAACACACATTACCTCCATCGGGTACTTGTAGTATCTGTCGAAAAGCCAGTAGCATCTGAACCACCATCCAGGAAAGCATGACGATGACCAGGATCGTCCACACGATTCGCTTCCACAGAGAGTTGGCCTTGTAGATCTGCGTCAGTGCAGTGAAGCTGGTTTCCGTGAAAAACGCCGACAGTTCATCCTTGATGCTGCTTTTCTACACGATAAAAGGAAACATATAGATGTATTAAATATGTTTTTGGCTTGTTCTCAATATGAAACATGAATGTTTTCTATTGAAAATCATCATCGTCGTTGTCGTCATCATCATCATAATCATCATCATCTTCGTCATCTTCATCACGTGTCATACCCATTTGCGTCGGCTGTCATTGTTCGCCAAATCACATGATCACCAGAGTCTTGTATAAGCTCTGTTTTCTAGTCACGATCAGGCCATTTGGCCAGGCTATCTAGTAATTTATCTCTTTGCTTTCTTCCAATTCTTCACTATATATCCCTCCATTATGTGTCCCTCCATTATGTCCTTCCATTATATGTCCCTCCATTATATGTCCCTCCATTATATGTCCCTCCAATATATGTCCCTCCATTATATGTCCCTCCATTATTTACCCCTCCATTATATGTCCCTCCATTATATATTCTTCCATTATATATCCCTCCATTATATATTCTTCCATTATATATTCCTCCATTATATGTCCTTCCATTATATGTCCCTCCACTATATGTCCCTCCATTATTTACCCCTTCATTATATGTCCCTCCATTATATGTCCCTCCATTATATGTCCCTCCATTATATGTCCCTCTATTATATGTCCCTCCATTATATGTCCCTCCAATATATGTCCCTCCATTATATGTCCCTCTATTATATGTCCCTCCATTATATGTCCCTCCATTATATGTCCCTCCATTATATGTCCCTCTATTATACGTCCCTCCATTATATGTCCCTCCATTATGTGTCCCTCCATTATATGTCCCTCTATTATATGTCCCTCCATTATATGTCCCTCCATTATTTACCCCTCCATTATGTGTCCCTCCATTATATGTCCCTCCATTATTTACCCCTCCATTATATGTCCCTCCATTATTTACCCCTCCATTATATGTCCCTCCATTATTTACCCCTCCATTATGTGTCCCTCCAATATATGTCCCTCCATTATATGTCCCTCTATTATGTCCCTCCATTATATGTCCCTCCATTATATGTCCCTCCATTATATGTCCCTCTATTATATGTCCCTCCATTATATGTCCCTCCATTATATGTCCCTCCATTATTTACCCCTCCATTATATGTCCCTCTATTATACGTCCCTCCATTATATGTCCCTCCATTATGTGTCCCTCCATTATATGTCCCTCTATTATATGTCCCTCCATTATATGTCCCTCCATTATATGTCCCTCCATTATTTACCCCTCCATTATGTGTCCCACCATTATATGTCCCGCTATTATATGTCCCTCCATTATATGTCCCTCCAATTTATGTCCCTCCACTATGTCCCTCTATTATATGTCCCTCCATTATATGTCCCTCCATTATATGTCCCTCCATTATATGTCCCTCTATTATACGTCCCTCCATTATATGTCCCTCCATTATATGTCCCTCCATTATATGTCCTTCTATTATATGTCCCTCCATTATATGTCCCTCCATTATATGTCCCTCCATTATTTACCCCTCCATTATATGTCCCTCCATTATATGTCCTTCCATTGTATGCCACTTCATTCATTGGCACCTTTCCGACTTGACAGACGATAGTTTGGTACATTGTGTTTCAAAAAGGCATAATAACAACCGATGTCGGTGGCGAATGTCGCTGATAAGGCCAACTCGTTCTGTAAATGTTTGTCCACAGTGGTTGCATGTGAAAACATTGTCATTTCCACCATTATTCAGCATCTTACGTCTCTCACGCTCTGTGTGTGCTTTATTTGCAATCATTTTCTCCTTTGTCTTTATTCCATTTCTGATATTTGCCGTCCATGCAACACGTTCAGTGGCGATTGCTCCCAATGTCCATTATCAATGCCTGTATCATCCATGTCCCGCTTACACACATCTTTGCATCGTAGTAGAGGCCGATCCTGAGATCACTTACCCATCTGTAATTCACCAAAAAAGATGTCCTTTCGTATTCTAACATCACCTATCCTCCTAACGGTCCTATCCATCTAAGTCTACGTAATATATCAATTCATTTTATGCCCTTCCATTATATTTCGTTTTAGTATATCTCTCTTCTTTATATGTCAATTCATTATGTTGCTCTTCACCATGGGTCTTTCTTCTTTATATGTCAATTCATTATGTGCTCCTTCACCATGGGTCCCTCTAATATGTATCCCTTGACGTTGTGCTTCTGGATGTCTTGCCATTTCTCCTGCCTCGTGCACCCTCACGCCTCAGGTGTCGGCAATGACCTGTGTCCCAATCCGTGCTAATCGACGCATGCCTTTTCTTCCAGCAACTATGCCTCCCATCAGTGTTCTTTCCAAGCCACTGTTATGTCTAATACGGCCAAAGAGTTTCAGTTTTTGCAACATGAGCCGGTTTCATTCCATGCTTAGTTCTTGTAGAATCTGTGTATTTTTCTTCCATTATACGATATTCGAATATCTTTTCTGTAGCTTTCGGGCTCAAAAGTCCCAGTTTTCTTTTTCATTGATTGCGAAATTTTTTGCTGTTGTGATCTCTTGGCAAGTTTACGTTCAGCAGTTTGCCATTGTCAGTCTCCGCAGCAAGGCGTTACGGACGCGGTTCGTAATTCCGCCTACCTGCGCCCGAAACACAGCTGCGACCGATTTGGCAACAGAACGTGTCACGCTAGGTTTTAACGTGTTAATATGGGAGCCGGTCGTTCAGAAAGCAATGGCAAACTACTGAACGTGAACTTGCCAAGAGATCAACAGCAGTGTTGATGTTGACATCTAAATAGGATATAAAAAAAAAAAAGTGTCTTTGCTTTTTGAACGACCGGCAATCTATACCAATTCGTAAAAAAACAACAACGCAAAGCGGTCTGCTGCCAAATTGCGTGCAGCTGTGTTTCGAATACGGGTATGCGAGATCACGAGCTGCGTCCGTAACCCGTTTGAAAAGGAGTTGGTCTTGCACGGGTGATGTGGTCAATATCACCAGGCAACCTTAACTTCCCAGAATATTTCCTGGTACCAACATTTGCTCCACCGTTCAGTTCATGCCAGTCGCTTGAATGTTTACTGCATGATTGTAAAATAGTTTCATGTCCCTTTGCAGGGCATTATAATCACTCCCAGCCACTTTTGGCTGTTTGTATCTAATAAAACACACGTTAATTTTAGAGAAGGCTAACCCTCACGTAAAGTCTGTCCAGTGCACTCACTGGTGGTAGCAATTACACCAGTAGTAGTAATTACACTAATAGTAGCAATAATACCAGTAGTAGTATTTACACAAGTAGTAGTAATTATACCAGTAGTAGTAATTAAACTAGTAGTAGCAATTACACTTTTAGTAGCAAATACACTAGTGGTAACAATAATACCAGTAGTAGCGTTTATATAAGTAGTAGTAATTACACTAGTAGTAGCAAATACACTAGTAGTAGCACTTACACTTTTATTAACAATGACACTAGTAGTATCAATTACTCTTAGTAGTAGCAATTACTCTAGAAGTAGCAATTACTCTAGTAGTAACAAATACTATTACCAGTAACAAGTATACTAGTAGTAGCAATTTCACTATTAGTAGCAAATACTACCACCACTAACAATTACACTAACAGTAGTAATTACTTTAGCAGAAGCAAATTCTACTACCAGTAACAATTATAATAGTAGTAACAATTTCACTTGCAGTAATAAGTATTGCTAATAGTAGCAACCAGCGTGTGAACTACGCTCTAATTCAAATCGAGGAACGCAAATATATACAATAGACACTTACAATGAGAGATGTTTTATCATGAGAAAACATACAATAGACACTTACCATGAGAGATGTTTTATCATGAGAAAACATATGCAATAGATACTTACAATGAGAGATGTTTTATCATGAGAAAACATATACAATAGACAATTACCATGAGAGATGTTTTATCATGAGAAAACATATGCAATAGAAACTTACCATGAGAGATGTTTTATCATGAGAAAACATATACAATAGACACTTACCATGAGAGATGTTTTATCATGAGAAAACATATACAATAGACACTTACCATGAGAGATGTTTTATCATGAGAAAACATATACAATAGACACTTACCATGAGAGATGTTTTATCATGAGAAAACATATACAATAGACACTTACCATGAGAGATGTTTTATCATGAGAAAACATATGCAATAGACACTTACCATGAGAGATGTTTTATCATGAGAAAACATATACAATAGACACTTACCATGAGAGATGTTTTATCATGAGAAAACATACACAATAGACACTTACCATGAGAGATGTTTTATCATGAGAAAACATATAAAATAGACACTTACCATGAGAGATGTTTTATCATGAGAAAACATATACAATAGACACTTACCATGAGAGATGTTTTATCATGAGAAAACATATACAATAGACACTTACCATGAGAGATGTTTATCATGAGAAAACATATAAAATAGACACTTACCATGAGAGATGTTTTATCATGAGAAAACATATACAATAGACACTTACCATGAGAGATGTTTTATCATGAGAAAACATATACAATAGACACTTACCATGAGAGATATTTTATCATGAGAAACTCGAGAACTGCTCCTCAATTCTGGGCTACTCACGGCGTCATAGTAGTTCAGTTTGGCAATGTCACCTGTTTCATCTTTGCCTGAGGACACTTTATGTTTCCAGTTAGTCACGGCTTTTGTCACAAGCGATATAAATGAGTTTTGCATTGTCAAGTATAAGTAGCTCAGCTAGGGCAAGGTGTATTATAGACCAGTCACTTTATATCAGACACGGTATGTCACCGAAAAATATTACAATAGACATGTCACTTTATTTCAGATAGGTTTTGAAACTGAATAAGATTACAACATACTGTCACGTTATATTGGACACGTTGTGTAACAGAATACGATTAATATTTATTTCTCACTTTTTTTCAGACGCATTTTGTAACTGAATAAACTGAAATTGATTTGTCACTTTATATGAGACATGTTACGTGACTGAATAAGGTTACGACTGATGTGTCACTTCATATCAGACACGTGTTTTTTTTTTTTTTTACTGAATAAGATTACAACAACAATATAAGGGCGTTCATTTGAAATCCGTTCGTGCCGCAACGCTCGTAATTGCGTAAGTTGAACATGATCATGTCATAGTCATGTGATAAGTACTGACCAATGAATAAAAGAGCACGTGCTTATCGTTCCATGATGCATAGGTTCTGTTTCTGACCGTTGAGAAAATGGCCGCGTTGATCCAAAATCCGTCCAAAGAAGCTCAAAGAGCGATGATTCAGTTTCTTTCATTTGAAGGATGTCGACCAGTAGACATTCATCGAAGAATGTAGACAGCGTACGGTAACAAATGTGTGTCGAAGACAACAGTGACAGACTGGGCACGAATGTTTCGGAAAGGACGTCAGGTCACGACAGATCTTCGACAGGCAGGTCAAGCGCATATTCTTGCTGGTAAGGCTATACTGAGTGCATATTTTGACCATGAAGGGCTATTGTTTGCCGACTTTAAAGAACCTGGTGTCAACATCAACTCTACCCACTACTTGCAAACACTAGACAGGCTGAAAAAGCCATCAAGAATAAACGACCCGGCATGCTTTCCCGCTATGTGATTTTGTTGCACGGTAATGGTCGTTCGCATGACGTAAAGATTGTGCAGGAAGCATTAACAAGAAAGAAGTGGGAAATTCTGCAACATCCAGCCTATAGTCCTGATTTGTCACCATGTGATTTTCATTTGTTCGGACCTCTAAACAAATCTCTCAAGGGGCAATGATTTCACACAGATGCAGACGTAATGAACGCGGTAAATGAACAGTGAGCAACCACAATTTTTGTTTTTGTTTTTGCGGACGGCATTCGCCGCCTACCTAAGCAATGGGACGCTTGCCTGAATGCCTACGGCGACTTCTTCTGACCAACCCATGTTGCATAATTAATTAAAAATGAAAGCTTTGTTTAATTCTACCACACCTGTTAATGTTTCTTTCATGCTTTTGTAATAAAGCCATTGGAACGGGTTTCAAATGAATGAACCTTATATTTTAACACATCTTCTGTCGTAATACTTTCTATTTAGTTTCTACAAGCAATGAGACGTCAGCTGTATAGAACAGAGTGGCAAACCACTGAACGTAAGATTGCCTAGTATATCACAAACAGCCAATAAATGTTTGGGTTTACTGCAACGTCTTGCAAAGGTTATGCAACTAACTTGTAAATACCATATAGTGTAAGCAACGTGTTGTCGCATTGATAATAGAAACGAATGAATAATTTGTTCACACATAAATTACATTGTGCTTAAATCTTACAGTACTCATGGAGTGAAATTTCTATATACTGCAGATTCTAATGTATCCTAATCACGATGCAACCAGAAATTTATAATCAATGGCTAATTTGCTTGTTAATACTCCCAGCTATATAAAATCGAAAACTATTCTCCCATTTAGAGTAAGACATCTATGTTTCTATTTTCTTGTCTTCGTACTACCTATTTCTTATGTTTGACAGATAGTTGTACCTAAATGCAATCATGGCGTTTCTACGTGACATCTGGGGTAAAGAGAATGAATAAATTTACTAACAGTGACCGTAGTACTCCGTTCTTTGGTTTCCTATCATAAAATACACTTTCATGCAAGCGACTCATTCCTATAGTCTAATAGAACTGACGGCAGTTAATGATTGCCACGCCTGTTTATTGGATTTTTAACATCCTGCAAGCGTTGATCCGATTGGTTTAGAAATTTAAAAAAAAAGAAAAGAAAAAAAAGAGCAAAACCTGATGCCATGGCGATGGTACAGCCGCAGTGATGTTCGATATTAGAGTAGTGATACCAGACAAGAATACAATCCACCGAATGTTTTTGAAGATGTCCTTATCATATTTTATGATAACCATGTCTGCCTTTCACATGCGGTGTCTGTGAAAAATACTCGGTATTAAGTGGCAAGATAAGATAGCAAACACTAAAGTATTGGAAAGATCGTGTTGTGTGACAGTTTGCTCCGTGCCCAGTCTTTGTAGCCAGATGGATAGGCCACGTTAGGAGGATGGACATTGGTACAATACCATAGTTAGTTTATATCCTTACAGCATGTCGCAGGCAACCCCAGCATCTGTTGCTACTGTTTGTGATTTCTTGGTAAGTTTACGTTCAGTAGTTTGCCATTGTTTTGTTTTTTTTAATGACCGGCACTCATACCATTGTATGTAAGCCAACGCAAGGCGATCTGATTCCAAATCACCCGCAGCTGTGTTTTGAACGTGGTATGCGGGATTACGAATTGCGTCAGTAACCCCTTAGCTACAGAACAGACAGGATTCGGCAGAATTAAATATGGGTAAAAGATCGCGTGATCGGCCTCTACTACGGAACAAAGATGTGTGTAAGAGGGACATTATTGATACATCTTGCCTCCTGGGAGTAAGTTGCCGCTGATTGCATTGCACGGAGGAAAGTGATCAGGAATGGAATAAAGAAAAAGGAGAAAATGATTGCAGATAAGTCACACAGTGAGCGTGTGAGACGGCAGATGGTGAGTGATGGTGGAAATGGCCATGTGTTCACATTCATCTAATGTTGGCGAACAATTACCGCGCTAATTGATCTGATAAGTCACAATCTCTACTGCTATGGGTTGTAGTCGTAGGAACTCCGACTCGGAGCAAACATGGCAGGGGGCTTCAGATCATCAGAAATAAACTCCCTTCCCCAAGCATTTCAAACCTTCAATTTCTTAATACATTCTGTGGGCAGTCCCGCCCGGGTCATGACTCCGGGCGTCTGTCCCCTGCCGTGGAGACTTTAGTTCGGTCATGTTCGTTATCCCTGATGTTACGCTTGTCCCTTCGCTGTTACCTTGTCCACTCTCAAGCCCTCCCTCCCTAGGCGGGGAGAGACCGTGCAGTCTGTGCCTGCCCCTTGACACGTGTGGTCGTGGGATACTAGCTCCATCCCCCGCCATGGCCTCTGTCGCCTCCACTTATCTCGGTTGCCGTGTGCCTTCCTCGTGCCCCGTTCACGGCGTCGCACCCTATTGAGAAGCCGGATTCTTCCTTTCTACTCGGACCCACCTCTTGGTCTGTCTGCAACTGACTAGACCACGTAGTATATGCATCTTGTGAAAATGTGAGGTGTGGGTTATACTGGCAGACTTTGTTAAATTCTCGGACTGGGTGCGACCTACGGTCGATTATGGCTGCATTATTATGGAGGTTGGACATCGGCCGACATTTGTGTGATTGACCGCACTCCGGCTCACCCACTCACGCCCGGAGGAAGACGATGTAAAGTTCGAGGTCTTAGTTCAGAAATTGTTGGTAAGGCAGTTACCGCTTCCGACCATACTAGTTTTGATACTTATTTCAATCTTGGTTGCGGCAGTTCCACAGCCAGCACGAGGCCTTTTCGGCTGCTTCAGCCAGTTCTTTCTGCGCACGGGCCCTTGCTCATCCTTTAATGCCCATTCGCTTCAGCATATCGAACACGGAGTAGGAGACAAGACCTCGCGCGCCTACCTCGACGGCGAACAGCCTGACGCTGTAACCCTCCCGCCTAAGACTCGCGACCATGTCATTGTACTTCTCTATCTTGTGCAGGTGTTGCTCCTCCACATTCGATTCGTACGGGACAGTCAGCTCAAGATCGCGTGATCGGCCTCTACTACGGAACAAAGATGTGTGTAAGAGGGACATTATTGATACATCTTGCATCCAGGGAGTAAGTTGCCGCTGATTGCATTGCACGGTGGAAAATGATCAGGAATGGAATAAAGAAAAAGGAGCAAATGATTGCAGATAACTCACACAGTGAGCGTGTGAGACGGCGTGTGATGGTGGAAATGGCCATGAGTTCACATGCATCTATTGTGGGCGAACATTTACCGCGCTAATTGATCTGATAAGTCACATTGGCTACCGCCATGGGTTGTAGTCATTATGGTTTATGTAGTGTAGTGTAGTGTAGTGTAGTGTAGTGTAGTGTAGTGTAGTGTAGTATCTACCATCATCATAATCATTCTTTCATTTCCCGTGTTTTCCTACAACACCTTGTATCTGTCTGTAGTTGACCATGTATAACACCTGCCTGATAAGATATCGATGTATTCCAATCATCTTATCTCTGAACTTTTTTTATTGATTCCGGCTGTAGGCCATGTTACAATTCTTAGCTGTTAAACAGTGGTGGATTGCATCAATGCATACTGTAGATATGTAAATCTAAGTGTCACGTCACAAGTGGCAATCCATGGGGACATAAGATCGTGGATGTTGTTCATCTGTTATAGAGCCGAATAACTAGTCAACATTCCTACCAGATTTGAACATGGTAGAAAACTAGTTGAAAAAAAAGCATCATGTCCCCGAAACAGAAATAAGTTGGCCGTATTAAATAGTCGTTGGGAAAGAACAGTGAAGGAAGGCGTGGTTCCTGGAAGACACAGAAACAGTCGACTAGCACCAAGATGAACACAAAACATTGAAAACAACTTGGGCATGTAAGTGCTTGATTAAGGCTGGGTAACTGGAAAACCCTGATAATTCTTATGGTAGCCCGTGATGAGATCGACGTTGTGCAAAGAACCTGCTGTACAATGATGGTGATAATGATGATGATTGTTGTGATGATGATGAATAACTACCTCAGTGATTGACCAACGAAAATTAATAGAGAATTGCAGTCCTGTCCCATACCACCTTATTTACACAACTGGACCAGTCTCAGGTCATTGTCCCTTATATTATTTAAAAATAACCTGGCGAGTAGGATAGGCTGGGATCTACATAGCAACAAATGCAGACTTGTTTACTGGTAACATCATCATCATCATCATCATCATCATCATCATCATCATCATCATGTACCATGCTGTTAAGCATGGGATACATGGTTGGTCATCTCACAGGATCACCGGTCTTTTATCAGGTCTGTGTTCTTCGATTATCCCAAGTGGCCAAGCCAGGTTCGGGTATTTATCTCTGCGTCTCTCGCTTGCTCTTTTTCCACCCAGTGCTACTTCTCATCAAGTTTTTAAGTGTAATTCACTTCATAACGTGTCCAATAAACACGGACAGTCAACATCTAATTCATCTAATCAATGCACTGTTTTCATTTGTTTATTGTAGGAATTTCTTATTGGCTTTTCTATCCATCCATGAGATATTTGACACATTATTGCTTATACTGTATATGCATCGGGAAGACTGTACGATGATAATACGAAGACGAATGAATTCCTTTGAAATAAGAAAGTGTGGAAACTGTTCTTCCATCTCCTGTGTTATATCAGTGACTGGAAATACGTGACTGCATATATCAACAACAAGGTGCCTGTTCACCGACAAGTGATGAAATGTGCTGACTATGTTCATCGACATGTCATGAAATGTGCTGACCATGTTCAGGGACAGTACACAGTTGACTCTGGTAAATGAACAATTATGATCACCAATAAAGGCAGGCCGTGAAACCACATCTTGAATACACCAATCTCAAGGACAAATTCACAGTTCTATCAAGACATTCGTACTCACTCGAGGTATCAGCTTCCTTCAAAGTATAAAACTCATCGACACACACAAAAGCCTCACAAGGCTTATCCTGGTGTGAGGAAATGCAACCTAAAGACTAAATGTCATGGCAAGGCAGACCAGGCCCTAAGCCTTGGTTGATAATTGGTCTAGGATCGAAGCTCCGACAGGCGGACAGTTAGAGCATTGTCTTGCATATCCGGCAGCTTCTGCAGTTTGTCTTGTTCCAGACGTATTGGTGTCACATTTTGTGTCACCTTTCCTAGACAGGCCGAGTGAGGGATCATGCTGCATGGGCAAAACATGGTCTCTAAATTCAGTCCAGGCTTTGTGTTATGGAGAGATAACCCCAGTTTACAAACTATCGTCTGTCAAGACGGCAAGGTGCCGGTCAGTCATCCAGCGTAAGAAAAATGTTCGAGATGTCAATTCTTAAATGTTACGATTCTTGGTGAACCAGTTGCATAGCGATATAGCTAAATGTTAACATCTATTTTGGTATATGCCGGTCTTCCTGGCCTAGGCGTTAGCTACTTTCTTCGTAATCCCGTTTATCCACGTGAGCAAACTAAGCTGCGCGAGAATTGGTAGCGGTTCTCGTCCCGCCCATTACTTACGGGATATGTGAGCCAGCCGCTCAGAAAGCAAGGGCAAACTACTGAGCGTAATCTTACCAACAAATCGACAACAGCGGTAAAATTATGGTGTTGACAGCGATGTCCTGTAATAGGATATGCGGGGGAAAAATAGTACACGGTCTTTGAACATGGTTTAATACTTGATTTAAACAAGAAATGATTTCACGTTCTAAGGTAAGTTAGTGAAAGTAAACGACTACTCTCATGGTACGTAGTCTAAAATAGAGTAATAATGTACTAAAAGTACAATCTTTTTGCGAGGACTCTGATATTAAAGACTTTGTTAAGTAATTAATTAACAGTATATTTATTCAAGTTGACTTGAATACTTGTAACTAGTTTTAAAGTAATGCAAAGAAAGCTATATTACTTTTATTATTATTATTATTATTATTATTATTATTATTATTATTATTATTATTATTATTATTATTATTATTATTTTTATCTTTGCTCTCGCTAGCTTTGAACTCGAGCGTAGTCCATACACACTACTTCTAGTAACACTGAACTGAATTGTGCATGTGGATTAGCTTTCCCTATTACATTGTCCCATGCCATCAGGAGAACCCACTCCAACTTCAGAGGTACTTGTAATTTACGTCCCAAAGTTAAGGAAGAGAAGTCAGCATTTAAGTCCAAATGACCAATGTAGGGGTTGAACGTCTATTAATTCAACAACACCGGGGAATATAAAGAATCCCGTGAGGTGTTTTTCATCAATTTAAATTTAAATACGCCACTAGTTGTATAAGCTCATATTCTTTCTTTTTTTTTTTTCTCACACGATTTCGTCATATTCCGAAACATCTCCGATTCTTTCCTTATTCCCGCTCTGTCAATACTTCTCTTCAGGTGTGATACATTTTTAATGAATGCAAATGGTTTTGTTTTTGTACAGCTGTTTCTCTATATGTGCATTTCTTACTGTGATAATGTAGTGTACTTGTATCCCTCACACGACAACTGTAATCATGTGGTGTTGTCTACCTGATGACAGTCACAGCGAGATTGTTGCTGCCGGTGAATAAACACTCTGTTCTCCAGTATTGATTATACGAACAACAGCACAAGGGGACTGGAACTGTGTAAACTGTCATAATATTTGAACAGTGATACGCCGCACGTATAACATCATCTGTCCGATATATATATATAAGATATATTGCATGTACTTCTCGATTTTACACACACACACACACACACACACACACACACACACACACACACATTCACACACACACACACACCTACCCACAAAGACATATTTATGTGCAAACACTCCCGCATACGTGCGTACACACACGCAACGCACACACACAAGTGCGCGCACACACACGGACGTAAATTGTGCTGACAAAGGAAACTGTTTTAAATATGCACGTGGTGACCCGAATAGATTTATTTAAATTTAATGAAAAGGGTAAGTTTCTACAGGGATGTAATGTAAATAAATACAGACAGAGGAAAATAAAGATAATTTAGCAGAAGAGGGTGTAAATATAAGAGAGAACATCTTACAGAGAAATGTGAGTGAGACAAAAGAGAGAAACAACTATTTAAAAACTAAGTAAACATAGTGCGCTAGTAAATTTAGTAACATGTATCATTTTAGGGATGCTCAGTCTAGTTATATATGTACTCATCGATCTCATCTTTCAGACAGTGTGATACTTTTTTGACAACGTGTTATATTCTCACCGTTGCACCCAGGAAAACGTTAGTGAAACGAGAGGCAACGTCCACTGACGTCATGTACTATTTTTTATGATCGTTAGTGTCTTGTAGTTGTTCAGCCAGTTCAGATAAAATGTTTTAGTATTAAAGCGTTGAATAATTGTTGCACTGGTTCATTTCAGCTGGTCGAACTACTGGACACCTTTGATCTTAAACAAAACTTGTGATATCTGTCGGTTAAATAGCTCATGTCTGTTGACAAAATGTAAAATAATCTCATGGTTATTCTGACCTAACTAGACCACCAACACTACCCCCCCCCTCCCCCCATAAGCTGTAAACCCGTCCTGGACTGTCAGAGTTGATGGCATCTTTAGCTCAGCTTAAGATTGACAGTGTTGTGTGAGAGTGATTGACAGTGTTGTGTGAGAGTGATTGATTGTGTTGTGTGAGAGTGATTGCCTGTGTTATGTGAGAGTGATTGACAGTGTTGTGCGATAGTGATTGACCGTGATGTGTGAGAGTGATTGACAGTGTTGTGTGAGAGTGATTGATTGTGTTGTGTGAGAGTGATTGACAGTGTTATGTGAGAGTGGTTGATTGTGTTGTGCGATAGTGATTGACCGTGATGTGTGAGAGTGATTGACAGTGTTATGTGAGAGTGATTGACAGTGTTGTGTGAGAGTGATTGATTGTGTTGTGTGAGAGTGATTGACAGTGTTATGTGAGAGTGATTGACAGTGTTGCGCGATAGTGATTGACCGTGATGTGTGAGAGAGATTGACAGTGTTATGTGAGAGTGATTGACAGTGTTGTGTGAGAGTGATTGATTGTGTTGTGTGAGAGTGATTGACAGTGTTATGTGAGAGTGATTGACAGTGTTGCGCGATAGTGATTGACCGTGATGTGTGAGAGTGATTGACAGTGTTATGTGAGAGTGATTGACAGTGTTGTGTGAGAGTGATTGATTGTGTTGTGTGAGAGTGATTGACAGTGTTATGTGAGAGTGATTGACAGTGTTGTGTGAGAGTGATTGACCGTGATGTGTGAGAGTGATTGACAGTGTTGTGTGAGAGTGATTGACAGTGTTGTGTGAGAGTGATTGGCAGTGTTTAGTGAGAGTGATTGACCGTGATGTGTGAGAGTGATTGACAGTGTTGTGTGAGAGTGATTGACAGTGTTGTGTGAGAGTGATTGATTGTGTTCTGTGAGAGTGATTGCCTGTATTATGTGAGAGTGATTGACAATGTCGCGCGATAGTGATTGACCGTGATGTGTGAGAGTGATTGACAGTGTTGTGTTAGAGTGATTGACAGTGTTGTGTGAGAGTGATTGATTGTGTTGTGTGAGAGTGATTGACAGTGTTATGTGAGAGTGATTGACAGTGTTGTGTGAGAGTGATTGACCGTGATGTGTGAAAGTGATTGACAGTGTTGTGTGAGAGTGATTGACAGTGTTATGTGAGAGTGATTGACAGTGTTGTGTGAGAGTGATTGACCGTGATGTGTGAAAGTGATTGACAGTGTTGTGTGAGAGTGATTGACAGTGTTGTGTGAGAGTGATTGACCGTGATGTGTGAGAGTGATTGACAGTGTTGTGTGAGAGTGATTGACAGTGTTGTGTGAGAGTGATTGATTGTGTTGTGTGAGAGTGATTGACAGTGTTATGTGAGAGTGATTGACAGTGTTGTGTGAGAGTGATTGACCGTGATGTCTGAAAGTGATTGACAGTGTTGTGTGAGAGTGATTGACAGTGTTGTGTGAGAGTGATTGACCGTGATGTGTGAGAGTGATTGACAGTGTTGTGTGAGAGTGATTGACAGTGTCGTGTGAGAGTGATTGCCTGTGCTGTGTGAGAGTTATTGACTGTGAGTGTGATTGATTGTGTTGTGGGAGACTGGTTGACTGTGTTGTGTCAAAGTGATTGATAGAGTTGTGTGAGAGTGATTGACTGAGTTATGGGAGAGTGATTAACTGTGTTGTGTGAGAGTGATTGATTGTATTGTGTGGGAGTGATTGACAGTGTAGTCCAGCTCAAGATTGGCTGTATTGTGCGAGAGTGTAAGGGATAATGGCGTTCTTTAGTCGGAATCAAGATGTAATGTGTTTGTAAGATACACAATAACAATAACAACTAGGCCACAATTGTCAGCAGCAGTATTGACAGGTAGTTTAAATCAATGAATGACATGTAGTTTACATCAATGAATGACATGTAGTTTACATCAATGAATGACATGTAGTTTACATCAATGAATGAGAGGTAGTTTACATCAATGAATGACATGTAGTTTACATCAATGAATGACATGTAGTTTACATCAATGAATGACATGTAGTTTACATCAATGAATGAGAGGTAGTTTACATCAATGAATGACATGTAGTTTACATCAATGAATGAGAGGTAGTTTACATCAATGAATGACATGTAGTTTACATCAATGAATGAGAGGTAGTTTACATCAATGAATGACAAGTAGTTTACAACAATGAATGAGCACATTATTCTGCATGTTTGAACAGTGCTACGTTTATGTATTCAGATTCTTATTTAAGATTTGTAGACCCCTGAGTTACATAAATGACAGGTAGATTACATCACAAATCCCCCACCCCAGATGGGGGGGGGGGGGGGAGGGGAGAGAGAAATCAACACAGGTTGAGAACCACTGGTCTAATCCCTGACCAGGGCTTGCTTCTAGAGACCATTCTACCGACATAAGGTTGATCTAGGGACCATTCTCCCGACCGCATAAGGTGGATCTAGAGACCATTCTCCCGACATAAGGTTGATCTAGAGACCATTCTCCAGACATAAGGTTGATCTACAGACCATTCTCCCGACATAAGGTTGATCTACAGACCATTCTCCTGACCGGGTATCAAAGTACCGTCTCCACGGGCAATGTGCCCAGCTCTCCTCTCCGTCTCCAACCCATAAACTAGTGGGTTGTGGAAGGCGGGACTGGAACTTCACATCTGCGGAAAGGCATTTTAGGATATTACAAATCAAGTGGAAAGGCATTTTAGGATATTACAGATTATGTGGAAAGACATTTTAGAATAATACTAGATCACGTGAAAAGGCATTTTAGGATATTACAGATCATGTGGAAAAAACATTTTAGGATACTACAAGATCATGTGGAAAGGCATATTAGGATATTACAGATCATGTCGATAGGCATATTAGGATATTACCAGATCATATGGAAAGACATTTTAGGATACTACCAAATCATGTGGAAAGGCATATTAGGATATTACAGATCATGTGGAAAGGCGTATTAGGATATTACCAGATCATATGGAAAGGCATATTAGGATACTACCAGATCATGTGGAAAGGCATATTAGGATACTACCAGATCATGAGAAAAGACATAATAGGATATTATCAGATCATGTGGAAAGGCATATTAGGATACTACCAGATCTTGTGGAAAGGCATATTAGGATACTAACAGATCATATGGAAAGACATATTAGATTACTACCAGATCACGTGGAAAGGCATATTAGGATACTACCAGATCATGCGAAAAGACATCATAGGATAGTATCAGATCATGTGGAAAGGCATATTAGGATACTACCAGATCTGGTGAAAAGGCATATTAGATTACTACCAGATCATGTGAAAAGGCATATTCTGATACTACCAAATCATGTGAAATGACATCTTAGGATAGTATCAGATCAAGTGGAAAGGCATATCATGATACTACCAGATCATGTGGAAAGGCATATTAGGATACTGCCAGATCATGTGAAAGACTTCTTAGGATAGTATCAGATCATGTGGAAAAGCATATTAGGATACTACCAGATCATGCGAAAAGACATCATAGGATAGTATCAGGTCATGTGGAAAGGCATATTAGGATACTACCAGATCAGGTGAAAAGGCATATTAGATTACTACCAGATCATGTGAAAAGGCATATTCGGATACTACCAGATCATGTGAAATGACATCTTAGGATAGTATCAGATCAAGTGGAAAGGCATATCATGATACTACCAGATCATGTGGAAAGGCATATTAGGATACTACCAGATCATGTGGAAACTAATATTAGGATACTACCAGATCATGTGAAAGACTTATTAGGATAGTATCAGATCATGTGGAAAGACATATTAGGATACTACCAGATCATATAGAAAGGCATATTAGGATACTACCAGATGATGTGGAAAGGCATATTAGGATACTACCAGATCATGTGGAAATGCATATTAGGATACTACCAGATCAGGTGAAAAGGCATAATAGGATAGTAACAGATCGTGTGAAAAGGCATATTCGGATACTATCATATCATGTGAAATGACATCTTAGGATAGTATCAGATCACGTGGAAAGGCGTATTAGGATTTTACCAGATCATGGTTAGACACAGCACATACAGACTGGGAAAAGGGGCCTCCGTGGTGATCTGGTCAAACCGCCTGCCTCGTTCCAAAGGTCGTGAGAGGTCAATGATGTTGATTTATATTAGTAGTAATTCAATCTGCTGACAGTAAAGAACCGAACAGTTTTATAAGACTGTTCCACTGTGTTGTTTGTCCTTTCCACAGGAACACACATCTGAATATTAAGTTTTCATGGTGTTAAACATATTCAAGGCCTTCAAGAAACAATTACATCAGGCAGGCATGCAAGGACATACAGCGGTAAGAATTACAGTGACGAAGTCGATTTCGAGAAAAGGGCTTATTCGAATCACATCATCAAACGACTTCAACTCCAAATGTAGGTTGCGCAAAGTATCAAGACAGGGCCGCGGATGACTAGTGGCTAGACATTCCGCTGGCGGCCTAGTGATTATGGGTTCGAATACGCCTTGGGGCGAATTTTAAAAAAAATTGATCTAGGCTCCTATGTCAACCCAGCATAAAATGGGTACCAGGAAATGTCTTGGGAAGTAAAAGAGGCCGGGGTTAGACTGACCACATCACCCACCGAGAGTTGATGATTTTACAAAAACATGGGTCTTGGACCATATTCCAAATGGACCTTAAGGTTTGTAAAAGGGTTCTTTGTGTTAATATTTTTAAAGCACCATGAAGGATTGCCTCACAATGTTACAGTTATGACTAAAGGAATTCTTCTACTTGATATATTGTTACAATAATGTTTAGTCGCCGGTCTCCGTAGCAAAGACTTTACGGGCGCGGTTTGTAATTCCGCTTACCTGCGTTCGAAACACATCTGCGACTGATTTGGCGGCAGACCGTATCCCGCTGAGATTTAACGTGTTGGTATGGGAGCCGGTTGTTCAGAAAGCAATGGCAATGTACTGAACATAAACTTGCCAAGCCATCAACAACAGCAATAAAATTCTGGTGTTGACAGCGATGTCCTGTAAATAGGATATGCAAAAACAAAATGTTTAGTCGTTGGGTGCATTCTGTATGCCAGTGTAGGCTAAGTCATAATGTGTTTCGCACCACTTTAACTACTCGATGGGTCACTTGTCGTCCGCCGGTTATGTGTTGAGACCACTGATATAATCGAGCATAAGTACAATTATGCTGGCATTTTAGGATAGAGAGTTCTCTCACACATTATCATATCATTTCCGGCAGTATCAGTTGGCACAGAATCCAGAAACCACTGATTGCTCACTCAAACACGGCAGAGAGCCGTAACATTGTGCATGACCTTTGCTGGAGTTTGCACAGTGTCACGTGACAAAAGAGGGATGGGCATGTGTTTGTATAAATGTGTTTACTCTCCATAGAAATCCGAATACAGTTTTGAAATTTTGTGAGCAATAATCGTTTAAATAAACTTGTGAAGATAGCGAGCCCCGGCAGGAGAGGGCAATATAAACATATAACACACAACGTGCGTTGAGTTCATGCGAAGTAATGATGAATGTATATTACAGTGCATCTTGTTTGTAGAAATATAGCTTATAGAACAAGTGCAATGTAAAAGCTACAGAGCAGGTAATGCAGTTGGAGTGAAATGTTGACAAAATAATTTGTTGCATATCCTCTACAGGTCGTAGCAGTCAACTCCAGCATTTTTGGCTATCTGTGATTCATGGGCAAGTTTACGTTCAGTAGTTTGCCATTACTTTCTGAACGACCGGCACTCATGCCATTGTATTTAAACCAACGCTAGGCGGTCTGCTTCAAAATCCCCGGCAGGTGTTTCGAACGCGGTTGTGTGATTCTGAATTGCATTCGTAACCTCTTCGCTACAGAACCGGTGAAAAATGGGTAATAGCCATTAATGGCGGTTAATGTCAGGCCTTCAGATATTCTAGGCCACGAAAGTATCAGGTGGGGTGGATCAACCCTTTTCTCGATCGCCATTACTTTCCAGACAATTCCCATGAAATGTGTAAATTGTGTAGACATCAGAGCCTCTTTGGACGAGACAAATAATATTGCCTCTGCTCGGGATTGGACCCGAAACACTGACTTAACTGACAAGTTGATTAATGACTAAGCCACCTCTTCATGGTGTGCGTGTGCGTGTGCGTGCGTGCGTGTGTGTGTGTGTGTGTGTGTGTGTGTGTGTGTGTGAGCAAAGACAGAAATGTGATGTCTGAAATGTAGCACCTCAGGGTGGTGGTGCATGGAATGCAGCAATACAGAGTCGTGGTATATGTGTTGTAGCAACACAAAAGCAGTATGTATGAGATGTAGCAACACAGCAGTATAGTGTATGAAATGTACACGGGGTCATGGTGTATGAAATATACCAACACGGGGTCATGGTGTATGAAATGTATCAAACGGGGTCATGGTGTATGAGATGTAGCAGCACTGACGAGGTGTATGAGCGTTTATAACTCAGAGGCGTGATGTATGAACGCTAAAAGTCAGATTCTCTATGATCAATGTGTGACACTGCACTATTCTCACTGTAAAAAGTCAATTCTTAAGTATATCTAATCATCTACCTTCGGAACTATCTCTGAAAGTGACTGTTCATAGTATGGTCCATTTTGTCAATGCCAGAAGGACAACTTAACACAATGAATATACGCATGTAATGTATTGCACCGACCTGTAAGTTATTATATTGATAACTTATACGGAGCTTAGTTAACTTGGCATTCTGTCTCACAGAGTTCATGAAAAATTGCAGCAATTATTTTAGAATCACTCTTAGATCGTTAATCGTTAAGTTATAATTAAATTATAGACTTGTGCAGAGATATAATCACATTGAGCCGTGAGTGCAGGGAGTGGCCAGCGGGGGCCACGGAAGTGGAAATCCAGCAAATAATTCAGGATAATGCTCGCCCGGGTGATGTGATTATCTACACAGATGGTTCGGTGTTGAGAGGTAGTAGAAGTGCCTGGGGTTTCTTGGCAAAGGCTAATGGTCGACGTTTGGTGCAGGAGAGCCTGGCATATAATACCACAACATCTAGCTTAAGAATGGAGGTGGAGGTAGTCAGTGCAGCTTTCCGCTGGATGGAGAATACGACACACACACACACACACACACACACACACACACACACACACACACACACACACACATCGTGATTGTAACTGACTCAGAAAGCATACTGAGTAGGGTGAGGACTGGCAAGCTTCGTGCCGAGTGGCTTGCTTCGCTTCGGAAGTCACGGGTGGCAAGCATAGTCTGGATATTTTCTCCGAGGCATGCTGGTGTGTTGGGGAATGAACAAGCAGATAGATTTGCTGGCTCTGCAAAACTTGGTAGAGTACTGATGCATTATAAGGCTGACGTGGTTGCGGCCTTGTGGGAGACGTGTACACCTCGGGGGAGCAAATGGATCACCATGGTCTGGCAAGAATGCGACAGTGTGGAGTGACGAGGGGATCTGGCCGACATCGATGCTCAGAGGAAAGGCGAGATGGACATATAATCAGACTGCTACTGGTACTATTGGTGTTGGAACTCTTCGCTGGCTTCTCAGGATGGGGAGGGAGCGCTTATGGGAATGCCCCTAATGCTGTGATGTCGGTTCCTAAATCCGTCAATCAATCAATCAATCAATCAATCAATCGTTAATTTAAGCTCACTGTACATAGAACCACTGAGTCCATAAGTTCCCTCCTCATTATCTCACTCAAATTGTTAGCTGTCGACGACACCCATTCTGTGTTTATTACTTATTCGTCTTTGAACCCCTAATCACGCCTGGCTTAATCCCTTTTGAATTGGTGTTCTTGCAGCCTGGCCATGGTTGGATTTCACAGTTATCATGACCTATTTAATCGTCCTGCCTCTCTGGGGGAATTCACTATATCAGCCCGGGCAATTGCCTAGTCTGTCTTTCACAAGCTTATTCATTCCCTCTAACACCCAGGTGACATCACCATGTTTATATTTTTACAAGACGTTGTAACTTAAGTTTTATTACAATCAGCATGTTTATTGTTGTCGTTTTAACTGCAGCGATTGCTACAGTAAAGTTAAAGATTAACCCGTTAAGACTGCTTTAATGAGTTGATAAACTACGAGGGGCTTCAAATGAAAACATTAAAAGTGTGATAGAAATTACAATAACCATGCCATTATATAGTAGCCTGTCAATATTGTTGTTTAAGATGTCAAAAGTGTTAGGCACTGTGACATTTAGGATGTTTGCGTCCCAACAACATTCAGAATACAGAATAAGAATCGCTTAAACTTGGAAAGATATTATGGCGATCCATTCCTTCAATTTCTTAACGTAACATAACAACGGCTAAAAATAGACATCGCCTCCACTGGTGAAAAACAACAGATGTTGAATACCTGCACGTCTGATGTCAGCGATCTGAAGAAATCGTGGCCTATGATAATTCCTAGGAGATTGTTGGTGAAAGTCTGCCATCGTAGGTGACCGCTGCATCTGCCAGAATGACGTCATTTTCGCGCCAGAAGAGGGCTCAGCTCATGAGTAAATTCAATTGGTGCAGGGAGAGTAATCACATTAACATAAGGTATGTTGATTAGATGAGAGGATGAAACGTCTGCAGAAAATTCCAATAATTGTGGCGGTTGGCCGAGATTTGTTCAAGAGAAAGGATGTGTATTCAATTGGGAAATTTTGTGTGGGAAATTTCTTAGTTCTGAACACATTGAGAATGGTGGTCTTTTTGCCTGTTACTGGGGCGTATTTCTGAATGCTGCATCTTGTCATCAGGAGGGTCAAAAGTCATCTATGAAAGATGAAGGGATTCGACTTGTTACTGCTGGAAGAGCAAATTTCCACTGAACATCATTGACACCTCCGATGTCAAAACATCCCAGCTTATGAAAATCAATAAGAACATTATTACTATCCTTTTATTGATGGCATGGCCAACAAAAGTAGTACTTACAAAATTAGTACTAACATTGTTAGAATCTTGATCCTATGGACATTCTCAGGGTAGTTTGTGAGGATCCCATGGACCTTTTCAATATATTTTGTGATGATCCCGGGACCATTTTCACTAGAGTTCGTGATGACCAAAGGGACATTTGTAGTCTTGTGTTTCAGTGGACTCGTTAACATTTTAATACCATCTACAGTGATGGGGAAACATTTTAGCACACACTGTGGAATAAACTGTGTTAATTGAAATGCTCACTTGTGAGGACACTGAACAGTTTTAGTGATAATTTGTATTAATTAGTGGTCTTATTATATCTTTTATTGGTGTGTTATATTTGAATTTTTTATCTTTTAAAATGTCACACGAACATACAGACTCCCTCCACCTTATTTTCCCATGATATTGTTATAATTTATAACAAAGGAGTGTTCATCTTTTTTCGTGTTAATTGGAGTAAAGTTTTATGGTGTTTAAAGGTCATAGTGTTACATAAATTTAACATCAACTCTAGAGGAGAGAAGAGTATGACAGGGAGACAACACGCGTCAAGTTATACAGAGTGAGCTTCCTTCTCTCTTGAACGCGGTGACTTTCCTGGCTCTCCTAACGCTCTACTAGAAAACCTCTCTTTATATCGAGTAGGAATTTAACCTATGATCTGTCTCCACCCCTAGGGAGTCTTTCGCGTTATTTCAGGTTTCCTGTTGTTGTCGATCTTATCGGATAGGGATATCTTTCTCCCTGTTCCGAATCTAATTTACCACAGGCACGTGGCATCACGGTACAGTTTAAATATGGCCGCCCCACTTTTGACGTGCACCAAAGAGGAGCAACGTCCTTTTATCAGCTTTTTTATTTAAATCAGTCAAGGGGTGAAACCTCTAGAAATCCAGTTGCGAATGAAGGTTCAGTATGGTGATACATGCCTGTCAGTCCAGCAAGTGTATGAGTAGGGAGTTATAAAGCGGACGTGACTTCTGTAACTGGCAGGTCACGACCGGGTCAGAAACACCGAATATTAACCCCAGAGTCCATTGCTGCCGTTGAAAGCTTTGTGCGGGGAAAACCGGGATTGACTGTGAGTGACATTGCCGCACATCTTGACATTAGTCAAGATTCAGCACACCATATCATCCTTGATGTGCTAAACGTATCGCAAAGCGTCTGCAAGGAGGGTGCCACGGCAGCTTATCCTAGAATTGAAACAATGACGCATTGATGCTTGTCAAAAACTTTTGCAGGGCTTTGTAAACGGAAGGTGATGGTTTCCTGTCAAGAATTGTACTGGGTATGAAACCTGGGTTCACAACCACGAGCTGGAAACAAAGAGAGTCGGCAAGGAATGGCGCAATCCCTCCTCCCCAAAACCAAAGAAGTGTCGCACACAGCCATCTGCAGGGACGATTATACTGACTCTCTTTTGGGATGAACGAGACGTTATTTTAGAGCACTATATATCAAGAAGGAAAATTGTCACCAGATCTTCTCAGGAATCATCTTCGACCTGCAATCAAATCCACATGACGTGGACTTCTGAGCAAAGAATGTTCTTGTGTAACATGGCAATGCTTGGCCCCATATTGCCCGTGCAACGGTTAACATCATCGAATACCTCCTAGTTCAGTGTGTACCACATCCCCTGTACTAGCCAGACCTAGCCTCAAGTGATTTCCACCAATTTGGACAGCTCAAAGAGTCATTGGAAGGAAAGACTTTTCTGTTCAATGAAGAAGTACAGCAGGTGGTGCATGAGTGATTACACACGCGACGAAGAGAATTATGTCTACAGGAATCCAAGCACTTTATATGGAGGGCTTACATTAAACGCAGTGGTGATTACATGGAAAAATAATACATTTGTTCTTTAGTTTTTCAGAATATATTCACACACACACACACCCCCCCCCCTCCCCACAATAAAAAAAAATTAAGGTTTTCATTTGAAATCCCCTCGTAAATTCTAAGCATTCATCATTAGTGTTCACGGACAAATGAAACCATGTGTGCGCCACTTCGTTACATTTTCAAGACTTCAAAAGTTTCCGAATGATAACTACAACAAGCAGTGATTAATAAAGGATTCGTGAACACAATCAGTTGTGTGTACACTTTTGTGAAATGGTGAGATTAATGCACTTTTTAAATAAAACAGTCAAAGGTTTTGAAATTCCTGACCACAAACTGCATAGCTAGTCCCATTAGTGTTTTCAGAAAAATAAACAATGTTATTTCCACGGTGTTTAAACTAAAATAAACAATGCTATTTCCACAGGTTGTATAGATTTGCTCTTAGCTAATGCGACTATTGACAAGTGGTTTCGAAAATGTAGGTTCACGATTTAACTGCTCTACATATACACATATGTAAATTAATCTCACTTTTGGAGCACTCTTTGTTTATTACATTGTGTACACTCTATACAAACACCGATGAAACCACATAGAAATCAGGAGAATCAAATAGGCATGAATGGTTTTTGTATTAACAGCCCTGGCGGGTTTCATTAACATTGGATATTGTTTTCCTCTTGTGCAATCGGTGATAACCTCTGGTGCAGCTAGTCTGGCCTGGCCTGGAGGAGGTAAGGGTATCTCATTTTTAGGTGCGGTTCATTGATGGTATGTAAATTATTGATTCGATGAATTGGTGATTTCATTAAGTGATGAGAGAATACGTTTTACAGTGGAAATGTAGATGTTCCTGGCAATAACTGGAGCGGTAGAGTTCTGGCTAACATAACCGTCAGATTGATCGTTTTACTGCATGCGCCAGTTGGTGCTTTTCTTACAAGGGATTGCTTACAATAAGAACAGTTAGCATTTACTACAACAGTACGCGTCTGTGGCGTAGGGGTTAGTGAATGCAGTTTCACAGCTCCCGACAAACCGGGTCAAAGGTTCGAAATTAGCCCAGGCGATATGGCAGCAGATTGGTTGATGGTGGTGAAGATGTTATGAGAGTCAGCCGTACTGCAAACAATGGAAAACTATTGACCGTAAAAGTTGTCTAGTAAATGACAAACAGCCAGTAAATGCCGGTGGTTATTGCAACTTCCTGTAAAAGGACATACAACTAATAATAGGAAGCTGAGAGACTAAGTCGAATTATGTTTAAATAGTGTCCTATCCTGTCCTGATGTGAAAATGTCGGTTGTTCATCTGTCCCCTCCGGTCAAGAGCGTAGAATTTGTCGCTGTGTCACTTCTGTCGCCTGTTTGATATCCTGGTTAGCTTATTCCCCTCAAACAAGGTGATTTATCTTCTTGAACCTTCTTGTTTTCGTCTCAATGTTTGAGAAGTCTGTGTGCTTTATTATTGCCCGGTGTGCAACACATAGGTGGCCCCAATGTAGAATGATTTCCTTTCTTTGTTAGTTTCGCCCATTTGGGAATTTTACAGCATTCAGAGCATGCAATATAGATAGTGCATCAACAATAGATCAGATATTTATCTTATGACAAATAGCCGAGAAACATTGGGAATATAAAAGAGATCTCCATAACATTTTTGTGGATTTTAAAAAGGCTTATGATAGTGTCTATGGAATGCTATGCAGGAATTTGGAATACCAAGGAAGTTAATCAACATGACCAGACTATGCATGGAAGATACTTATAATATAGTAACATATAAAGGCAGGAAATCAGACCCATTCCAAATAACATCTGGCTTGAAACAGGGTGATGCACTATCGCCGCTACTCTTCAATTTGGCTCTAGAGAAAGTTGTAAGGAAGATAAAGGAGGAATGTGATATTGGAGGAACATCCAAGCTGCTTGGTTATGCAGATGATATAGATATTATAGGGCAAAGTGAACAAAAGACATTGGAAATATTGACTCAATTAGAGGAAAAAGTCCAACAGATGGGGCTGGTTATCAACCAAGATAAGACAGAATATATGGTAATTTCAAGAGACGGAATGGCTAAAAACTCTGGCCACATAGAAATAGATAATATGACCATTAAAAGAACGGAAACATACAAATACCTGGGTACAATCTTCAACTGCTCCAACATCATAAGGGAAGAAATACAAACTAGAATCAATTCTGGAAATAAGATATACTATGCACTACAACTGTCATTTAAACTGTCATTTACTGCCAATATAGTACCTTGCGGTGTATGGCAGAGGGGTCTTTGATGCACTTCAACATCTACTAAAATCAAAGGCGCTATCTCGTTAACACCAAAATCACAATATACAAAACACTGATCTGACCAGTTGTGCTGTATGGCTCTGAAACCTGGAGTACAACGAAAGGAGACGAAGCCTTGTTACAAACCTTTGAGAACAAAATTTTAAGACGCATCTTTGGACCCATTAGGGATACACAAAGTGGAGAGTGGAAAAGAAGAAGTAACAAAGACATTTATGATCTATTTAAGTCCCCACTAATCACTGGTATCATGAAGGCTAATAGGCTACAATGGCTGGGGCATGTAGAAAGAATGGAAGATAATAGGGACACAAAACTCGCTTACACTCAGGAAATAAATGACCGTAGACCCCGAGGTAGACCAAGAAGACGGTGGAGAGATAATACATGTACAGACCTACAAGGACTTGGAATCAACGACTGGCAAGAGAAGGTCCACCAGAGAGACGAATGGAGACGAATTGTATTTGCAGCAAAGAACCTCAATGGCTCGGAAAGCTGAAGAAGAAGAAGAAGAAGACTTAGAGTCGACGTTATAGATTGTATTTGCACATTGTTCTAGAATGTGAACCACATCTATATAATTCTATTCATGTCAGAGAATCACCTTTTCCTCATTAGGTTGTTTTCACCTATTATGACACTTTGCTTCATCGTCATCATCAAGTTCCTTGCCAGCTGGCGTAGGCGTTCATGGCTCTCCACAGATCTCGGTCTTTGGTGTTCTGGATTAACTCTGCTGATGATATTCCTCCATGCCACCGTCTCAATCCATCCAGCATCATTTCACTTGGTCTGCTTCTGCCTCTCTTCCCCTCGATCTCACCAGTTGTCACGATGTTCTCCAATGCCTCTCTTCTCATTACGTGACCCCAAAAAAACTATTTGTCTCTTTCTTATTGTTGTATATAGTGTTCTAGTTTCATTAGCCTCTTTCAGGCAATCGTTGCTTAGTTACTCTGGCAGTCCAAGGAATTCGCAACATTCGTCTCAAAAACCACATCTCTGTTGCTTCTAAGTTCTTCCTAATTTGTTCATTTACATTCCAAGATTCACTGCCATACAGCAAAACTGGTTCTATATTGCATTTCAGCACTCTCTTTCTTACATTCATTGATAGCGACTTATTGCATAAGATACTCTTCATTTTCTGAAATGCGGCTTTTGTCTGCCCTATTCTGCTCTTAACCTCTGTTGTACATCTTCCATCTAATGTTATAAATGCCCTAGGTATCTAAAATTATCCACTTGGTTAAGAATTTTCCCTTCTATTTCTATGTCACATTTTGGTGTCACCATTTTCTTTGATATCACCATTGTTACTGTTTTCTTGATATTCAAGGAGAGTCCTTTCTTTGCACTCTCTGTTACTACAATGTCCAACAATTGTTGTAGGTCTGTTGCATTATCCGCCACCAATACTGTGTCATCTGCATAGCGTATATTGTTTATATTATAACCTCCGATTAGTATTCCTGGCTTCTCTTTGATCTCTCTCATTATTACTTCGCTATAGAGAGAGAAGAGATCCGGTGACAAGACACACCCATGTCGTACTCCTAACTTTATCTGTTCGTAACCACCCTCTTTATTTCTCATTTTAATTGCTGCTACTTGGTTCCAGTAAATATTCTTTATTATTCTTAAATCTTTCCCATTAATGTTGATATCTTCTAACATTTTATCACGTTTATCATGTTTTACTTTATTAAATGCAAAACAATGTTTTCCCGTAGTGAATTTGAATAACGAAGACACAAACAATAGATTGCACGATTTATTGCCTGGCATATTTCGCTGCATCTCGTCAGGTACATACTGCAGAAATCACACAACTTACGTGAAATTAACTAGATAAATCCTTCAAGTTGAAATATACACAATTTCGCACAGTAATGTCGATTGTCTACCACGGTAATTTTAAGCTGACTAACATGTCTTTCTGTTTACACAATTCTGGCTTGCGTTGATAGATCATAATTGCTTCTGCAAATTTTAACAAGCGAGTATTCTGTGTTCTAAACAACACGCGAAATGCAGTCTCTCTGGACACAACATGGCGACTGGCGACAATGTGCCTGCCGATTGAAGACGCCGGGAGCTTCCGGTGTGTCGGCTCCTCGTGGCTATCATCTCCTGTGTGTTGTATCTTGTTGACCCATTGAGGTAACCCGTTTGTTAAGCTGTCTCTCCGTTCGGCCAATGTAAACGGCCTGGCATCTACATGTGAATTGGTAAATACAATTGTTTGTGGCGTACAGAGGAACAGGATCTTTGACTGTTGGTGTAGGAATGGGTACCTAAATTTTCAGAGCTTCACACCTGTCCAGTACAAACGGGGCTTAGTACGGACCTTGTTTGACCGTGCTAGAAAGATATGCACCCAGGACACACTGACAGAGGAATTTGAAACTCTGAAGAATGTCTTAAACCTGAATGGGTACTCCACAGGATTTATAAAGCGCCATTGCCAACAGCCCAAACCCAAAGCAGACGTAACTACAGTCCCTAAACTCAAGGTATTCATCCAGCTAACCTTTCGAGGGGATGACGTAATGCAACGTCTACAAGACCGGCTTACTACAGCAGTAGGTCGAACATTCTGTGCGGCAACTCCAGTCATTAGATGTAAAACCGTACCCATTCCTACACCAACAGTCAAAGATCCTGTTCCTCTGTACGCCACAAACAATTGTATTTACCAATTCACATGTAGATGCCAGGCCGTTTACATTGGCCGAACGGAGAGACAGCTTAACAAACGGGTGTCAGAACACATACCTCAATGGGTCAACAAGATACAACACACAGGAGATGATAGCCACGAGGAGCTGACACACCGGAAGCTCCCGGCGTCTTCAATCGGCAGGCACATTGTCGCCAGTCGCCATGTTGTGTCCAGAGAGACTGCATTTCGCGTTTTGTTTAGAACACAGAATACTCGCTTGTTAAAATTTGCAGAAGCAATTATGATCTATCAACGCAAGCCAGAATTGTGTAAACAGAAAGACATGTTAGTCAGCTTAAAATTACCGTGGTAGACAATCGACATTACTGTGCGAAATTGTGTATATTTCAACTTGAAGGATTTATCTAGTTAATTTCACGTAAGTTGTGTGATTTCTGCAGTATGTACCTGACGAGATGCAGCGAAATATGCCAGGCAATAAATCGTGCAATCTATTGTTTGTGTCTTCGTTATTCAAATTTATTAAATGCCTTAGTATTATCTATGAAGCACAGATATATATCTTTTTGTGTCTCTAGTGACTTTTCTATTAGTGTTCGTAATATATATACATATTGCATTGTTTGTAACCTTTCCAACGACAAAACCATAGTGTTCTTCACTAATTTCCATTTTTATTTTCTTTCTTGTTCTTTTCATTATAACTCTGAATAGAAGCTTAGTGGCATGGTTTATGAGGTTAACTGTACGAAAATCGTCGCATTCAATTGCTCCTGGTCCTTTTGGTATAGTTATAAATACAGATTTCAGCACATCGCTCGGTAAATATCCATTGCTGTAAATTTTGGTTAATATATCTACTCCAAATTCTCCCATTATTCTAATTCTTCTATTGTGATTTCATCTGGCCCAGCTGTTTTCCCTTTCTTCATATGTTTCATAGCGTCAGCGACTTCTTCTTTTAGAATAGGTGGGCCTTCTAAGTTATTTTCTTCTGTTAAATCTTCCCCTTTTCCATCATATAATTCTCTTATATACTCATTCTACCTCTTCATTATAGCACCTTCCTCCAATAATATCATTCCTGTTTTTGATTTCAAACACCCTGAATTTATTCTTTTGTTTTGCTTCCCGTGAGCTCACTGATATGCCTGTGCATATTTTTTGTATCTTTAATGGAATTTAATTCAATTTTTTATTGTTTGTTTAAATGTTTTATTTATTTATTTATTTATTTATTTATTTATTTTGCATTGCTCGTTTAGCCAACTTTCTTTTCCCTTCACACTCTTATTTCTGTATTTATCTTAGCATATTCTTGTTTGCCATTTTTATTCTGTTTCCATTTGTCCATCAGCATTAAGATTTCTTAATTCATTCATTTTGTTTTTCTTTTCAGCTTCTCTCCGGTTATATTTCTTTGCTAATTTAATGAATTGAGCCCTTTAAAATTTCCCATTGTTCATTTATACCCTGTATTTTAGCTACTGTATTGTACCTATTTTTCACAGTCACTCTGTATTGTTCTTGAATTTCTGTATGTACTTTCAGAAACTCTTTATTAAATCTCACGTTCTTAACAAGTTGTTTCTCTCTCTCTTTAATCTTACGTTTGCATTAAAATCTCCAAGTATTATTTTTACTTCTTGTGATTCAGTTTGACCTATCGCCATTTCTACTTTATCGTAAAAATGTTGTATTTCTTCATCACTACTGCTTGTTGTTGGTGCATATACTTGTATAATATTTATATCTATTGGTTTGCCTTTGATTTTGACCATTCTAACTCTATCTGAAATACACCAGTATCCATTAATTTATTTGGCTGTTTTTTCTTCAAATATTATTCCTACACCTTTCTCATGTGTATCCCCTCCAGAATAAATTATTGTTCGTTTGTCGGTTATAATTTTGCCAGATCCTTCCATCTCAATTCACTTATGCCTAGTATATTCATTTTCATGCTTTCCATTTCTTTTAGAACATTTTTTAACTTTCCTAGCTCATTTAATGTCCTAACATTCCATGTTCCTACTCTAAATTTATTTAGTTTAGTTATGGTTTTGAAATCAGTAGCTGGATGACGGTCTGGTGTCACCTGTGGCTCATGGCTGTCCCTACCGGACGAGTATGTCCTAAGACAGCCATTAACGTCGTTCGTTGTCTCTGAAATTTGTGTTGCCATGAAATCTTGGGAAGATAATGTGGTGGTTTCGCCTTGTCTTCCACTTCTACATGGTGGTCTTTTACTTCTGCCTTTGACAGCCATTTCCTACTGTCAGGATAAGTGAATGCCCTGCTCTGCTCAGCTGCAGAGGTGTCCACTTATTCCGGTGGACACTCGGTCCCCAGTTCTGCATTAGCCACACCATGGTGTGCTTCCCATCCTCTACCACTAGGAGGAGCAGTTGGGATTTTCCCTTCCTAAAGTTATGGTCTATGACCAAAACTCTCCAGTACTTTTAGAGGAAACTTTGTTTAGTCATCCAAATAGGACCATATTACCCGGGGTATGACAAGGTTGTGTCCTGTCCCCCTCTTTTTCATAATCAATATAGACAGCAAATGTAACGACGCCAACCAAACAGAGACCGCAACAAAAATGCACAAACAACAGAAAGAGAAGAATAATCCACGGCAAATTACACTTTTACATAATTCCTATTTGCAGGTGATCAAGCACTAATGGCAAAATCAGAAGCAGAATTACAAGTCTACATGAACAGTCTAAACGAAGTGTGTAAAGAACATAATAAGACAATTAGCGTCAGTAAACAGAGGTAATTACTATAGCCAAAAGAAGAAAAGACAACACAGATTCATCTAAAAGAACACCCCTTGAAACAAGTAAAATGTTTCAAGTACTTAGGAAGTATAATATCATTAAATGGCAAATCAGAAGACGAGTTCGAAAACAGATGCAAGAAAACAAACCACTTCATTAGACAAATGGCACAAATACTACAGAACAAACACGTATTAGTAGGCACTAAAATAGCACTCTACAACACTGTCTTCCTACCAACGCTATGCTACCTATACCAAATCTGGACAATGACAGAATAAGAGGAAAGAAAAAATAATGCAGCATTGGAAATGTGATTCCTGAGAAGAATACTCAATGTATCAAGAAGAGAGAAAATCAGAAATGAAGACATCAAAACTACAGTGGGGTTTATAACAGCGCTAGATTTCATTAGAAAACAAACAGTATACCATAACAGGCAATAATATGCAGACCTAATGGAACTAGAAGAAGAGGTATACCACGTTTAACGGCGGACAGAGGGAATAACAGACCATGGGAATTTCAGTATATGAAACCCATAAAAGGGCACTCTCCCGCTGTGTATGCTTCACCTCGACACCGCAAGGTACAAGAGGAAAAACATGAGATGAAATGAGATCCAAATATTTCTGTCTTTGTCTTCCATTGGTTCCGTTCTCTGCTAGGCACAGTTAAACTCTCCATAAGTTTTGAAACCTTCATTCCACCGTGAACAAAAGGAGAACTTTCCATTCAATTCCAACATTAAAGACTCATCGGTTACCACTCTGCGGAGGCAGAGAAGTGAAAGGTATTGTCCCAGCACTATGTGTGTCAAACTGACAAAGGTGACAGAGCTTCCTGGCGGTACACGAGGCACCAGGTCCACAGACCTACTATCTGTGGTGATATCCCTACAGAAGACACTGTACGTGCCTTTAAACTAGCAGTAATGCTGCCTCGGACATTGACGGAGCCCATAACCACCATAGCAAACAACTGAATGTATTAGGCAGGTATCGTGGAAATAGCGAAGAGCTTCAATAAAAACATACAGAGTGCCACAGTACCTGACGACTGGTTGGCGCAGACTAAGGCTTATGTAAATATTCAATTTATATCAGACATCCCTTAAATAAGAACATATCTGATAGCAAGGAAGCAAGTCCCAGGAGAGGAATGACGATGGCAGAGAAGACGATCAGACAAGTGGTATGGGTTGACGAGTAAGGAGGATGGATTCAAACAAGCGAAGCCAGGGCAAAATATAAAGTCCATGTAACCTTTGGCAGATAATATTGGGAGTGATGCAACGGAAGAGAAGATTTGTAAATCAGGCAACTGATAAAGGATATCGCTGTGGAGGATGAATGCTTTAATTGTCTCTACTGACGGTATCGGTGCAGCATGAGCTATTTGAACGGAGCTTCACACTAAGTGAAAGGCCAGACCATCGTTGAACAGAATGGAGCACATTAACACAGGATGTCCAGTATGAGAATGGAATTGGAGGCGGTAACTGTGGTTCTGAGATGGGTTTTGTTTTGGCCTGAGACTCTATTTAGTACACATAATTCGAAGTCATGCCTTAGCAAGGTTAAATCTAGAAATGTCCTGTTTAAATGGTTGTCTACAAGGTGTGGACTGCGCATGGCCCTGCAGCCAGCAGGATTATGATAGGCTAGCCTCTTCCAGGAGGGGCGAAGAGTGAAAATCAGTAGCCTGCCGATGAACCGCAGACTATACAAGTCAACTCCACCTCCACGTGGTGTAGACCGGGAAACCATAACCGCGAGATCATAGGCTAACGGGGCTATGGCTCGCCATAGGGGATGGACTCCCTATTGTCAGAATTTAGTCCTAAACCAGTGACTAGCCTAGCAAGCCAGCAGGGGATCTTCATACTGCTCGCAGAAAAACTAAGAAGTATTATGTTAGAAGGCAGCAAGTCAAAATGGTTTGCCATGCAAGTAGGTTACCAAATAACAGTATACCACAACAAGCAATGATGTACAGGCCAGATGGAAGCAGAAGAAGAGGCCGTCCACGTAAACGATGGACGCAGGGAATAGCAGAGTCCATGGAAATATCGATACATGAAGCCCATAAGCGGGCACTCTCTCCTGTTTATATTTCACCTCGACACTGCAAGATACGTACAAGAGGAATATGATGAGATAAGATGATGAGATGAGAGATGAATTGTTGTTATTTACAGAGTCATTACACCTATAAGAGCTGAAGTGGTTCTATAGTCAGGGACATGTCACGTGGACATATCAAGGTGGAATGTCTGGCTTCCAGGGCACATCCATCTTCAGGTGGAACACTAATTTGATCCAGTGAGACGTGATAGTGTCTATAAATAACCAATTGTTGCACGAGGAAACGGTATGCGGGTACGACTAGTGGAATTATACAATCATTTCGATTTTAGCAGAAAGGATGGTGGCTGAAGGCAATACAGAGGCGTGCTTAACTATTGGGCCAATGGAACAATAAGTATCCATACACTTGACATCGTCTGAGGGAGGAGGGGCACACGGACGAGTGCTGTGACGTCAGTGTTGAATGATAATTTCTGACATTTTATTATATCTCCTCGGTTCTCACCAAGCTGACCAGCGGTTTCAGTGACCTCCTTAGTATGTCTGTCCTCAACAAATACTATACAGCTGCATGATCGCTAATATCAAATTTCTCTACCGAAGTGAACCATAAATATATGAATGGCACACCTTTAGATCATATTTGATAAATTACAACAACAACAACAATTCTAGATGGTAATATTTATTTTCAAAATAGAATATATGCCAGAATTGTTGAAACAAGGAAGATATTAACTACATGATGCGACTCGCTTGTAATTACTAGATATCAATATTGCTGCCAGTCTGGTCTCGCCAAACATTGTGTTTGGTAATTTTCTCGTTAAATAAATACCAGGTTTTTCATGAGATGGTTGTCATGTTTGATGCCATATTCTGTGTCTGTTCGTAATATCCGTTGCCTTGGTTACATTTCAAACCTGACAAGGAATCGAGAGCAGAGATGAATTGAATGAAGTCAATATGTGTTCAGTTCCCTTCCCAATACGGTATGTCAGAATAAAGTATTTCCTTACAATGAGAGTAATTTAAAATTTAGAGGGACAAAAAACGATGCAAACAGCTAAACCTAACAAAACATGAAACAGTAACTATGTGTTAGTGTTCACACGTTCTTGTTGTAATCTTTTAGTCTGCTCTACAGATGATCGTTCCCACACGATGGCAGAGGTAAGATGCCATATTGTATCTTATTATCTTCATAATATTATCCACAGAAAGATATTCTAGAGATATCTTCTCTCCATTACAAGACATTTCTTCTTCTTCTTCTTCTTCTTCTTCTTCTTCTTCTTCTTCTTCTTCTTCTTCTTCTTCTTCTTCTTCTTCTTCTTCTTCTTCTTCTTCTTCTTCTTCTTCTTCTTCTTCTTCTTCTACTGCTACCACCACCACTAATAATAATAATAATTCGACCATCACAACAACTATTACTACTAGTGCTACTACTACTGTTGTTACTACTACTAACAGTATACCACAACAAGCAATGATGTACAGACCAGATGGAAGCAGAGGAAGAGGCCCACCACGTAAACGATGGACGCAGGGAATAACAGAGTCCATAGGAATATGGATACACGAAGCCCATAAGCGGGCACTCTCCAGCTTTTTATACTTCGCCTCGACACCGCAAGGTACAAGAGGATCATGATGAACGAACGAACGAACAAACTTTATTTTCAAAGGGTTAAGAATTGGGCACGCAGGCCCGTCTAACATTCTGCCCTTCTATCACTCTCTTTCATACATTATTTCATTCACACATCATTCAAGGCTAACAGAGAACAGCAACAATATAAAAGATATGCATTATAAAGGCATGGGCAAAATGCGAACATCAAAACTACACAACACAGTAATATTAGATAATGGTCTGACACTTGTTATTAGCCATGTGGAATATACTGGCCTACCAAAAGGGGATTGACTGTGATGGATGAGATGGGATGAGATGAGTGATACTGTAAAGAACAGATATAATGCCATGGAGATAATACAGACTATTGATGAACAATTGGACATGTTGCGGAAATCAATTAAACAAACATCAAAAGAAATAATTCCCCCTTAAAATAGAATTGTAAAACAAGAAATGGATGACAGGTAACATTTTGCAGATTATGGATGAAAGAAGGAAGTAAAAGCAAGATAAAGAAGAATATAATATAATACACAAAGAAATAGTAAACAAATGCAAAACATAACTTAGATTGAATGAAATCTCACTTAAACAGTTAAGCAAAATACAGTCCTGGAATCAACAAAAAGGAACAAAACTTTACAGATTAGAATCAATACTTGTTTCCTCTTTTGTGCAGATCAGTTATTTCCTGCAAGGTGTCTGCAAGGTGTGGAATGCGCCTGGCCCTGGGTTAGGATCGGCTAGCCTCTCCCAGGAGGGGTGAAGAGCGAAAATTAGTAGCCTGCCGATGACCCGCAGACTACACAAGTCAATCCCCACCTCCGCGTGGTGCAGACCGGACAACCATGACCGCGATGTCATGGGCTAACGGGGCTATGGCTCGCCATAGGGGATGGACTCCCCGTGGTCAGATTTGTGTCCTAAACCTGCGACTGGCCTAGCAAGCCGGCAGGGGATCTTCATACTGCTCGTAGAAAAACTAAGAAGTATAAACGGACTGATGAAATACCAAATGAACTAATTAAAGCAGCAAGAGAAGTAGGAACAGCTTGGCTACATAGACTATTCAGTCATGTTTGGGTAGAACAACAGACACCACGAGATTGGGGAAATGCCATAATTATCCCAATTTGGAAAAACAAAGGCAGCAAAAGAGACTGCACACAATACAGAGGCATTTCACTGTTGAGTCATACTGGGAAAATATTTTGCAAAGTTCTTGAAAAAAGATTACGAACTACTTTAGAACCCCAGCTAAGCGAAACACAACTTGGATTTAGGAAAAACAAAGGATGCACAGATGCAATTTTTGCTCTTAGACAACTTATAGAAAAATCAATTGAATTCAATGAAACACTCTACTTAGCATTTGCCTACCAAGAAAAGGCATTCGATAGAGTAGATAGAAACAAGTTGTGGCAAATCCTTAAACAATATGGAGTGAGTACACATCTAACAAACCTATGTAGAAGTTTATATAACAACAGTGAATGCATAGTGAGAGCAACTGGAGGACATTCAGAACCCTTCACCTTAAGATCTGTAGTACGATAAGGTTGTGTCCTGTCCCCTCTCTTGTTCATAACATATATAGACAACATATGTAAAGAAACCAGCCAAGCAGAGATAGCAAGAATACCACATGACGAGAACACAGAAGAAGAACCATCTGCAAATCTAACCATTAGAGAACTCCTGTTTGCGGACGACCAAGCACTAATAGCAAAATCAGAAGCTGAATTACAAGACCACATGAATAGTCTAAATGAAATGTGTAGGGAACATAACATGAAAATTAGCACAAGCAAAACAGAGGTAATGACTATAACTAAAGAAGAACAAACAACAATTCACCTAAACGAACATCCCTTGAAACAAGTGAAGAGTTTCAAGTACCTGGGAAGTATAATATCATCAAATGGCAGATTAGAAGACGAGATCGAAAATAGGTGCAATAAGGCAAATCAACTCATTGGACAAATGGCACCAATACTAAAGAACAAACATGTATCAGTAACTACTAAGAAAGCACTTTACAACACAATCTTCCTACCAACTCTATGCTACCAATGCCAAACCTGGACAATGACAGAAAAAGAGAAAAGAAAAATCACAACAACAGAAATGAGGTTCCTGAGAAGAATACTCAACGTATCAAGAAGAGATAAGATCAGAAATGAAGAAATCAAGACTAAAGTGGGGGTTAAAGCAGCACTAGATTTTATTAGAAAGCAGCAAGTCAAATGGTTTGGCCATGCAAGTAGGTTACCAGTCAACAGCATACCACAACAAGCAATGATGTACAGACCAGATGGAAACAGAGGAAGAGGCCGACCACGTAAACGTTGGACGGAGGGAATAGCAGAGTCCATGGGAATATCGATATATGAAGCCCATAATCTGGCACTCTCACGAAGTTTATACTTCACCTCGACACCGCAAGGTACAAGAGGAACATGATGAGATGAGATGAGTTATTTCCTTCTGTTTGACATTTAATACTTGTTTCCTCTTTTGTGCAGATCAATTATTTCCTTCTGTTTGACACAAAACATGGCCATAAATGTGGATTTAAACTTTGAACTCATACTCAAGTATATAAAGATGTTAACTCCAGCATTAATGGATTCCAGATGAAACAAAGCTGAAAAGACAGCAACTAACAGATTTTTCTGAAACCCATCAATTCTTGTGTCCTCGTGCACTAAAATATATACGAAAAAAATCATACTAGGGACATAACATATTATGAAGATAACAGATATTAGCACAACCATTTTGACAGCTTTCTTGTCTCTATTAGACATGGCTAGAGAGTTATAAGCTGATGCTGCCTGTAGTCGCCACTTTGATTTTTGTTGCAAGTTTGAGACCAGAATTGCCGTGCAAACAACAACCACACATAACGCTATTGTTGGTATTGCATTATTTGTTATAAATGTAATACTTTCTATGATCTCACGGTTCTCCACAAAGAGTATTCCAAATAAAGTCTTATTTTTAAATGGATCCACCACCATTGTAGGCCGCATAGTATAGAAGCATGGGAAAACGCTTGCTAGCATTATTATGTACATAAGTTCAAGATACAGGACAGTCCGTTTAGGAGTAAACACATTTTTAACATTCAGAGGCAGAGTAACACACAGGCACCTCTCTAGTGTGATATATACGGTTATCCATGCGCTGATTCTGGTGAAGATTACATGACATAAACATACAATATACATAATATCGCTAGCAACAAACGGAAGATCAAGGGCTACAAACATTGGTATCACATTGATATTTGCATACAGAAGTGTAATCTGGGAACCCAAGTCTGACGTGGCCAGACCTAGTAGACTTATGTTTACAGTGTCTTGTACGCCCTGTTTGACGAAAGTGATTATGTTGAGAATGTTTGTTAAAACTCCAAATATGCACACGCCCTGGCCAGGACCCCAGGAGTTCACCAAAAGAAAGTAGTAGAGTGCCTCATCGGAAACAATTACTCGGTTGTTTGTAACGTTCATCTGTCCTTTGTTTGCTTCATTCCTGGAAAGTTCTGAAGTACTTTTGTCAACCATGTTAGACAATTGCTGTTTGCTGCACCCAAACCAATAATATGCTATTCAAAAAGAAAATTACCATAATAACTGTTGTATCTTCTGTTCCATACGACAGTTCGTCCCTTAGTTGCCTGTCAATGTCTACTTTCAATCTTTCAAGAGTGATTCCATTCGGACATTCGCACGAATAGGAATAGACTGCCTGGTTGTATTACACACAGTCGTTCCTTTGAAGGCTAACAGTAATAATATTTAGCAAACATCTATATGCCTTTTGTTTAGAGATTTAGGCCACGCCGATCGGTGAACGTTTTAAATTAAAAGTTTTTTTTTTTTTTTTTAGCATATCCTTTACAGGACTTAGCCGTCAACACCAGCATCTTTCAGCTGTATGTTGATCTCTTGGTAAGATTACGCTCAGTAGTTTGCCATTGCTTTCTGAGCGGCCGGCTCAGTATCCCGCAAGTCACGAGCGGGGGTCGAACCGCCTCAGCTCTCGCTCCGCTACGAGACTCTGCGTGATAAACGGGATTACAGAGAGAAAGTGTTGTAACCCCACAGCCAGAGAGACCGGCAAAATTAAAAGTGTAAAGTAGATTTTAGGTTTATGAAAACTGTAATGCTTCCACTTCTGTTTACTTATGTTTATGTTTCCTGGCATCATTTAGAAACAATTTACAGTTTTCTTGGCAATACATCACTCTTGTGTAGATAAGTGAAACACTAACCTCTCTTCCAGCTATTATACTGTATTGATATTGACAATCCTTAAGCACTACATTTTAGTAAACGTGGTCTACAGATCACACATAAACATCATGAGTTATTATTGTTCGCCATTACAAACATTTCTTTCCGGGATTCCGAATGCCGATACAACAGACACATTAGACATTACACAACTGAACTCGGCAGTTTGGTTTCCATGATTCCTTTATTTTCCCAGCAACACAAATTAAACGTGCAATTTTGTGACATGTGAAAATTCCCACGTCAGGTATCGCTGTAAAATAATATAATTGTTAGATTAGGGTTTGTTTTAAAATATGGCTAGATCTTTCGGTATGCTACAGGACTAAACATTATAGCTAAATATAGCCAATGGCATTACTTCAGCGACGTAATAATTATTGTAGGTATCTGTACAGTAATCATTATTAATGTCTAACTTGTAGTGCTAATAATCTTAACTTCTACAGTGGAACTATGATTATTTTATCTATGTGCTTTATTGGTTCCAGTAATAGGACGAATAATAATAGGACGAGGTATTTAATTCTCAGATTTTCTCAACAAGTGTCCTATTTAGCGGCGGCGTCATTCTTTCGCATCTTTATTCGCTGAAACCTATCCAGCCCATCCCCTCCAAATAGCTATGCTATAAGTGATTTTACTAAACCCAATTGGTTGCATATCCTTTTCAGGATACGTCGCAGTCAACTCCAGCATTGTTTTGGCTGTTTGTGATTTCTTGTTAAGTTTACTTCCTGTAGTTTGCCATTGCTTTCTGAACGACCGGCACAAATACTCTTTTATAAAATACCAACGCAAGGCGGTCTGCTGCCAAATCTCCCGCATCTGTGTTTCGAATGCGGTATGCGGGATTGTGAATTGCGTCCGTAGTCCCTTCGCCACAGAGTCCTATTCTGTGCTGGTACTAATTAATTACTATTTGTAGCAATTGTTGTTAGACTGAGTTCTGATCCACATAACCAAGCCTGCCATGATGTTGTTGGTATAATGTTACAGGGCTTGTAGACAATGAAATACTGTTGTTTAGGGTGTCTGGGATGGCAGGTACATTCGCTTTGATTATTCACGTCATCAGGCTCGACTGCAATGTTTTCTGTTTACTGATGCTCTCACAGAGTGAACAGAACGCTCAGTGGCAGCTTCACGTGTATTTTAATTCACGTTGCACTCAAGATCGGCCGTCAGTAGCCAGCCAAACAATGCTCACACCTGTTGTGCTGTTTCTTGTCCACTACTGACCGTCCGCTCAGAGGCTGTCTATATCCTATGCTTATGCTTTTACGCTGGAGCTGTCGTCAAATCACCCATGGAATAATTAATATATATTAATATGTTTAATTTTTATTTTATATTTAATATGTAATATTACACCAAAGAGGGGGTCCAGGCCATAACACAACATCACAAGGGGGATTACTGATCGTGCGACGTGTGCAACAACATTGGCTTGAAGAATGTTGCGAAATTAACAGAGAGATGTATCAAAGTGAACAGTGTAGTTGGTTGTCAAATGTTAACAGACAGAGACATTAGAAATTAGTTAGAAATTGGTCGAAATGTTATGATTATATTTGGTCAGTGAAAGTTTTGAGAACATTAACAGCGTAATTTTAAATAAACAAGAGATCGTGAAAAATGAAGGAACACTCAGTGCTGATAATAAAACCGTATTACTGAGTGTTTGTAAAGTTTAACTACACTTTCTATGTAGAACAAATTTTAAAAATGAAGTACATGACGTCATCAAAAATGTACTCCACAGTCCATCGTAAAGCAATATGCAGCGAATGGCTGTCGTCTGCTGGAGTAATTCTTTGCATTCAAATTAAAATGCTGGCTAGATCTTTTGGTATGCTATAGGACTAAACATTATTAGTACCGCAACTGGTAAATAACCCCGAAATAGGAAGCAGCTCCTTCGAGGTGACGTCATATTTTACTATATGAAGAGTCTAGCTCCCTAACATGACGTCAAATAATTGCTCCCTAAATGACCTTATTTTTTCAATTTTGGTACTTCCTGTGTCTCTTCCGGTTATATGTGGTACTTCCGGTTGAATACTTTCGTTTTATGATGTGTGCCCCCGCCCCTAGGTGCCCCCGCCGGCCGTCCCCGCCCCTGTTGCGCTAACCGGTCCCGGGACCGCCCAAAGACAGCGAGGCAAGCCCCGGGCATGTGGAATACTGATATGGATAATTAGACCAAATATGCACCGGCATGGGGGTATAAAGATGTATACATGTTTGTGTGTGCGTGTACACGGGGTAGGCCAATGTGGGGGATCGGGACGCAGGGGGAATGGGCTCCTGGTCCTACTATTAGCCTTTGCCCCCCAGAGGGGGGCCATCAAACACACCTACTGTGAGGATATAAAGTTTGATGTTAAGTGAGACCCCTGGCCAGACCAAGTGCAGTAAATACTACACTTTTTGTTAGAAGGGTTTACTGTTCCCAGAAGGGCCAGAGCAGTCCCATTAGTCCCACGTCCTTGTGTGTCATTTGTGATGGGTGATCATCCTGGCCCCTGGCAAGATAAAGTCAGGAACTACACTGTGATCTTAGCCAAAAGGACCATCGAAATAAAATGTCAATGAGTAAAATCGGGCATGTTCAACTTTAGGAAAAAAGACTTAAGCGAGATTATGACTATTAATTCTATATATGGTTAGATTACCACACACACAGATATGCTTAATAACATATAAAATTGTTGTATTACTACTGGGCTTAACATTAACTACTTGTCTCATTAGTATACAAGCATTTGAAACAACATAATTGGTGAATTGTGTGAGATAAATGATAAAATTTAAAATCATTATAATAACGCGAGTTATTTCCCTGTGCGTATTTTGGAAGTAATTGTGTCCCATGATGTCTCAAGTAAACGGCTCTTTGCATATAGCTGAGAAACGGCAATGGAACTTAGATCGCATTAGAATTAACTCAATCAATCCATTAGAATTAATTCACGGAAATTAAATTTGGAATATAGCGGTTTTAAATGTTGCTGAATCGCGTGAGTACATCGCCGAAGATGTTAACAAATTTTCTAAGGCTCTTTGCTTGGTTGCCAATGAAGCAATCACAAAAAACACATAACTACAATTTAAGTTAGAACTGAGGTATCTAGAAATGCAAAACCTGTGGGTATACGTGGATGTTGACAAATCTGTTTTAGTTTGCAGTAATCTCGCAAAAGCCTTAAAAATTATGCAGCCGATAGTGATAAAAGAATCTTATTATACAGACATCAATGTTATCACAACATCTAGGTATCTTGTAAACGTAAAAAGAGGTCTCACGTGCCTTTAATCACATATGCGTGAGTACATTCCGATAGTTTGACATAAATATCACATATGTGTGAATGTTAGTAGTATGAAAGGGCGCTATCGAGTCGTATTTACTGTTCAGTTCTGAATCCGAAATACTTTTTTATATCGCTTATGTGTCGACACTACAAACATTAAGAAACTGAATTTTCAAATCTCATGCGGTAGGATACATAACTACTTCCTGTTTTGTGTAGTTAAAAACGTAAAGCTTCAATTATTAAAAGTAATATTTTTAAAAATAGTATGTTTAATGTGTAAAAAGAAAATTAATGATGGCAGCGTGGGTAGTAGGTCTACCAATAACAATTTCAATGCATATTTACGGATCGGATCGTCAGAAGCCCTTTTTTCCGTTATATAGCTATTGTAAAGTAACCGATTATATATTATAATAGCGGTTATTGCTGTCAGTAGTGGATGGGGCTTAAACACTGTCATGAGACCAATGGCGAAGTGGTAGAGACACAAGACTCGTCCTTGGGTTGTTTGATGGTGTACAACCAGTCACATGGGCACGTATCTAAGGAATACATCCGGACACGTGGTTAATGACTACAGTTGGACAACGTGGGGGAATTTATATACACCGGATCACATGCATAAAGATATAGCTGAGACACGAGGGTAATGGCTACGAGTGGCCAAAGAAGGCAGCGCATCCGATCACACGTGGTTAATGGCAAACCCAGACCACGTGCATACTGGTTAAAGCCGGTCAAAGATGGCGCTGCATCGGATCTCACGTTGGTAATGGTCACATTCGATCAAACACGGCGCTGCTTCCGGTGGAATCCATAAAAATACATACGAGACACGTGTTTAAGAGGAATTCTACAGAAAAAAAAATGTCGGGTGTCGATTTACGGGACCCCACAGAAGTCGAATGTGTCGTCCTAAAGGCGCAAGAACGCAGTCCTGCTGTAAATAGACACAATGCAATCACGTCCGAAAAATAACTTGGGATGAACGCAGAAAAAGAATTACGAGACCTAACTCGGCGTGATCAGAAGTAAACAGTAAATATGTGTTTGTGTAATCACCATTTTCTATTGCATACTGGCCTATGCGTGATTGCAACAATGAATCTAAAGAGTAACACGTACTCATAAGACTAGATGCCGTTACCAAGGCGATTTTGAGTTGACCTGAAAAAATTCCACAAGCGACTATACCGCGTTGATAGGACACGAACTTAGCAAGTGAGTGTATCAAGGTCAGACATGTCCAGACAATATATAATATTCTGCTAAGACATGATTCTACGTCAGCAGATATCATGTTTGAAACGTCCAGCATTTGCCGTCTAGAAGTACCGTTCTCAATGAGTAGCAACCAGAACACCATGTGGCAAGTCGCTAATGGTAAGTTGGCGGTTTGATAAATATTTCACATTTTCGTTGTGTTTCTCCAAGTAGGCATACAGTTAACCTGACAATACTAGTATACTATAGGGGATGTAGGGTACTAGACGCATATAACTGATAAGACAAGTCATTTCGTGATATATCATGGTAGGCTGCGTCGACCTGCAATAGAGTTGGCACTTGAACTTTTGAACACATCGCCATGGTGGTACCGTAATAATATAGGTAGTAGTGTGTATTCGTAGGGGAATTTGAAAGTTCTTGCATGGTATACATACTCATTATCGATAGTATATAAGAACTTTTCAACAGAGGGTGCATGTCAGATACAGAACTATTATTTATAATATGCATGTCTATAACGCTGTTAAAGTATCTTATTCTTATCTATGTTTTACAGATACCGATGCCCACAAAAAAGTAATTATGGAAATGTGGATCATACTAAGAGCGGAACCATACATCTGTTGCATGGCGTGTCTTAATGACCCACCCAATCAAGAAGCCGAGAATCCATTCATTCATTCATTCTTGTAATTATGGTGATGGTGGTAGTTTTTCGGACCTAGTAACGGTTCGATTGCAGGATATACAACAGAACTTCACCAAAGAGGAAATAATCGTATTAAGTCTCAGTTGAATTGAGGCGTGCATCTTCGACTATAATCGCCAACATGATACTCCGGAACCATCCCCACCCAACGTCGAGCGAATCATTGTCACCGACAACCTTAACCTTTAGTCAATCCACACTAGCGGGCGAGTATTAATACACATACTTAAAAACAAGATGGTTGTAATATACTTACAGTCATGTCTTCAATAGCTGACCAGCCCTCAATACGAAGAAAACAGCGGTGGTTGTGAGGAGACTATATATGTATATCATTGTTGTTCTGGCTTCACAACCTAGTTCACAGTGACTACAACGCAAGTAATCCTCCGCCCTCTACACTATCCATTTCATGATGTTGAGAGGTTAGTTACCGAACATGACCCGAATTCACCACATCTAGCTCAAGCATACAACGGGTCAACGAGCGGGTAGCAGAGTGCCTAATTACGCCATACGGACAGACACGTAAGCGAAATCTGAGCCGCTTGACCTAAGAAACTGGCTTAGACGGGGTTTTTTGCGTGGCTCAAAAACTATTGTATAAACCCGAGGCTAGTAACAGTCATGATTTGTGATCCGAAGATGACTACAGACCTCAAGACTTGCCTGCTAACTGGGTCTAGATGACTCGAAGTGGTGAGAGTGGTTAGATCAGTGGGTGCTGGTGATAAGGCGTGATTGACTCATCCTACAGAGGAATGAGGACGTTACACATCCGCCTTTTCTTTGGTGAGTCAGACAAGAAATTTCCTACTAAGATAGGAATGACACTCGTAAAGAATACAAACAGATGATAGCTATGCAGAGCGAGATCCTAGCTGACTTTGACAGAATAAAGCAAGTTAACGAAGTCAGTAAGGAAGTCAAACAAGGCACTAACAGAGGCAAGCAAGTCAGTAACCATAACATTCAAATCAGTGCTAATGTCAAACAGAGCACTATCCGAAGCAATCACGTCCAAAACGCACAATGCAGTGCTCAAGTCAAACAGTGTGCCAAACGAAGCCACCAAGAAGACGCATACTATACCGACGGTTTTCAACCCAGCTAAGTCAGATGTGTGATGACCCCAGCAACCAGATGTATGATGAGCCCAATAGCCAGATGTATGATGTGCCCGACACAAAGATGTTTGATGTGCCCGACACTCAGATGTGTGATGCACCCTTTGAATACAATACTCAGATGTCAGCCCATCAAGCAGGAATACAGTCGTATGATTACACGCCAAGTGAAAGATACATACCAGGCTATCAGCCAGAACAACCATCCTACTCAGACAACGGTGTGAAGAGACCCAGAAATAACATACAATGTGTATAGCTCTGTATGTGAAAATAAAATGTTGTGATCATACTATGTATACCAACTCATATTGCTTCAGCCATTTCGTATAATGACATTATGCTTTTTATTCTGTAAAATGTACTCAAATACTGTAAGTAAACAGGTATATATTATAACTACGTCATGGTTGTTGATTTTTTTTTTAGTTTTATGGTATTTATAGTTGTTATGTGGTGATAGAATGATACACATTGACGAGATATTCAAGAAATATTTAAACAAAACTAAGGAAACGGGTTAACCAAAGTATGAAAACTGTTGACCAAAGTCTGAAATATCTCATCCAAACTTATGAAAAATAGGAAAAATGTGTTAACCACGGGGAAATATTTCATCCAAACTTATAAATATCTCCTCCAAACTTATAAAAAAAAGTAGGAAAATCTGTTAATCAAAGTGAAAAATGTTGGCCAAATGTCAACCAAACTTATAAATCGTTCAAAGAAACCTATGAAAAGTACGAAAATTTGTTAATCAAATGTGAAAATTTTGGCAACATTTCAACCAAACTTATAAAAAGTAGGTGACTTTGCTAACCAACGCGAAAAAATTGTGGTCAAATTTCAACCATCTTATAAGAAGTAGGCAACTGTGTTAACCAAAGCGAATTATATTGGTCACATTTCAACCAAACTTATAAAAAGTAGGAAACATTCGTTAACCAAAGCGAAAAATGTTGGCCACCTTTTCAAACAAACTTATAAAAAGTAGGCACATTTGTTAACCAAATGTGAAAAAAGTTGGCCAAATTTCAAGTAAACATATAAATCGTTCAACCAAACGTATGAAAAGTACGAAAATTTGTTAATCAAATGTGAAAATATTGACCAAATTTCAACCCAACTTATAAATCGCTCAACCGAATTTATGAAAAGTAGGAAACTTTGTTAACCAAAGCGAAAAACGTTGGTCAAATTTCAACCAAACTTATAAAATGTAGGAAACTTTGTTAACCAAATGTGAAAATGCTGGCCACATTAGAACCAAACTTATAAAAAAGTATAAATATTTGTTAAACAAATGTGAAAAGTTTGGCCAAATTTCAACCAAACTTATAACAAGTAGGAAAATTTGTTAACCAAATGTGAAAATCTTGGCTAAATGTCAACCAAACTAATAAAAAGTAGGAAACTTTGTTAACCAAATGTGAAAATGTTGGCCACATTTCAACCAAACTCATAAAAAGTAGGAATATTTGTTAATCAAATGTGAAAATTTGGCCAAATTTAATCCAAACTTATTAAAAGTAGGAAACTTTTTGAACCAAAGCGAAAACTTTTGGCCACATTTCACGCAAACTTAGAAATAGTAGGAAAATTTGTTAACCAAATGTGAAAATATTGGCCAAATGTCAACAAAACTTATAAAAAGTAGGAAAATGTGTTAACCAAATGTGAAAATGTTGGCCAAATTTCAAGCAAGCTTATATAAATTATGAAAATGTGTTAACCAAATGTGAAAAGTTTTACCAAAATTCAACCAAACTTATAAAAAGTAGGAAACTTTGTTAACCATATGTGAAAATGTTGGGCACATTTCATCCAAACTTATGAAAAGTAGGAAAATTTGTTAACCAAATGTAAAATTTTTCATCTAAATATCAATCAAATTTATAAATATGGAAACCAAACTTTTAAAATGTATGAAAATTACTTAACCAAGTGGGAAAATATCTCACTTTGTCATTTCACATCCGCAATAGCGTCAAGTCTCCAGCCAACCATCAGTGTCTGTTATGAAGTCGACCTTTTTAAAACCACGTCTGCCTTAGTAACCCCTTGAATACCATCTACCTTATCTTCTAACCGACTTTCAACGTTTCATACCACTTAACACTAACAATCTCGTTGGTCACACCACAACCGGTTTTCTGCTGACTGGGCAAATTTCCAACCTAATAGAGATTATCGTCTGTACCCTATGCACACAACTGCAGTATTTCAGAAAATTAAAAGTATCTTATGTAATAAGTCCCTATCGTTGAATGAAAAAATAAAATTTCAACAATAGAATTGTACAAAAATTAAAAATTAAATTTCTCTTTATTGTTTCCACATTGAATGTTTAATGTAGAAATTTTATTGTTAATTTCTGTACAGTTGTATTGTTCATTGACCCTTTGTATGTTTGAGCTGGGTTGAGGAATGCTGATCATGTTCGCCTCCTAACCTCACAACATGACGAAATAGATAGCTTAGAGGGCACAGTGTTACTTGCGTCGTAGTCACTGTGAGCTACAGTCTGTGAAGTTATAATAACAGTGATATACATATATAGTCTCCTCACACCCACAGCAGTTTTCTTCGTATTGAGCGCTGGTCAGCTATTAAAGACATGACTGTAAGTATATTACAACCATCTTGTTTTTAAGTATTTGTTTTAATACTCGTCCGCTAGTGTGGACTGACTAAAGGTTAAGGTTGTCGGTGACGATGATCGCTCGACTTTATTTGGGGATGGTTCCGGAGTATCATGTTGGCGATTATTTTTGAGAATGCACGCCTCAATTCTACTGTGGCTTAATACGATTATTTCCTCTTTGTAAAGTTCTGTTGTAGTATACCCTGCAATCGAACCATTACCAGGTCCGCAAAACTACCACCATCACCATAATCACAAGAATGAATGAATGAATGGATTCTCGGCTTCTTGATTGGGTGGGACATTAAGACAGGCTATGCAATAGCTGTATGGTTCAGCTCTTAGTATGATCCACAGTTCCCTAATTAGTTTGTCGTGAGCATCGGTATCTGTAAAACATAGATAGGAATAAGGTACCTTAATAGTGTTATTAAAATACATATTATAAATAATAGTTCTGTATCTGACATGCACCCTCTGTTAACCAGTTCTTATTTAACTATCGATAATGAGTATGTATACCCTGCAAAACACGTTCACCTTCCCTTACGAATATACACTACTACCTATATTATTACAGTACCACCATGGCGCTGTGTTCATTAGTTTGAGTGCCAACTCTATTCCAGGCCGACCCGCCTACCATGATATACCACGAAATGACTTGTCTCTTCAGTTATATGCGGGTAGCACCATACATTCCCTGTAGTATACTAGTATTGTCAGGTTAACCGTATTAGTTAGTTAGTTAGTTAGTTAGTTGTTTGGTTAGTTGGTTGGTTGGTTGGTTAGTTGGTTAGTTAGTTAGTTAGTTAGTTAGTTAGTTAGTTAGTTAGTTAGTTAGTTAGTTAGTTAGTTAGTTAGTCGACAGATGATCCTCATTGCACATAGAAACATTCAGTCCATAAGCGCCCGGATCCTCTCCTCAGCAAATCCCGCAGCGTGTAGCTGCTCACGACACCAGTTCTGTGTTGGTTAATCAATCTTTTTTGGCTTCCTGTGTAGTGTTCTTGTTTGGCAACACCTCTTTTAATTTGCAGTTCTCGCAGTCTGACCATGGTTGTAGAATCACGGTCATCGCTTGGTCCTCACAACAGTCTTACTTCTCGTAGAGCATTCAGAATGTCAGCCTGGTCCATAGCGCGTCCGCCCTCCACAGTAGCATTACCTGCGAGCTTGTCAGCCCGCTCATTTCCTTGTACTCCCGCATGCCCTGGCACGAAGATGAAACTAATCTTTGCCAGCCGAGACCGCTCCAGAGACAGCAACCACTCTCTTCGGATCCACCCCATCTCTATCCTCTTGAGCATACCCATTGAGTCGCTAAGGAAACAAGCCCTAGTAAATGGCTGTGTCTCGAGCCATGTTATTGCTTTACTTACTGCCATGACTTCCATGGTCTGGCTACTTGTGGTCTCAGCAAAAGCACCAGAGTCCTCCTTCACAATTCTCCCTCCGGCCTGCGCCGTAAAAGCCCATGAGCTTCTCACATGTCGGACGACCGACCCATCTGTGTATATGACAGCATCACCGTCTAACGAATTCTCGAAAATCAAAGCTTGTACTTCCGCCTCCACAGCAGCCGGATTTTCTTGTCTGCATGTTCTGTCTAGTTGGATGCAGACTGAAAGAGACGTACAGAAATCTGTTGGCACTTGTACCCACTCCTCGCCAGGTTCTAAGTCCTCAAGTGAACATACCTGTTGAAGAATGTCCTCGGCTTGACCCATCCACGACCTTCCTCTTTTTAACCTACTGCCCTTCACCTTCCTAATTTCACTATGCAGTGGATGTTGTGTGTTTGCGTTAACTCTGAGGTAGGCACGTGCTCTGCAAATTTGTATTCTGTCTTCAATGGTTGGAAAATCAAGAAGGTAGCGCATCGCCCTGCATGCTGTATCTCTTGTACATCCAAGAATAATGCGCATGGCTTCGTTCTGTATCCTTTCCATCCTTTCTATCTGCTTACGGCTGAGAGTCAGGATAGCCATCGCATACTCAAAAACAGACATGACCAGCCCTTCGTACAGAAGACATAGATGGCGCTGCTCACAGTTTGCTGCCGCCATCACCCGCATCGCAGCCAAACCCCGCTTGGCCTTTGTTATCACCTGGTCTATGTGCTCGATATAAGCAAGGCTTCGATCAAAACGTATCCCCAGGTAGTTCATTGCCTGCGTTCTTTCCACAGTCTCTGAACACAGCTTTACAGTTGGTGTTGGAGTGTTGACAATATGATTATTCAAAGAGAACCATGTCACTGTTGCCTTTGTTGGGTTGACCATTGCCCCAGCTTCAACACACCAAGTACTTATGCGATTGAGTTCGGTTTGTAGTTCCGCAGCAGCCTGATCTCTATCCTTACCCTGACGATACACTAAAACATCATCGGCATATGACAATGTCCTCCCTGGTCAAGTGATCTGCTTGCTGGTGATTCTCACAGTGTAGGCGTTGAACAGCACTGGAGATAATGGTGATCCCTGTGGTAGGTAGGCCAGGATATATTGTTGTTGGTTCTGAAGTCCAACTGCCACATCTAAAAACTACTTTCCGTTGGAAGAGGGCTGCAGCGATCCAACTCAGGAGGAAAGGACTTATCTTGAGTTCAAGAAGCTGAAGCATTAAAAAATCCAATGGTACTCTGTTGTACGCGTCCTCAAGATCAATCGCTGCCGCAAAGGTTTCAACGCCTGAGTGCAAACCTTCATAGACGTCATGGGCAAAAATGGCTGCATTGGTCCAGGTTTCTCTTTTTGGACGGTACCCTCCCAGGGTAGGTGAGAAGACACCTTGCCTCTCTAGCTGGCTTGATATTTTCCTGGCAACTAACTTCTTCAGCAGCTTGCCTATTGTATTCTGCATGGTTGTAACTCGATATCCCTGAATTTTTGTGTGGTCTTTGCCAGGCTTCGGCAAGGGAATCAGATAGCTATGTAACCACTCCTCCTTGAAGCTAGCACTCCCTATACTGTTGTTGTACATGTCTGCTAGTTCCTCTAGCTCGCTGTCGGTACACCTATTGATGACGTCGTATCATATACCATCAGGTCCTGGAGCGATGTTTTTTGATCGTCGAAGCACAGCTTTGATTTCTTTCACTGTCACTGTGTCTTCATTCGAAGTTTTCTGAGCCTTGCACCTGTCTGAGGTGACCTCCTTAGCGAGATTTCGGCCTCTCATGTCTGTCTGGTTGCTCTGCTCTAGATATCATTATATAGGGCTTTGCCTTTGTTCTCGTCAGTCCTCTGCCAGATGAGGTCAGCACCTCGGAAGTCAGAAATTCTCTTATTCTTGACTACCCCGCACATGCTTTTATGTAGTCGCCAGAACAATGTCAGTGACTTGTCTTTGCTTACTCTTTGACATACCTCTGCCCATGTTTCACTTTTAACCACCTTAACAAATTTTTTGAAATAGCTTACTTTTGCGCGCATCTCTCTTTCTAAGTGCATACAGGGACTGGGCTGGGCAACTCTGTTCTTCTTGGCGGTTTGCCATTTCCTTACAGCACTACGCTTATCCATCCAGGCCTTCTCCACCTCATAATTCCACCAAAGTGGCTGCTCCAAGCTTTTTTCCTGCCCTGAAGCTTTCTGCGCTTCCCGTGCCTTATTACACTCACCACATCTTGCCCTGTACTGTCATACTGGAATCATAATAACATATCATAATAATAACATTGTATCACAATATCACTATTGTGAGGATATACAGTTTGATGATCAGCGAGACCCCTGGCCAGAGCAAGTGCAGTAAATACTACACTTTGATCTTAGCCAAAAGGACCATAGAAATAATATGTCAATGAGTAAATCGGGCATATTCAACTTTAGGAAAAAAGACAAGCGAGATTAAGGCTATTACTTCTATATATGGTTAGATTACCACTCAAACAGATATGCTTAAATACATATAAAATTATTGTATTTCTACTGGGCTGAACATTAACTTCTTGTCTCATTAGTATACAAGTAATTGAAATAACATAATTAGTGAATTGTGTGAGATAAATGATAAAATTTAAAATCATTATAATAACACGAGTTATTTCCCTTTGCGTATTTTAGAAATAATTGGGTACCCTGATGTCTCAAGTAAACAGCTCTTTGCAGATAACCGAGAAGCGGTAATGGAGCTTAGATCGCGTTAGAATTAACTCACAGAAATGAAATTTGGAATATAGCGGTTTTAAATGTTGCTGAATCGCATGATCACATCGCCGAATGTGTAAACAAATATTCTAAGGCACTCTGTTTGGGTGGCAATGGAGTAGTCACAAGAAAAGGTTGGATAGATGTGAACACATAACTACAATTTAAGTCAGAAGTGGAACATCTCGAAAGGCAAAACCTGTGGGTATGCGTGAATGTTGACAAATCTGTTTTACTTTGCAGTAATCTCGCAAAAACGTTAAACAATATGCAGCCGATAGTGATAAAAGTGACTTATTATACAGACATCAATGTTATCAAAACACCCAGGATTCATGTAAACGTTAAAAGAGGACTGACATGCCTTTAATCACATGTGCGAGAGTCCATTCCGATAGTTTGACATGCATGTCACATATGTGTGAATGTTGGTGGTATGTAAGGGCGCTATCTATTCATATTTACGGTTCACATCTGAACCAGAAATACTTTCTTATATCGCTTATGTGTCGACACTACAAACATTAAGAAGCTAAATTTTCAAATCTCATGAGTTAGGGTACATAACTGCTTCCGGTTTTGTGTAGTTAAAAACGTAAAAACTGTAATTATTGAAAGTAATATTTAAAAATTAGTATATTTGATATTTAAAGTGAAAAGTAAAGGTGGCGGCATGGGTAGGAGGTCTACCACTAACAATTTCAATGCATATTTACGGATCCGATCGTCAGAAGGCCTTTGACTTGTCCCGTTATTATAGCTATTGTGAAGTAACGGATTATATATTATAATAGCGGTTATTACTGTCAGTAGTGGATGGAACTTAAACACTGTCATCAGACCAATGGCGAAGTGGTAGAGACACACGATTTGTATTTGCGTTGTGTGATGGTGTATAACCAGTCACATGGACAGACACGTATCTAAGGAATACATCCGGACACGTGGTTAATGACTACAGTCGGACCACGTTCGGATTTACATACACCGAATCACTTGTACAAAGATACAACCGAGACACGAGGGTAATGACTACCAGCGGTCAAAGATGCGGCGCATCCAATCACACTTTGGACCACGTGCTCACTGGTTAAAGCCGGTCAAAGATGGCGCTGCATCCGATCACACGTGGGTTATGGTCACACCCGATCAAATATGACGTTGCTTAGGGTCGCATCCATAAAAATACATCCGAGACACGAGGTTAAGAAGGATCCTACATAAAAACTGTCGAGTGTCGAATCAAGGGACCTAACTCGGGGTAATCAGAAGTAAACAGTAAAAATATGTGAAGAAGAAGAAGAAGAAGAAGAAGAAGAAGAAGAAGAAGAAGAAGAAGAAGAAGAAGAAGAAGAAGAAGAAGAAGAAGAAGAAGAAGAAGAAGAAGAAGAAGAAGAAGAAGAAGAAGAAGAAGAAGAAGAAGAAGAAGAAGAAGAAGAAGAAGAAGAAGAAGAAGAAGACGAAGAAGAAGAAGAAGACGAAGAAGAAGACGAAGAAGAAGAAAGATGGCTACACAACTGATTAACATATAATGAATTCAATTACTAACTAAATATATGTACAAAATTATTATTCATTTGATCTTTAATGTATGCAAACATTTATATAATATTATTTAGCTAAATAAATCTGTCTCAGTTTTTTTTTAAATCTATAGAACTGTTTATTTATTAACATCTGCTTAGCAAATCTGCTAAAGAAGAGTTCGATTCTTTAATGTGAATATATGATAATCTAATTTTTACTGCAAAATATATCATCTGTAAATTCGGTGGTTCAAATACGATACTGTCTTCAAGACCAACACCTGTGTTTTGTTAGTTTGTATGATGAACTTGCGTCCCAATAGGTACTTCGACAGCTTTGACGAAGCACAAATATGCACAGTCTTTAACGTCTGTGGCTGCATAAGTCAGTTCTGCTGATGTTGGATTGTGGTTTATGTTCAGAAAGGTATGCAACATGTCCTTATACTTTTGCAATAGTACGACAGAGAAAAAACAAACGAACGAAAGAACTTTATTTTCAAAGGGTCACTCAGCCCTTCCAATAATTCATCATTCGTTCATCTATTACCTATTGCGCATATTACATTCACATTGGGGAATAAACACTTTGGAGCACTTATGGGTTACACCCATGTGCCGTGATGTTGATCCGTCGACTAAACTAAATTAAAACTAAACTAAAACTAGTCGGAAATACATGGTCAAATGCATGTTGTAAACATAAACAGTGCATATTACCATCTTATGAGACAGACAGACTGTCACATATACACACACATGCATAAACACATATATACATACCTGCATTGATACTCACATCATTTACACAAACTCTCACAGTTATGCAACCATTCAATAACACACAAATTCATACTTCCTCGCATACACATATACTCACTCACTTTAAAAACTCATTAACAAAATCTTACTTATACAAATATTTTCTCTCTCTCTCTCTCTCTCTCTCTCTCTCTCTCTCTCTCTCTCTCTCTCTCTCTCTCTCTCTCTCTCTCTCTCTCTCTGTCTTTCTCTGTCTTTCTCTCCTCTCTCTCTCTCTCTCTCTCTCTCTCTCTCTCTCTCTCTCTCTCTTCTCCTCTCTCTCTCTCTCTCTCTCTTTTTTCTCACACCCATATATCATCATTCATACATACAGCAAGGCACACACATATGCATACATAATCGACGTATACACTTTCACACAAGCAAATACACAAATACTCACACAGTCGTACATCCACAGCCACACACCCACCCACACTTCATTACATACACACACATACACACACATATACCTACATACAATCACAAACACTAAATCGCTCACTCATTTATATTTTGTCTTTCTTTTTCTCTCTCTTTCTCTCACACTCTCATGCCCATATATATTCAATCATACATAAAACCACGCATGCATACGCACTTTCCTTCACATAGTCACTTAAATTAATATACACAGCCTCTCACAATTTTGCATACATACATTGACAACTGTCATGATCATCCACACAAAAATGGGGGGGGGGGGGGGGGGGGAAATATGTTATACATACATATTCTATATCTTAAAGTATATTAATGCAATGCAATAGGATAATATTAGCTAAAACTGATAAAAACAGTATGAGTGCAATAGTTTTCATATTGTACATGATGAAATCAAATGGCAGAAAACATAAAAATATGGAAGATGAGTATATACAAATAACATGGAATAGCATATTATGTTATTATCTATACGTTCCTGTCAGGTCTTAGTCAGATATGACTGTTCTTCCGTATGACAGTAGACGCCACTACCTGCTTTCTGTTAGCGCTGAATTTAGCGCTCATTTAAAAATCCTAATGTTGTATGTTCATTTACAATAACCATATCGTGCATACCTGATAAAATGAACTCATCTAATACCAAAGAAATAGTTCATTTTATCAGAAATTCCTCTTATAAGAGTTCAAGCATATGATAATGCATTTACAACGTACAATGCAATAATAAAATAGTGTTGAAAACGACAGATTGTATAACACCGAAAATATGTAAATCACCAAAAGTGTTATTGTACAAAGTTGGCAAAAATATCTAAATAATAACAGTGCATTTTACACTCTGACATTTAAAAGCTGTAACTTGGTTCTGTATCTTAGTACACTTACTTGAGATAATAAAAATGTCTTTCCATGACATTCTTAAACTCAAAGAAATTATAAATTAAATCATCTTGGCATACGGCCTGCATTATATACATGGTGGGCTTCCGGTCCCCAACATGGTGGATAGGCTTTTAAACCGTTAAGGTCTCTGGGGTGTTTACGCTTGTGGCTACGGTTTGCATTCGCATTTCCGTCATGCTGGACTGGTAGTGCATGGTTCCATTGCCCTGCTACTGAGTGAGTGTGTGGCGCGACGCTGTGAGTTGTGAATTTCATGTGGAATGCTTTTACATCTGTCCACGATTGTTTGTAGCGTGAAATGCATGTTCGGAACGATGGCGGCTGGATGTTGCTGAATTGACTGGTTTGCCTTTTCGGTTCATGAATGCATTTTCTCAGGAGACTCATGGGAGTCGTCGCTGGAGCTACGGCGTTCGTGCTTCGTGCGGTGCTTTCGGTGGGTCGCCCTGCGGAAAGAGACCGAACCATATGGGATAATCCCCGGGTGAATGAAGTCTGTCTAGTGACTGCCGCTTCCATCGGCGATTAACTGTATTTTCCGTTGAGGACATTTGTGTTGGCAATTTCTGACGACGGCATTATGCACAGTGTACCTGTGCGGGCTGTTGGCTTGCCGAGACTCCTGTCTTTTCCACTTGTCACATTGGACAGTGAGGAGAATTTTGTGTGATATTCACTTGCACAGGAACAGAGCATAATGGAGACGACCCGTTGCCGTGAAGTTGGAACAGCGACTAAATAACTAACTAACTAACTAACTACCTAACTAACTAACTATCTAACTAACTAACTATCTACTAACTAACTAACTAACTAACTATATACATGGTAAATGTATCCCAGCAATTTAAAACTTCCATTTGTGAAACAGTTTGACCTAGCAACCCACAGTTTAATTTATTATCTCCATCTAAGTCAGGACTGGAAAGGACAGAAGATGAAACTCTTGGCATACACATCCCTAGAATTTCGACACTGGAATGTTCAAATGGTCATAGATATGTCTGCCAGGATTTATGATAGACTCTCACTGGCCTGGGGTTGACGTCTAACGGAAAAAGGGTTGTTTGGGGTAGTAGCTGTCAGAGCCTCATAGAATTCGTCTTTATCTTAAGGTGTTGAAGTCAATGTGGGTACGCATGCACTAATGACGGGACCAATTGTAGTACTGAGCCGGGGTGTCAAGAAGCGTTCTGACCCTCTGTCAGACACTTGTTATTTATCATGTTCTTAAAACTGAATGACAAATTTAGAGGAATGAGAGGCGAAGATGTGAGAGACTAAGATGAAGGAAAAAGTGAGAACGCGATAAAGATGAAGTAGAATTAAGAAAAGAGAGTGCCATGGTCCAGATAAGGCCATGGATTAGTTATGCCGTAACCAAAAATGGACGAGGTTAGAGGTTATGGCAGTGTTCAGTAAATGGACACATGGATCGTGAAAAGTGGATACTTTTCACACAGCGTGAAAACGCTGGGACTTACTTCGCGGTCAACAGGAAGCGAGATCCGAACAAAGGGATTCGAGACCGTGGTTTCGTCGAGTGCGGACCATGTCAAGAAGAGAATTGCGGCCAAAATTGAGCCACTCTTTTATATTAGTTGATGTATAGCAATGTGGTGTTTATTATAATGCGGAATATATTATGGTATATGTGATATGTCCATGCTATAGTGTTGAGATGAATATAGTGACAAAAAAACCTAAATCCGAGTCCGTGTCACGTTTCTACAAGAGAGAGGAGTTGTGGTTAATAGTAAGTTGGCGTACTGTGTGTGGAATGGCAGAGTCTCACTATCAGTAAAGTATAGTGTGGAGATGCAACCACGGTGGCGGTTTCACGATGATGGAAGTACAACTAATACCCCTAGGCATCAGATCTGCACACCAAACAAACAGGCGCGCCTATACACCAGAGAGGTCAGCCGCGCTGTAGCAGAGAGGGGAGAGTTTTGTAATAGGAAGGCTGTGATCTAAAGTATAGAACTTAAGGAGAATGAAATCTTACTTACACAGATAAGCAACTGTATAGTCCTGGAATCAACAAAAATGAACAAACTTTACAGATTGTAATTAATACTTATTCCCTCTTTTGTGCAGATCAGTTATTTCCGTCTGTTTGACACAACACATAGCCTTAAATGTGGATTTAAACTTTGAACTCATACTGAAGTATATAAAAATGTTAACTCCAGCATTAATGGATTCCAGATGAAACAAAGCTGAAAAGACAGCAACTAACAGATTTTTCTGAAATCCATCAATTCGTGTGTCCTCGTGCACTAAAATATATACGAAAAAAATCATACTAGGGACATAACATATTATGAAGATAACAGATATTAGCACAACCATTTTGACAGCTTTCTTGTCTCTATTAGACATGGCTAGAGAGCTATAAGCTGATGCTGCCTGTAGACGCCACTTTGATTGTTGTTGCAAGTTTGAGACCAGAATTGCCGTGCAAACAACAACCACACATAATGCTATTGTTGGTATTGCATTATTTGTTATAAATGTAATACTTTCTATGATCTCACGGTTCTCCACAAAGAGTATTCCAAATAAAGTCTTATTTTTAAATGGATCCACCACCATTGTAGGCCGCATAGTATAGAAGCATGGGAAAACGCTTGCTAGCATTATTATGTACATAAGTTCAAGATACAGGACAGTCCGTTTAGGAGTAAACACATTTTTAACATTCAGAGGCAGAGTAACACACAGGCACCTCTCTAGTGTTATGTAGACGGTTATCCATGCGCTGATTCTGGTGAAGATTACATGACATAAACATACAATATACATAATATCGCTAGCAACAAACGGAAGATCAAGGGCTACAAACATTGGTATCACATTGATATTCGCATAGAGAAGTGTAATCTGGGAACCCAAGTCTGACGTGGCCAGACCTAGTAGACTTATGTTTACAGTGTCTTGTACGCCCTGTTTGACGAAAGTGATTATGTTGAGAATGTTTGTTAAAACTCCAAATATGCACACGCCCTGGCCAGGACCCCAGGCGTTCACCAAAAGAAAGTAGTAGAGTGCCTCATCGGAAACAATTACTCGGTTGTTTGTAACGTTCATCTGTCCTTTGTTTGCTTCATTCCTGGAAAGTTCTGGAGTACTTTTGTCAACCATGTTAGACAATTGCTGTTTGCTGCACCCAAACCAATAACATCCAAATCAAAATGAGAAGGAAATTAACACAAATGTTTTATCTTCTGTTCCATCCGAAAGTTCGTCCCTTAGTTAGCCTGTCAATGTCTACTTTCAATCTTTCAAGATTCAGACATTCACACCAATAGGAGTAGATTGTGCCTGTTCTTATTGCACACATTAATTCTATTGAAGGTCAACAGTTAATAATATTCAGCAAACATCTATATGCCTTGTGTTTAGAAACTTTGGTAAGCCTTTGAAATTTTATGTGTAAAATAGATTTTAGGTTTGTGAAAACTGTAATGCTTCCACTTCTGTTTACTTATGTTTATGTTTCCTGGCATCATTTAGAAACAATTTACAGTTCTCTTGGCATTACACCTCTCAGATGTAGATAAGTGGAGCACTAGCCTCTCTTACAACTATCATAATTTATCGATATTGACAATCCTTAAGCTGAAGCGCTACATTTTAGTAAGCGTGGCCTACAGATAAAACATAAACATCATAAGTTATTACTGTTCGCTACAAAATTGCCCATCTAGAAATCCGAATGCCGACAAGAACAGACACATTAGACATTACACAATTATCTCCGCAATTTGGTTTCCATAATTCCTTCATTTTCCAAGCAATAAAAATAAAACATTGGCAATTCTGTGAAAAGTGGAAATTCCCTCGTCAGGCATCGTTGTCTAATAATATAATTGTTAGTTTTCGGGAGGTATTGGTTCAATCGGCTGGCTAAATCTTTCGGTATGCTAGAGCACTCACAATTATAGTTAAATATAGCCAATGAAAACACTCCATTGTCGTTGGTATCTGCTACATTAGCCGGTCTCCGTGATGAGAGGTTATACGGACGCGGTTCGTTATCCCACATACCAGCGTTGGAAACACAGCTACGCTCGATTTAGCAGCAGACCGCGCTACGCTAGTTTTTTTTTTTACGAAATGGTATGGGTGCTGGTCGTTCAGAAAGCACTGGCAAACTACTGAACGTAAACTTGGCGAATCACAACACACAAAATGCAAACGTCCTGTAAAGGATATGCAACTAACTTTTTATCTGCTACATTAATCAGTGCAACAACTTTAGTAATATTGTCCGACATGTCATGCTAATAATAATAATCATAATAATCATAATAATAATAACTTCTGTTATAGTGGCGCCAATCTAACTGAATATTTTATTTATTTGCTTTATGGGTTCCAGTAACAGGACTGGTTATTATATTCTATGTTTCATCAACGTGTGTCCTATATAGCGGTAACATCACCCCTTCGCCGGTCACCCTAGCGAAGTTTTTAACGTCGTTCTCCGTAATCCCGTATATCCACGTGAGGAACACAGCTGCGCGAGATTCGGCAGCGGATCGCGTCGCGTTGGTTACTTACGGGGTATATGAGCCGGTTGCTCAGAAAACAATGGCAAACTATTGAGCGTATCTTGCCAAGAACATCAACAGCAGTCGAAAAATGCTGATATTAACTGCAACGTCCTGTAAGGGATAAGCAACTTGAAAAACAAAAAAAATCATCCCTTGGCTTCTTTATTCGCTGCAAACCTCCAGCACTCCCCCTCCCAGTAGCTCTGCATAAGTGTTTTTGCTATACCATTTATGTCCTATTCTGCGCTGGCACCAATTAATTACTGTTTGTAGGTATTTTTTTAAGACGGAGTCTTTATTTCTGATCCACTTAGCATTACTGATACACTGTTAATGTTCAATATTCTTAATTTGTTCCCATATTACTGATACACTGTTAATGTTCAATATTCTCAGTTTGTTCCCATATTACTGATACACTGTTAATGTTCAATATTCTCAGTTTGTTCCCATATTACTGATACACTGTTAATGTTCAATATTCTCAGTTTGTTCCCATATTACGTCTAGAAGCTCCTGCTACTATTTCAAATCAACATTATGACCGAAGTTGTTGACATTTTGCGAAGCAACATGTAATCTTAATATCCTGATGAGGAACTTTTATTACTACATAAATATCTTCGTCTCGCTTGCTGTTTTATGCGTTTGTTGTGTACAAAACACCAGGACAGCTAAACCAGACAGTCTTTTCATAGTTTTACACTACCTCAGGTGAAATTATTTGCCGTACAAAATTGATAACATCAAATCTGCACGTGTTCTGAGAACAAAGTTGTGATTTTGAAATCAGTCCCCCGAAATTTTTACAGAGTATATAACAATTTGCTTTTCAAGGATTCGTCATGTCTACAAGCTCATATATTTTTCAGGGGCTATAAAGCGGTTTGTACCAAGTGTCAAAGGACAAGGCGTGATGATAGACATACTTTGTCTGGTAAGGACAATTCAATGCTGTGGCATAAGAGGATAAGGTATTGATATAATCCAAAAACGAAATACGCAATCATATTGTGGCTAAAAAGAGGAACCGTTTCCATTTAACGAAATGTACATTAAACAAGTGCTGTCCTTTGTAAAGCAGACTTACAAGACACGGAGATTTCAGATTTCAGTTAACAGAGAAGCATGGTCATTGGTGTTTAGGACTGCCACAATACCGGTGTTGATGTTTGAGACTGTAACAATATCGGTATCGGTGTTTGAGATTTGAAATACCGGTCATATGTGTTTAAAACTGTAACAATATCGCACATCTGTGTTTGAGACTGTAACAATATCGGTCATCTATCGGTCATCTATGTTTGAGACTGTAACAATATCGGTCATCTGTGTTTGAGACTGTAACATTATCGGCCATCTGTGTTTGAGACTGTAACATTATCGGTCATCTGTGTTTGAGACTGTAACATTATCGGTCATCTGTGTTTGAGACTGTAACATTATCGGTCATCTGTGTTTGAGACTGTAAAATTATCGGTCATCTGTGTTTGACACTGTAACAATATCGGTCATTGGTGTTTGCCACCGTACTATTGATACTTAACACCAACTTAACTTCATTTCTTCTTTACTTCTCCACTGTCCATTGGGGGCACAGGACCTAAACCAACTCACTTCAATCTCTTCTATATTTAGCTATTCCATGCAGCTCCCACCATGCCCCTTCCATATTATTCACTTCTATTTATACTTCTCATCTCCGTATGTTTTTAGTTCTTTTGTCCTGTGGATTCCAGACAAGGCCCCCTCTATATATTACATTCACAGATGTTCTCAATATATGTTATATCCACGTGCCGCTTTAACTGATTCAGTACCAAACAATAAGTAGGTTTGGACCAAACCTGGTACACAATTAATTAAACATATATTATAATGTATATTTTTTATCTCATTCACTGAGCAATGAAATTGTGGAAGATACCACGAAACAAAACAAATAACACGATGACCCTAGTATGGCGATATATTGTCCTTTTGTCCAAATGGGAGGTCACAATAGGCGATGATGTAGTATCCTTCGGCCTGAATCAGTTAAGAAAACTACGCGCGACTTCGTTAGCTGCCAATCAATCAATCAGATGCCGTCTCCACAATGAAGGTTGTCTGCAATGGATCTCCAACACTGTTTGTCTCTTTCTCCTCTCCCCAACTGTCATAAGGGCTCAGTGCATTACTGATTATAACTTGACCAAATGCAATTGTCTGGTGGTGGTAATAATATACTATAGTCATATAATATAATATCAATCTATATCAAAATATAATATAATATCAATCATTGATACAGGCATTGATAATGCACATTGGGAGCAAGTAGCCGATGAACGTGTTGCATGGAGGGCAAACATCAGAAATGGAATAAAGACAAAGGAGAAAATTATTGCAAAGTCACACACCGAGCGTGTGAGACGTAAGACGGTGCCTGATGGTGGAAATGATAGCGTTTTCACATGCACCCACTGTGAACGAACATTTACAGCGCGAATTGGCCTTATCAGTCACATTCGCTACCGCCATGGGTAAAAGTTATTATGCCTTTTTGAAGCACAAACTATAGTCTGTCAAGACGGCAAGGTGCCAATGAATAATATAATAATAACCGATTAATATTAACTATACGATCCCACCTTTGTATTTATAAAAAGGCGTATGGCAATGTGCATGTCTAAATTTGGCAAGAGGGCTTGAATTGCATTTACTGCTGATCTCCACCAAATTACTGCAGAATTAAGATAGAACCGTTCGTGGTGAGCGACAATGAGTCTATGACCTCACACTAATTAATACAGTTCGCGTGGTGAGTGACAATGAGTCTATGACCTCACACTAATTAATATAGTTAGCGTAGTGAGTGACAATGAGTCTATGACCTCACATTAATTAATATAGTTAGCGTGGTGATTGACAATGAGTCTATGACCTCACACTAATTAATATAGTTAGCGTAGTGAGTGACAATGAGTCCATGACCTCACACTAATTAATATAGTTAGCGTGGTGATTGACAATGAGTCTATGACCTCACACTAATTAATATAGTTAGCGTAGTGAGTGACAATGAGTCCATGACCTCACACTAATTAATATAGTTAGCGTGGTGAGTGACAATGAGTCTATGACCTCACACTAATTAATATAGTTAGCGTGGTGATTGACAATGAGTCTATGACCTCACACTAATTAATATAGTTAGCGTAGTGAGTGACAATGAGTCCATGACCTCACACTAATTAATATAGTTAGCGTGGTGAGTGACAATGAGTCCATGACCTCACACTAATTAATATAGTTAGCGTGGTGATTGACAATGAGTCTATGACCTCACACTAATTAATATAATTAGCGTAGTGAGTGACAATGAGTCCATGACCTCACACTAATTAATATAGTTAGCGTGGTGATTGACAATGAGTCTATGACCTCACACTAATTAATACAGTTAGCGTGGTGAGTGACAATGAGTCTATGACCTCACATTAATTAATATAGTTAGCGTAGGTGAGTGACAATGAGTCTATGACCTCACATTAATTAATATAGTTAGCGTGGTGAGTGACAATGAGTCTATGACCTCACACTAATTAATATAGTTAGCGTGGTGAGTGACAATGAGTCTATGACCTCACACTAATTAATATAGTTAGCGTGGTGAGTGACAATGAGTCTATGACCTCACACTAATTAATATAGTTAGCGTGGTGAGTGACAATGAGTCTATGACCTCACACTAATTAATATAGTTAGCGTGGTGAGTGACAATGAGTCTATGACCTCACACTAATTAATATAGTTAGCGTGGTGAGTGACAATGAGTCTATGACCTCACACTAATTAATATAGTTAGCGTGGTGAGTGACAATGAGTCTATGACCTCACACTAATTAATATAGTTAGCGTGGTGAGTGACAATGAGTCTATGACCTCACACTAATTAATATAGTTAGCGTGGTGAGTGACAATGAGTCTATGACCTCACACTAATTAATATAGTTAGCGTGGTGAGTGACAATGAGTCCATGACCTCACACTAATTAATATAGTTAGCGTAGTGAGTGACAATGAGTCTATGACCTCACACTAATTAATATAGTCAGCGTGGTGATTGACAATGAGTCTATGACCTCACACTAATTAATACAGTTAGCGTGGTGAGTGACAATGAGTCCATGACCTCACACTAATTAATATAGTTAGCGTAGTGAGTGACAATGAGTCTATGACCTCACATTAATTAATATAGTTAGCGTGGTGAGTGACAATGAGTCCATGACCTCACACTAATTAATACAGTTAGCGTGGTGAGTGACAATGAGTCTATGACCTCACACTAATTAATATAGTTAGCGTAGTGAGTGACAATGAGTCTATGACCTCACACTAATTAATACAGTTAGCGTGGTGAGTGACAATGAGTCCATGACCTCACATTAATTAATATAGTTAGCGTAGTGAGTGACAATGAGTCTATGACCTCACATTAATTAATATAGTTAGCGTGGTCAGTGACAATGAGTCTATGACCTCACACTAATTAATATAGTTAGCGTAGTGAGTGACAATGAGTCTATGACCTCACGCTAATTAATATAGTCAGCGTGGTGATTGACAATGAGTCTATGACCTCACACTAATTAATATAGTTAGCGTGTTGAGTGACAGTCAGGCTATGACCTCACACTAATTAATATAGTCAGCGTGGTGATTGACAATGAGTTTATGACCTCACACTAATTAATATAGTTTTTGTGTTGAGTGACAGTCAGGCTATGACCTCACATTAATTAATATAGTTAGCGTGGTGAGTGACAGTCAGGCTATGACCTCACATTAATTAATATAGTTAGCATGGTGAGTGACAGTGAGTCCATGACCTCACATTAATTAATATAGTTAGCATGGTGAGTGACAGTGAGTCCATGACCTCCCACTAATTAATATAGTCAGCGTGGTGATTGACAATGAGTCTATGACCTCACACTAATTAATACAGTTAGCGTGGTGAGTGACAGTCAGGCTATGACCTCACACTAATTAATATAGTCAGCGTGGTGATTGACAATGAGTCTATGACCTCACACTAATTAATATAGTTAGCGTGGTGAGTTACAGTGAGTCCATGACCTCACACTAATTAATATAGTTAGCGTGGTGAGTGACATTGAGTCTATGACCTTACACTTATTAATATAGTTAGCGTGTTGAGTGACAGTAAGTCTATGACATCACACTAATTAATATATTTAGCGTGGTTATGAGTGACAGTGAATCTATGACCTCACACTAATTAATATAGTTAGCGAGGCAATACGAGATCAAAAAATACCAATTCTTGTTCCGGCAATGTGGTAAAGGGTTTACGGACGCAATTCTTAATCCCGTACAGCACGTTCGAAACTCAGCTGAGGGCGGTTTGAAAGCAGACCGCCTTGCGTTAATCTTCATATAATGGTATAAGTGCCGGTTGTTCAGAATGCAATGGCAAATTACTAAACGTAAGCTTACCATGAAATCACAAACAATAAAAATATGCTGGGGCTGACTGCGATGTCCTGTAAAGAATACGCAGCTAACTTTAATATAGACCAGGGGTGGCCAACGCGAGGCCCGCGGGCCGCATGCGGCCTGCCGGGAGTCATGTTGCAGCCGCGGAGCTAGGTCAAATGAACATAAATGTTAATTTTATTGTACATATCACCAAAACAACATGACATCATGAGTCGTTGTGACATATTTCCAATATTGTATGCCTATCAACGACACATGGATTCCCTATTAAACTCTGTATTCAGATGTGACAATGTTAATTCGCGGCCAAGCCCAATTTTCTAACCATAACACTTAAGCCGCCAGGGCGTTTGAAGTTGACAGGAGTTTGAAACTGCGTCCACACGACATATGAACACGTGCGACCGTCTGGTGGGTGACAAGACGACGGGAGATGGTACTGCCTCTCCCCTTTCTCCAGCCCAACCCTGTCCGCGACACCACCCCCATCAAGCTGTGTCGCGTTCTGTGCCAAAAGTGTGCCTAGGATAGGTACATTAAAATAAATCGAGTGGGTGGATTGAATTGAGACGTTTTTAAGGGGTGAAATTTAGAACTGTAAGGAGTCTGAGAATTGCTTTTCTAGCGACCAGCTGTATCTTCCGTATTGGATACAGTGGGGTTCTTTGGACTTCAGGATGGTGGACTGAACCTTGGCCGAACCAGAAGGATAGTACAAATGCTCTAGTTCTCATTTTGAGTGGCTGATTCTTCGGTACAGGATGAAAAAGATTCATATTGATGTAAGAGCCGAGTTTTCTTAATATTATTTGCTCTCAAAGTTTAAGGCAATCTCAACATTATAGTACTCCATTGAGTGACTGATCAATGTACATAAGAGGATGGCCTGGCAAACACCAATGTATCTACTACTCAAGTAAATGCACTGGCTGAGTCTTACCTTCATGACTAGTTGTTAAAGTCAGGAGAAGGGTTATGAACATTGTCAAAGCCTGGCAGTTATCCAGATGGATATTTACAAAACTTGGATTGTTTCCACCTGGACATTTTTAAACCCTGAACTTTATCCATGAAGACATTTTAAAAATCTGAACGGTATCATCGTGGATATTTTGGACATAGTCACAGATCCTACCATTGGATGCCTCTCAGCGATACAAGTTCCTACATTGGACTAGATAGCAACGACTAACTCTTTGCTGGTCCAATGTCAGCCTAAATGCCATGGGTTATAGACTCGCGACTGGGTGGGTGTAACATCTTTGTGAACATAATTTGGATTCTGATATCGGAAGCAGAGCAGCTGAATGGACGTCTACTTGGCACCGTGTATGGAGAGATGGGAAAGTGTCGTGTGTGTAAAGAATGAATGTCGTAGTAGTTATTTGTTCTTCTTTACCACTTTAGTGTCGTCCCTGGAGTGAGGGGAATCAACACCCACATTTGTTTTAATTCAATATCTCTATCCTGGAGATATCCAGCAGACTCCGTCCACAACACTACCTCAATCTGAAGACACCTTCTTCTCACTCTTGCTCACCCCTGGATCATGCCCCCTCTCATTCTTCCCCAACATAACATACTTGACAACTCTAGCTTCAACAAATAAAAACAAGAAATTTATTAAAGCAAAGAGTATATGTAGGAGAAGTGTGTGTGGGTGTATATAATGTGTAGAATGTGTGACGTATACTCTAAAGTGTATATAGACTCAGATCAGTGTTCAGGAGTATAGTCATTCTCATCACTGTGCCGAGAACACACTAGCACCATGTATTCCAGACAAGCAACCTCACCAAGGTGATGCTTCTCCGGTCACGTGAAGACTTCCTCCATTGTCTCTTGAACCACTAGGAAGCTTGGACACCCATGACCAACACTGTCTAATGAGAGTCTTCAATCCGATTCCCATTATGAATTTCCTCTGTTATTTAACTGATTGTTAATCAGAAAATTCTAACCCTATTGTCACTGTTACTGGGAAAATCTTAATGGATCGAGTGTCACTGGTTTTAAAGATTCCCCATTTTAACACAACACTCTGAATGTTCTAGGTATTTCTATAATTTTGTATGAATGTTCCTGGTATCTGTAGTGTATATATACAATGTTCTAACTGTTCAGAGATACACCTATCACTTGCTAAACATCAATATCATCAGCATGTCCTGCTCAGCAGAAGCCAGGTTCCCGCAATCCAACTTGGGTATAAGCCCAATGTAGCGGCCTCTCAGCAACTTCTGTCTTCAATTTCTGAGCCATCATCTTCAAAAATGTGTTAGCTTCACTGTTGAACATCATAGCACACATACATGGACCTGTAAATGGAACCTGTAGAATATAGAATACTATGGTGAGGGCAACTCAATCCTGGCCGGAATTAGGTGAGTGTAGGCCAATAGCAGCACTCAGATCTATAACAGAGATCCGATCTCTGTCATACGGCCAAATAACTCATCATATGATCTGAGACCTGGCAACACCAGGAAAGAATAAAGGAACGGGTAGAAACCCAGCAGATGCCCTAGTGGAAGATCCTACCATTTCACATTCCTCTCCTCCCTCTCAACCATCCTTAATCTCTCTAAATATTATTCCACTACATTGTCCTCAACTCCCTGAGTAAAATGATATATCACTCAAGCTAGTTGAAGCCACACAATAGGATACTAGTGCCGACGCTTCTATGATACTTTCTAGCACCGCACTTATAGAACATTCTATCACTAATCATAATACATTATATCACCACACCTATAATACATTATATCACCGCACAGTACTGTACTCTATTCCTAATCATACTCTAAGTTAGATATGATTAATAGTCTATCATATGCCTATTCCGGTTGCTAATCGAAACTAGGCAATCACAGACTGGATCTATGTCCGCCGATAAATATCAACAATTTGACACCCTAGTTTCTTTCATTGAACACAACTCGGAAAACTGCACCGATCTTTCCCACTTCAGAAATCTTGATCGACTAACTCCACTTGTTTACCGCAACACTTTTTATATTGGGCTGGAGTGACGTCACCGAAAAATCTAGACGCTGATCCGTCCAGAATCTGGTTTCCTCCTCCTTTTCTAGACTAACTGGAGTCAATCCGCAGTCACATTTGCTTTCATTTGGGGAAATTCTTTGTCCCGTACATCAATAGTTCAGTCTGTCTGTGAACCACAGAATTCCCAAAATCACAGAATCCATCCCGCGTCTGTCCAGACTTTCCGTCTAGCACTTCAAAGACGTATTTTTCTCAGTCTGTACAACATCAAAGGGTCGGTTGTTTTTGCAGACTAATGTCGGGTCTTGTTTGTCATCGATCGCAACTAACAAGTTTATTTTCCGTGACAGAAAGTACCTTCTGTAGAGCTAAAGTGGAAATTCCTGGAAGTAAGACCAACCAAGGCCTTAATTTCACAAAAGGCACCGAGCCTCCTAGCAACAGAGTATTCGAAAATTCTAGCCCAACGGAGGATATACGTGATTGTGTGTAATTTCTATTCTTGGATTATGGAGTATGATTTACACCAGCCAATTACCAGTGGATATAAATTTTAGGAACACAACTGAGTGAATTTATTTCGGTACCCAGATAATGGGAAAAGGATCTAATATACACAGGAGATGAACACTGAACCGTACAACAAGAGAGTACAGGACAGTAAACTAATTAATTAGTTTAATATTATGTAATGAATGTAGTGTTTGATTTTGTTGAAAACATGCCATTTTTTTTTTTAATCATTACGTGTCAATGGTATTGGCAACCAACTAATATGAATTAGTGGGTTTTTTATTTATTTATTTATTTTTGTTGAAGATTGTTGAATTTTGGAGGAACAGGGGATTGCACTTTTAATGTGTCTATGATCTGTCATATTTCATCCCATGCCTGTTCCAGTTGTTCAGTATGGTCAATATATGTTTGTGATTGTAGACTGATGTCATATTTCATGTAAATGTATACCTATGTCATATTTAAAGTTAGACATATTCATGAAGAGCACAGTGGCCAATACATTTGTCTATATGTTATTACAGATCTTGATGGAATGCCTGAACTGTTTGTCCAAAAATTGTTGATGTTTACGTCAGGTCCAGTGTTGATGTATGTACAACCAACCATGGTTGTTTTATATGTTGTAAACAATCAGTATCCTCTAACACTATAGTAAATTTAAAGGGTGATGAAGTGGGAGGGGAAACCTACACACAGATACCATTGTTTCAAGGATTGAAATGTTTTCTCCTTGTATTTGTTGTAAATTTCCCTGATCACCTTGCATTCTTACAGTGACCAGAGAATCAACTAAATCCCCTAGACACTTTTAACAAAATATTCTCTTACATTAAAATCCCCATCCCACATATGTGGGCCCGCCCGGTACGGACTTCATCTAGTATTGGAGTCTTCCGTGTTTGTGAATTCAGGGAAAAACGTCTCGCAGGTAAACCAAGTCACTTCAGAATTTTATAGTGTTAGTTAACAGACCTAATCACTCATAAGTATGAGCTGAGACAAGTGTTGTATGAACCCATTGTGGCTCAAACACAAATGGTTTTTTTGTTGTTGTTCAAATCTGTTCACATGTAATATCTTGATTCTGGTATTTGTGACATGTAGTTGGTTTGTAGTGTATGAGATTTTTAAACTCATATTTTATATCTTATTGGTGGGAAACTAAGTCCAGGAATGAACCTCCAGTAGTAAGGTCTCTGGGATGGTAAACTCACATAAGATAGGTAATTCAGTGAATGTTTAGAATTCATAGTCATTCCCATGTGATGGTGCTTTTTTATTTTTCTGCTACTCTGGGATTTTCTTTAATGGTTTAAAAAGTGGTGTAGTCATGAACACACTACTGTCTTATGTATCCATAAGGTGTATGTTCCACATATGAATCACGGGTTAATTAACTATTTTGTCATTGGTTGTCATTGTATTTTCATGCATGATCTGCTTGTATAATTCATGTAATATTGGAAAATTACCAAGGCAGCAGAGAAGGATAGACAATTGTATAGATGGCTAGGACAGATAAGTTAAAAATCCAGAAAAAAATGTTTTGATGGAAAAATTAAATCAACTAATAATGATTCAATCGGACAGTAAATAATACCTGGGAGATGAACTTAAACCAGGGGGAAATAGCAGTAACAAAATGAAATAGACTAATGTTAAGGCCCAAACCACCACTTGCAAAAATGTTGACATGGTTAATGGAAGGGAAGGAATATTGTAAGAATTTGCAGTATTTAGGGGCACCCTTATTTAATCCTCTTTCATATAACATAACATGTTCATCAACACCGGAAGTAAAGGAAAGTGAATAACTGATGGATACTTAGGAAGAAAAGCCATAAAAACACTTATTCTACCCCACCGGTGATATGAGTAGGTACGAGTAACAAACTCAGATGGCCCATATGTTAATAATGGGCCAACCAAAATATTCATCTGGTGATTTCAGTGAATCTGATCAACTCACTTAATGACCCAAATGAATATAGGTATTTCTTTAAATTAGCCACCCCGATTCCATTATAAATGGTATCGGAAACAGACTGTATAGTTATGCAAAAGGTATAAATAAAGAATTACCCTAATAAATTGGAATTTCGAATGAACTTCAGGAGATACCAGAAAAAATCTGTGCTTATCTCTATTAAGAGACTAAACATTTCAGAAATTGGCTCCTTAGATTTGAAATTTACAGTTTATTCTCAATAAGTGGAATCCCCACTAAAGAGAAGCCCTCGTTAAAAAGGGGAGAGAAACAACTTTAGTCAGCGAATAGCTTACGTAAAGTTTTTTTTTTCATAAACTGCCTACCTCACATTAATCTTCTCTGAAGAGAGAAATGACAAGGCAGATAAGGAATACAACAGAGTGCGCGCGACTCAAATGTACCTTCTTTATATAACCAAATTCTAGATACCGCTCGAATCCTACCTATAGGTGGATGAATAAGGAACAAATTGCCAAGTTGCAACAAATTCCTACATAACATTTCTGGATTGGATAATATGTGCCAGCATTTCATATGTAAAGCATGTTTATACTACTAGAAATGAGCTTCAAAGCTCTGATATTAGTCAGTTAACTTGAAGCAGCCCATTATCTAAACACCTTAAAATAAGGATTGTTTATAAGGTTGGACCTCTTGACGGACTGAGAGAGATACGCCTAATACTTATACAAGTAAACACATGCTAGATGGCAATAGCTGTGTTAACCCAAGCAACTTGGAGCATATAGCTGACAGTCGCTTGATGTTTACTAGATTAGGAATTTCAATCAGGAATCCAGCTAGTAAAATACATATAACAGTTCAGAGAAGAGACCTTTTTCAATCTCAACAAATCCAGAATTTCCACGTATTAAACGGATGAAAATAAAACTAGGGAGAAATTTAAGAGTACCTTACCTGTTATCCTGAGGAAATACCTCAGGAAAACACCAGGATGAGAGGAAATACATATGCACCTAAGGCTTTCAAAGGGTTTATAAGGACTTGTAACCCACAGCTATAACTGGAAGTGAACCAGCAACTTGATTGTATGGAAGATTATAAACAGGAAACTTAAAAGGGCTTTTACTTTCTCACTGGACTGATTATATAAAGTAGTTGAGACAGTAAGTCTGAACCTACTTAACAATGTGTGTTGCCAAGTTGAAAATTGTCTAAAACCTAGAGGGAGACAGACGACGATCAATTTGCGCCAAACGACGCAAAATTGCTCGTAATTCAACACCAAAGCAACAAATACAGCGTTAAAAATTAACTAGACAGGATTAGAATTACTAATAAGGATTCTAGCGTAAAATAGACCTCGATTATAAGGAAAAGCAGAGGGAGTAAGCTATGAATTACTTCATTTCTGACAGATCCATGTTCACCGTAAAAATTCGATTCAGAACGGAAATTTGGAAAAGTTGGACCATCGTTTAATTTTAGACGAGATTCTCCGGGTAAACCCGCAAGAGAAAGGGACACATCTCTAACCCGTAGATATTAAAGCTGATCGGGAAAATCCCATAACTCGACTAAAAACCCAAACCATATGTGTTGGATGAAAAATAAAACAGGGACCATCTCAAACTTCCTTTAAATATCAGATCTAAAGTTTAAAAAACGTCTAACTTATAGGGAGATGGGCGATGTTTAATATGCTATCAGTAGACGCAGAATTAACCTCTGTTTTAACAGAATCTCAAGACTGAGAATCTAATGAGAGAAATAAAGCTGTTATTTATCCCAACTAGTCACAATGACGGTGACAGAACTAAATAGGTGGACCGGAAGTTAAACCGTATCCAGTTTCTAACGCCAGATTAAGTATATTGGGAAAAGAAATCCAGCAAATGACCTCATATGAAATTATCATCTGGCTAGGGAAATCTTAAGGATGATATGTCAACCGCTTCAAAAGTTCGGTTTGATGCAGACAAACCAGGACTTGAAAGTAGCAAATTATCAGTTAACCACGCATATTTGAAACAATAGCGGACGACAATGGAAAAGATAAATGAACTCTTCCAAGAATGGAAATAAGCCTACAAGGTTATGTCCAGTTGTCTTGACAAGAAAGAAAATGGACGTGGCTCTGATAGATTAATTAACATTGGAAAGAAATGTAGGAAATGAAATGGGGCGAGTAGGTGCGTCAATGTAAAGACGAAAATTGTAGAGACAGATAAACCTACGTTTCGATTAAACGACAGGCTTCAAAACGGGGGAGACGTGTGATATACTAAAACGTCTCTACCAACATCCTTTTAGTGACGCTTTAAAAATACCAATCCCTAACAATTTCTGTTTAAGTACCTTATTTAATGTAGGAGAAGAAAAGAGTAGGGCAGCCAAATTTATTTGGCATTAGTTAAATTTAAGCCTGACAATTGGGAAAATACCTGACCAACCGTCGTCTATCTGTTCAGACAAAGAGATTAGAGTGTCCATTTTTGTTTTTGTTAAAGAGAGCACAAGAGACAGACGTCGGCCTTTCCCCGTGCGGGAAAGGCAGTTTTGCCCTAAAAACATCATTCTCTGCAGCAATTTGGGATGCTAAATCTACATTATTAATACGTATTTATGTATTTTTATAAGGTACATATACCATTGTGTTTAATTAAGACTTTGTTAAAATGTTAAATCAACAATTCTTGTAAACTATAGTCTGATTTATTTTTACTACTGAGCGCCATTTGTGTGCCACGCTGTAAAATTTCCATACAATTTCTAATTCCTATGTTAAAATCTCTTATAGGCATTGTGAACCTATATCTCACTAGCAATGCTTATAATGTATAAATATTATATGTACTGTAGAGTATTCAACTAATTTCAGTAGCACATTTCAGAAACTCTCTCTCCATGCGGACGCAAATTATTGATAACGCATCTTACCTGATAGACATGGTTTCATGTTGGAGAAATTGTTTTCCTAAATAGCTGATCTGTAACTTGAAACTATCGTGCTAAATTGTGGTATACTCTTCTTGTTAACATATTAGTAACCACTCAATATGGGTGATGGACATATAATCATTTCATAAAATATTGCTAGGGAAATGCCCTGTGGGAGAATATAATCCCTTGGAGGACAAAAAAGAAAACGCATGATATAACCAAGCCTTTAGCCACACCGCACCAAGGGTGCGCAATAATATTATATGTTCCGAACACTTATCAGGCTGCATAAATCATTTCTAATAAATAATAAATTTTCTTACAAATAGCAGCACTTGGCAAAATATATCACAGCGTTCACTAACCTCATGCTGCTGTAAGCAGTGGGGGGAAACAATTTATGTTTTAGTTTTATGGATTAACCAATGAGGAAATCCAAAAACAGAGGCTCCTTGCATTATCATTATGATTAATTATTATGTATGATTATCATGTACTTAATATAAGAGAAATGTACATGTTTGTTTTTCTCTGTTATGAGAATTATATTCTGTCCTGATTGTTACTCTTTACTGTGGGAATATACATTTTAATGTGACCCCTGGGGACATGATGATGTTGATGTAAGAATCCTTGTGCATGTCAGTACATAAGAAGACAAAGTTGAATAGCCTTGGCCTAATGCTGATTATAGCGACAGAAGGAAGACGAGGCATAAGAAACAACAGAGAGTATGTATAGGTTATTCTCTTCAAGTACGAGAGAGGCAATATCAACATGTTTGGATGGAAAGAATGGCTTAACTCATCGATTAGTCCCAGAAACAACCTAGAATATAATATGGAGTGAGAAAATACCTTACTCACATTTAGAGTCAGAATGGCTCTCCTTGTGCATGTCTGTACATAAGAAGACAAAGTTGAATAGCCTTGGCCTAATGCTGATTATAGCGACAGAAGGAAGACGAGGCATTAGAAACAACAGAGAGTATATATAGGTTTTTCTCTTCAAGTACGAGAGAGGCAATATCAACATGTTTGGATGGAACGAATGGCTTAACTCATCGATTAGTCCCAGAAACAACCTAGAATATAATATGGAGTGAGAAAATACCTTACTCACATTTAGAGTCAGAATGGCTCTACAACAATCGACGAGGGACAATGGACACATTGGACCGACACTCCTTTCACCTTCCCCTTTTTTGGTTTGCAATTGTGTTATAACCATGTTAACATAACACAGTAGATTAATGCCTGGGTTGTATTCTTTGTCATCTATTTCTATAGACAGTAGCGAGTGGTGGTTTTGGATTTGGACATTTCACCAATCAGGATCCTGGGTCAACAGCCTGATGTAAGTGATAAATCGCAACCTGTCCTAACCATAGTCTGGATCTAGAAAAACATCAACGTTGACTGCTACACTTATCCGCTGCCTAGCCAGCGAAAGACCTGTTGAAGAGGACACTCAGCAATTGATAGTCCTACTTCTGTCAGGATATCCATGATGGATATCTGTATTTAATTGTCCATCAAGATTAATGGATATTCAAAATACACTGACAGCAGAGTATCATCTACTTTTACGTCTGGGAGATACCGCCTGGTATGCCATCAATCCGCGAGGTCAACGACACCATGGGACAGTCCCAGTTTCCTATTCAGGATTGAATAATCCTTCAATCAGTCATACAGCGGCAGACTAAACACCAAGTTCTAGATACGAACACCAACTCAAAAAAAAAATGGAAAGAGACACTGAAACAACATACGCCAGTACAACCAAGGTACCAACTTAACACCAACTGACTACCAACTGAAACAGACGATAACAACAAAGTTCAAAACAAGTCCTACACCTGAATACCAACCCAAAGACACAGAATGAAGCTAGTGGAGTAATTATGTATACAAACGCAGCAGAAAAAAATTCATTGGACTGTTTACGACTCTGTTTGTGTACTGGAATTATTCATCTTCGGATACATGTATGTATAGATCAATTCTGGACATAGTCACAGATACTACCATTGGATGCCTCTCAGCGATATAAGTTCCTACAATGGACTAGATAGCAACGACTAACTTTTTGCTGGTCCAATGTCAGCCTAAATGCCATGGGTTATAGACTCGCGACTGGGTGGGTGTAACATCTTTGTGAACATAATTGGGATTCTGATATCCGAAGCAGAGCAGCTGAATGGACGTCTACTTGGCACCGTGTATGGGGTTATGGGAAAATACCTTCTGCAGAGCTTAAGTGGAAATTCCTGGAAGTAAGACCAACCAAGGCCTCAATTTCACAAAAGGCACCGAGCCTCCTTGCAACAGAGTATTCGAAAATTTTAGCCCCACGGAGGGGATACGTGATTGTGTATAATTTATATTCTTGGATTATGGAGCATGATTTGCACCAGCCAATTACCAGTGGATATAAATTTTAGGAACACAACTGAGTGCATTTATTTCGGTACCCAGATAATGAGAATAGGATCTAATATACATAGGAGATGAACACTGAACCGTACAACAAGTGAGTACAGGACAGTAAACTAATTAATTAGTTTAATATTATGTAATGAATGTAGTGTTTGATTTTGTTTAACACATGCCAATGTTTTTTTTTTAAAATCATTAAGGGTCGATGGTTCGCACAAACATAGAGAGCTAAGACTTCTGCCCTATGCGCCACCTTAGGCACGAGAGGAAAGACAGACAGGACAGGTGTTGGCAACCAACTAATATGAATTAGTGGGTTTTTTTGAAGATTGTTGAATTTTGGAGCAACAGGGGATTGCACTTTTAATGTGTCATATTTCATCCCATATCTGTTCCAGTTTTTCAGTATGGTCAATATATGTTTGTGATTGTAGACTGCTGTCATATTTCATGTAAATGTATACCTATGTCATATTTCAAGTGAGACATATTCATGAAGAGCACAGCGGCCAATACATTTGTCTATATGTTATTACAGATCTTGATTAAATGCCTGAACTGTTTGTCCAAAAATTGTTGATGTTTACGTCAGGTCCAGTGTTGATGTATGTTTCAACCAACCATGGTTGTTTTATATGTTGTAAACAATCAATATCCTCTAACACTATAGTAAATTTAAAGGGTGATGAAGTGGGAGGGGAAACCTACACACAGATATCATTGTTTCAAGGATTGAAATGTTTTCTCCTTGTATTTGTGGTAAATTTCCCCGATCACCTTGCATTCTAACAGTGACCAGAGAATCAACTAAATCCCCTAGACACTTTTAACAAAATATTCTCTTAGATTAAAATCCACATCCCACAGGAAACATGAAGTTTTAGTAAAATTGATTGAAAATGAGGCCTCTAAAGTCGGTAATACTTCTGTGGTAAATTGTCATTACATTATTCATCAGGAGAATTTATGTTCGAATGCCCTCAAAATGGACCATGTCATGAAAGTGGTCGTCAAAATAGTGATCTTCATTAAGTCGAACGTGTTGAATCACCGTCAGTTCCAAGCATTTCTAAAGTCTTTGGACTCAGATTATAATGGCGTTACATTTCATGCATAAGTAAGATGGCTGACCCGTGCCAAAATGTTGTAAAGAGTGTTTGATTTGCAACAAGAAAAACAATCATTCTTTGCAAGCAAGTCAAAAAGTATAACAAAGTTTGGAGGCAAAGCGTGGGTTTGCGACTTTGCATTTCTGGTCGATATAACTAGCCATCTAAATGAGGTTAATACTCGTCTACAAGGAAAGGATCAATTAATTAATAAGATGTATTTTTTTTTACCTTAAACCAGGCTAGCGTTTGACTACGATCTCACCTACTGGGAAGCGACGATGTGGTCGAAGCTGTAGCACGCTTGCTTGCTTACTTTAATAACAACAACAAAAAAACATAGGTACGTGGCCCGGCAGGAAATATTATTTCTGAAATTTGGCCCGCCTGCTGAAAAGGTTGGCCACCGCTGATATAGACATTGCGATCAAGGCATACATAATAAAGCACAAGAGTGCAGATATAAAAATGGAATTAAACAAACCAGGAGAATGAATAAAACAAAAGAGAGAAAAATGTGTTGGCGCCACGTCAGGGCAAATACCGCCAAAGCTCTGTCGCTTTTCTCACTGCTAACTTCCTACTTTGATTATCTCCTTCTACACCTTCAAACTCATCAGGTTAATAGCAATATATATATATAGAGAGAGAGAGAGATATGTATGTGTGTGTGTGTGAGTGTGTGTGTAGTGAGAGAGAGAGAGAGAGAGAGAGAGAGAGAGAGAGAGAGAGAGAGAGAGAGAGAGAGAGAGAGAGAGAGAGAGAGAGAGAGAGAGAGAGATCTAATTAAAATAATTAGGAATTTAAGAGTTTTCATTTGGTTAAGTATTTCTCCTTCTATTTCCAGTTAACAATTTGGTGACATCTTTTCCGTTGCCCCCCCCCCCCCACCCCCATTGTTACTGGTTTATTGATATTCAAGGAGAGTCCTTTCTGTACACTCTCTGTTATTACAATGCCAAGCACTTGTTGTAGATCTTTCGCATTATCTGCCATCAATACTGTGTCAACTGCTTAGCACAGATTATTGATACTATAACCTCCACGTTATCTGCTGAAGTGATGTTCTGTTATCAACATTACGAAGTTATTTTTAACCAGGTAACATCATTATGTTTTCGAAAGAGCAGACGCTTACTTTTCGCCACACCACTATACCTGTATAACTCTAAACTATACAGTCTCGATGACGTAAGGACATATGCAAATATTCATTGTGATCCCTGCAATGGTTTAGTAGATAACACAGCCCTACTGGGGGGGGGGGGGGGGGGGGGAACAGTTTCTTCGGGTGCCCAACATTTTACACCTGCTTTTGCATAAATGAGTCTTGCTAAATCCAAATATCACATTTATTTGTCGGTAGCAGCTCTAGTTTTTACTGACAGTTTCGGTATTCTAAGAATCTTCCAAGAATTACCTTTTTATTTAAAAGATTTTAACACACTTCATGCATGTTAGTACACTGGTCATTTTCTTACACTTCTGACATAGAATGACATCATCTTCAAGAAGGGCATGTTTTCTTACACAGAATTTATTTTGTTATACTCGTGGAGCTTAGACTTTGAAAGAAGAACACGGAAAGCATATTACTGCTTTTACTTTAAAGTAAAACTAGGTGACCAGGACAAATCTTGGGCTCCTCATATTGTTTGCAAAACTTGTGTTGAACAACTGTGAGAGTGGACTTGTGGGACAAGAAAATGTTTAACAATTCCAATTCCAATTATTTAGAGATAGCACAAGAACCACTATGATGACTGTTATTTCTGTGTTGATACTATTAAGGGAATTAATGCAAAAAAATAACAAAAAATGCAAATATCCAGATTTAGATTCTACTAGACGACCTATTCCACACGGAGATGACATACTAATTCCAGCTTTTAGTCATATTATGGATTCCCTGCTAGAAAAAAAGACAGCTGTGACACGTGGAACGACAAGTAATAGTGATAGTGATTTCGATGATTATTTTCCATCTGCTCAACGCTTCGACCAGCGTGAACTGAATGATCTAATCTAAGATCTATAACTCCCCAAGGAATCTTCAGAACTTTTGGCTTGAAGGTTGAAATTATTTTAATTGCGGATCGCTGAAACAATAGTTACATTTTATCGCACGGGAGAGAGCAAAGCTTTCTTCCATTCTTTTGTAAAGAAAACCACTCTGTTTTGTACTAATGTGAGAGGTTATGTAAACAAAATGGGTGTCAGTTGTTGTCCTCTAAAAGAAGTTTGAAATGTGTTCTCTTATACAATGGTAACAAATATGGTTCAATTCCAATTGGGGGGGGGGGGGGGGGGGGTGTCTGGGATGACAGTCATTGGTAGTGCCTTTGGTAAGGATGACTATTAGGCTCCTTTTAGGGCCCATACCCCACTGGTTCAACCCTGACATCCAGCTCACGCCTGTGGCTACTATTAGCTGTCAGCATGCGTCAGTGGCCACCACCACCCCCCCCCCCCCCCCCCCCGCCTCTCGCGGACAACGACTGTGGCAGGCGAGCAAAACTAAGCGTGGGTAACCGATTCGGCGACAAAACAATCTGTAAACTAGGGTATACCTACGCAGCATGTGAAGACAGAATTCGGAAGTCTGCGCGGAAGAAATCATTGATGGTTCAACAGACAAGAAGGTGTTTACCTTCAAAGCGTTGTGTAACGTAATAAGCACGACAAGGTACGTAGAGCGCCATGGTCATACACTGTACCTGCATTCGTCTCCAGTCGTCTTGACTTGTTTTGGCGCTGTATTCAGGTGTACTCAGGCGAGAGTTCAATTCATCGCGCAAGTCATTCTTCCTCAAACTTCATATATCACTTTCAAGCCAGTGGCATTTGGCGAGCGGCGAAGCGGAAGGCATAGGGTACACTGGCAGTCGTAGTCGCAGACCTGCACACAGGCGACTCAGGCCATATGGTCGTCTTCTACTGACAGGAGAAGCAGTGGGATTCGGCAGCCCCCTGAGCGAACTGAGCAATTCTATAGGAAAGCACTGCTAACTTCCAGAGCATGAGGAAGGGGCTAGGAAAGATGCCCTAAACATTGGCTGCTCCATCATTACCTAAATAGCTAGTCGCGGTTGGTGAGTCCCCTATAACTGCAGCCGACATACAACCTAAGTATAAATAGGTACAGCAAATAAAAGCAAACCATATCCCCTTAATCATCGGAACTTGGAATATAAGCACCCTACTAGATAGAGAAAGACGAACAGTCCTGATTGGAAGAGAGTTGGGCAAGGACAACATCGACATTGCAGGCGAAGGCCAAATATGTGAAGTAGGTGCCGGCTACACATTCTTCCGGAGTTGGAGGAAAAGTGAAGGAAGGCGCCAGTCTGGTGTGGGATCGCCATTAAATCGGCCCTAGTTGGCCAACAAGCTGGATGTCCGAGGGCTATAAACTAAAGGCTTATGAGAAATGTGAGGAATAGAACTCCGAAATATCTCCACTTTTATTTATTTTACCAAGGCCTTTTATGCAATCAGCAGTGACAGAATGTGGAAGATTATGGCGAAATATGGCCGTCCACGAAAGTTTGTCCAAATAGTGCGGCTATTTCATGATGGTATACAGACAGGAGTCCAGGAAAATGGGGAATTGTCTGAGCTATTTCCTGTCACCAATTGAGTGAAACAAGGATGTGTCCTGATCCCGACACTGTTCAGCCTCATGTTTTCAGCAATGCTGACCAATGCCTTCGAAAACAATAACGTTGGAATAGACATCAACTACCGCATGGATGGAAAGTTGTTCAATCTCAGAAGGCTGAAAGCTAAACCCAAAGCTACCAGCAACATCGCAAGAGAGCTCCTGATTGCTGATGTTGCGCTCTTTATGCCAACTCAGAGGCAGACATGCAACACAACGTTTCAGCTTTCTCAAATGCCTGTGCCAACTTTTGGCTCAATGTCAGCTTGGAGAAGACTGTAGTTATGTACCAGCCAGCTTCAAGGATTAATCACACTGTGACGAATATCAAAGTGAATGGTCGTAGACTAACTGTTGTGGACAAATTCACCTATCTTGGCAGCAGTGTGTCACAAGCTGCTATCAATTGATGACGAAGTGAATGCAAGAATCTCCAAAGCCAGCGCGACCTTTGGCATGCTGTACAAAAATGCATGGGGCAGAAATGGAATAAGCCTGCAAACAAAGATAAAAGTCTACAAAGCAGTCGAATTATTCACACTGCTATATGCTTGTGAAACCAAGACTGTTTACCAGCGACACACTAAGAAATTGAACCCCTTCCACACAGTCTGCGTTATGAAGCTACTGAGGACTAAATGGCAAGACAAGATCCCAGACACTGAAGGTTTAGAAAGAGCGTCCATGCCCAGTATCCACACGATACTAACCAGATTCGCTGGGGTGGTCACTTAACTCGCATTCCAGATCACAGGCTAACTAAATGATTTTTTTTACGGCGAGCTGCGCTGTGGTAAACGCTCCCAAGACGGCCAGATGAAACGCTTTAAATACACTGAAGATCTCATTAAAAGCTTTTGGAATTCATCACGACACTTCGGAGACTGATGCCAAAGACTGAAATTCGTGGCGTACATCATTACGCAAGGGTGTAGTCACTTGTGAAGCAAACAGGACTGCTAGAGCTGTGGAAAAAAGACTGGGGGAAAACCACTGCAGGAGATCCTCCTCCTGGAACTTCAAGTATTCTTTGCCCACATTGTCAAAGAACATTTCCTGTCAGGCCTTACCAGTCATCTTAGAACTCACGGCTCCATACTTTCAATCATACTGGATGAAATAAATGGTCATCATCATTCTTGATGGACAAACACCAATTCCAATTGGCTATTCTACTACAATGAAGGAGGAGTGTGTTACAATAAGCAGAGTTCTGAAAAAATTTAAGTATGTAGAGGAGCGGGTGGCCGAGTGGCTAGAACGCCGGATTCTCCACAGGGAGACCCGGGTTCGAAGCCTAAGTAAGTAGTGGAATTTTTTTTTTCTGTCGGGACAAAATTAAAATCCTTTGCTGCACAGTTCGAGACGACTGCACTAGCCAGGCGGCCTTAAATCCTCAAGCTCAAAGGCCCCCCCCCCCCTCCTCCCGACATACACCACTAGGTATTATATTGGCAGTAAATGACAGTTTTGATGAACTTCTTGCTTCGCCAAGAAAATGGGATTCACCAAATGTCCTTACTTTATATTTTTGTGGGATAGCAGGGCAAAAGATATACACTGGACAAAGTAACAGCTTAATTTAATACTATATAGGCAGTAAATGACAGATAACTGGGTTTTCTGTATTGTAATCTGATGATGCTTTGTGTACTCTTTATTGTGGAAAAACACTTTTGCTGATAAAATATTAATTCAAGGGGCACACTTTGGTGAATAATTCTCCATTTTCATTCAATACAGCCAGTCCGTGGTTCCACATGAACACTTCATAACCCGTGTAATTTGAAGTTCACATTAGCTAAATAGATGGGATTGTTTACAATAAGGGCCATAAGCAAGTATTTCTTATGATTTTTGGCATTTTCATAATTATTATATTTCTTCCCCTGATTACTGAAACTACGGAGGGGACAGGTTGATATAGTTTTGTGGGGAAACTCATTTTATTATTTGTAACGCATTTTTCCAACATAACCCTAGGAAACTGTATACGTGGAAAAGCCCTTAAGATAGAACGAGACACCAAATTGACTATATTATGATTATACGTATATTTACAAGCAATGTTAAAGATGCCAAAACACACCCTGGTACTGATATAAACTCTGACCACAATCTTCAAATTACAAATAAAACTTAAAACCGCAGGATTAAGGACATCGAAGACACCTCAAATAGATATATCAGCATTTAAACAACCTGACACAGGTCAACTATAACTGGTTGAAGTAACAAAATAAATATGATAGGTTAATGGTTGAAATTATGGAACAATCAATCAATCAATCAATCAATCAATCAATCATGTGCCATGCCGGAAAGCGTGGGTGGTCATGACTCGCCATTTCACTCGATCACCAGAGTCGTGGATCAGCTCAGTGTTCCTGTCTCGTCCTTGCCATGTGGCTAAGCCATCCAGGTATTTACTTCTCGGTCTTCCCATTGGTCTGTTCCCTTCGATCTTGCCAGTTGTCACCAAGTTCTCCAATCCATTTCTTCTCATAACATGTCCAAAAAATTTTGACTGTCTACGTCTAATTTCTCTAATCAATTTACGATTTTCAATTGTCTCCTGTAGTACTTGGTCACTGGTTTTTCTATCTGTCCATGGTATTCTTTGCATTTTCCTCAGAAAACATTTCCACAGCCATCAGATGTTTTTCAGCTTGACTGCACATTGTCAAAGTTTCACATCCATACAAAAGAACAGGCTCTATGTATCCCCTCAACACTCTTTTTCTCGTTTCAATTGACATCTTTTTATTGGTCAGAATGTTTTTCATCTTGCTAAAGGCTACTTTCGCCATGGCGATTCTTGTTCTAATCTCTTCAAGGCATCTCCCATCAGATGTTATGACTGTTCCGAGATAATTGTACCGATTCACTTGTTGAAGAATATTCCCATTTACTTGTATATTACATTGTGGTACTTCGTTCTTCCTAGTGACGACCATAACCTGTGTCTTTTTACAATTTAATTCTAACCCCAGTTGCTCATTGTGTACAACAACCGCATCTACTAATTGTTGCAGATCCTGCGCATTGTCTGCAATCAATACTGTATCATCTGCATATCTAATGTTATTGATGTTTCGTCCTCCAATGCTGATTCCATTTATATCTTCTACATTTCTGAAAATATTTTCACTGTACAGGGAAAAAAGATCTGGAGACATTACACATCCCTGCCTAACACCTCTCTTAATAGGCTGATATTGTCCCCACTTCATTATCAATCCTTATGGCAGCTTGTTGTTTCCAATATATGTTTTTTATAAGTCTAATATCTTTCCCATCAATTTGTAGATCTGCAAGCAAATCCACCATGTTGACATGTCTAACTCTATCAAAAGCCTTTGTGTAGTCAATAAAGCACAGATGTATATCCTTGTTTACTTCTGTTACACGTTCAATAACTGTTCGCAGCATATACACAGCATTTACTGTACCCTTTCCTTCCACAAACCCACATTGTTCTTCCCCTAATTTAGGTTGTATTTCTTCATCACTCTTTGCATGATAATTCGTAGCAAAATCTTTGTGATGTGACTCATTATACTAATTGTTCTATGTTGATCACATTCCAAGGCTCCTGATTTCTTTGGGATTGCAATAAATACAGAGTTACATAATTTAGAAGGTATCCAGTATCATATAATTTGTTCAGCAGTCTGGTGACTTGATCTAATCCATATTCTTCTAAAGCTTTAATCATTTCGTTTTTGGTGTTATCTGTACCGGGGGCCTTGCCAGCTTTCATATGCTTAAGAACATTTCGAACCTCCATCTCCAAAACTGGCGGTCCTTCATTATTAAATCTATCATACTGTTCCTCTCTGTTATCCACATAAAGGTTTTTCACATAATCTGTCCATATATGTATAATCTGATCTTTTTCCATTATTATATTATGGAACAATATAGACGTGAAAATCCTAAGAAGAAAATTTATATAAAATGGGAATGTGTAAAAACTAGCATGATCAAGCATAGAGATTGCAAATACCAATTTACCAGTGAAGGAAAATGAGAAAAAGCAATTATGGATTACCGATGAAATCTTTACCAAAATTAATCAAAGAAAGAAAGCAGAGCACTCTCTTGCATATATATTAATGGACATAGAAATACGTCACATGTGCTGTTGCCAAAGATGAGAGGTTACAGAAAAAAATGCAAAGAAATAGAGGATCTAGAAATAAAACACAACTCGAAAGAATTATATGAAAACATAAAAAGATGTACAAAGATGAAATATTATATAACAGGAAATGGTTGTATCAGAACAAAAAAAATGACAAATTAAAATTGATAATACATATATCATAAAAAGATGGACATAATACAAAGACGATTTATTCTGGGACTGCAGGGTCAATAAACCAACATCGTATAATATTCAAGATGAATCAAACATATTAAAGGCTGAAGTAGAGAAGGCGATTGAAACGATGAAAGAAGGAAAGGCTGCAAGTCCTGACAAGATAAAAATAGAGATGATAAATCCTTATCGAGCTTTGGCATTGATACTATCACAATGTACTATGCAATAATAATACTAATACTATGCAATGATATAAAATGATGGAAGATATCAACATTGATGGGAAAGATTTAAGAATAATAAAGAATATTTACTGGAACCAAGTAGCAGCAAATAAAATGGGAAATAAAGAGGGTAGTTACGAACAGATAAAGCTATGAGAACGACATGGGTGTGTCTTGTCACCAGATCTTTTCTCCCTGTATAGCGAAGTAATAATGAGAGAGATCAAAGAGAAGCCAGGAATACTAGTAGGAGGTTATAATATAAACAGTATACCTTAGGCAGATGACACAGTATTGATGGCGAATATTCAACAGACCTACAACAATTGTTGGACATTATAGTAACAGAGAGTGCAAAGAAAGGACTCTCGTTGAATATCAAGAAAACAGTAACAATGGTGATATCGAAGAAAATGGTGGCACCAAAATGTGTCATAGAAATAGAAGGGAATATTCTTAACCAAGAAGATAATTTTAAATACCTAGGGGCATTTAAAACATCAGACGGAAGATGTAAAACAGAGATTAAGAGCAGAATAGGGCAGACAAAAGCTACATGTTAGAAAATGAAGAGTATCTAATGCAATAAGTTAATATCAGTGAATGTAAGAAAGAGAGTGCTGAAATGCTTTATAGAACCAGTTTTGCTGTATAGCAGTGAATCTTGGAATGTAAATGAACAAATTGGGAAGAACTTAGAAGCAACAGAAATGTGATTTTTGAGACGAATGTTGCGAATTCCTTGGACTGCCAGAGTAACTAACAACGATTGCATGAAAGAGACTAATAACAATAAGAAAGAAACAAACAGCTTTCTTTGGTCATGTGATGAGAAGAGAGGCATTGGAGAACATCGTGACAACTTCGAGGGGAAGAGAGGCAGAGACAGACCAAGAGAAATGATGCTGGATGGATTGAGACGGTGGCATGGAGGAATATCATCAGCAGAGTTGATCCAGAACACCAAAGACCGAGATCTGTGGAGAGCCATGAACGCCTACGCCAGCTGGCAGGGCACTTGATGATACCAGCATATATATATATATATATATATATATATATATATATATATATATATATATATATATATATATATATATATATATATATATATATATATATATATATATATATATATATATATGCTTGCTTGCTTTGTGTTCGCTGGCTGTGAATTCCAGCGCGAAGTCCTGTATGTCGGATGAAGACATCCTGTCGTCCAACATCAGTGTGGTGTCATACCGAACTGAGGTTTGCGTGAGTATCCGTTGTCCCATGTCTGGCTTATTGGTGTTCAGACTGATGGTTCCAGGCAGATAATATCCGACTTCGGAAGAATCAGCGATCCTACTATGTTTTAGCCAGGACCCCGAAGGGACCTGTTGCCCAGGACGCACGACTAGGACGTGTTAGTATGTCTTGGCCAGTATAAAACTGGCAAACATCTGGTCCCATATATATATATATATATATATATATATATATATATATATATATATATATATATATATATATATATATATATATATATATATCTCATCTCATCATGTTCCTCTTGTACCTTGCGGTGTCGAGGTGAAGTATAAACTTCGTGAGAGTGCCCGGTTATGGGCTTCGTATATCGACATTCCCATGGATTCTGTTATTCCCTCCGTCCAACGTTTACGTGGTCGACCTCTTCCTCTGTTTCCATCTGGTCTGTACATCATTGCTTGTTGTGGCATGCTGTTGACTGGTAGCCTACTTGCATGGCCAAACCATTTGACTTGCTGCTTTCTAATAAAATCTAGAGCAGCTTTAACCCCCACTTTAGTCCTGATTTCTTCATTTCTGATCTTATCTCTTCTTGATACGTTGAGTATTCTTCTCAGGAACCTCATTTCTGTTGTTGTGATTTTTCTTTTCTCTTTTTCTGTCATTGTCCAGGTTTGGCATTGGTAGCACAGAGTTGGTAGAAAGATTGTGTTGTAAAGTGCTTTCTTAGTAGTTATTGATACATGTTTGTTCTTTAGTATTGGTGCCATTTGTCCAATGAGTTGATTTGCCTTATTGCACCTATTTTCGATCTCGTCTTCTGATCTGCCATTTGATGATATTATACTTCCTAGGTTACTTCTTAATTTTTCTACGAGCAGTATGAAGATCCCCTGCCGGCTTGCTAGGCCAGTCGCAGGTTTAGGACACTAATCTGACCACAGGGAGTCCATCCCCTATGGCGAGCCATAGCCCCGTTAGCCCATGACCTCGCGGTCATGGTTGCCCGGTCTGCACCACGTGGAGGTGGGGGTTGACTTGTGTAGTCTGCGGGTCATCGGCAGGCTACTAATTTTCGCTCTTCACCCCTCCTGGGAGAGGCTAGCCGATCCTAACTCTGGCAGGGCCAGGCGCATTCCACACCTTACAGACCTTATATATATATCTGTTGAGTTTGAGGATCACAGAACTGTTAGCTTAATGGGTCATATAACTAAGATACTCCTCAATGTCACACATGAAAGAATTCAAAATAAAATAGATGAGGCAGTAGCTAAAAAAAAACTTTTGGGTTCCGCAAAAACACAGTCATCAGAGAAGCAATAATCTTAGGATGTTAACTGAAAAATATATACACATTAAGAAAAATACATATGTATGTTTTATAGACTACAAGAAAGCTTTTAATAGAGTACAACATGAACAATTAATTACATGTCTTCAAGATAACACTCTTATAAGAGCCATACTGGTAGGCAAAGTTGAAGGCAAGCTAGCAAGAGGTAGACAACGATACAAGTGGGAAGATAACATCATGAGATGGACGAACATCAATCTGAGAGAATGTACAGTCGGGGTGAGAGACAGTGTTGGAGATCCATTGCATCCAATCTCTATTGTGGAGACGGCACCTGATTGATTGACTGATTAACTACAGGGATTCTATGAAGTAAGAGAAGTTGCGCAGTCAACAAAATGAACTAGCAAGTAAACTACTCTTTCAAGCCCCTGATTGATTGACTGATTAATTAGAGGGATTTTATGAAGTAAGAGAAGTTGCGCAGTCAACAAAATAAATTAGCAAGTAAACTACTCTTTCAAGCGTCATGATTAGCATTGGGCTACCCCCTTATATTCATAGAGCAGTCAGTACTCGGTGGGTCATGTGATCAGTATCACAGTAGCTGCTTTTCTGTCTCGAGAAGAATTTTCTAGAGCACAGTTTAGGCTGGACGTCGCAGAAGGCCTGGCCAATTAAGAAAACAAAAAATACCAATTCCACCCTGGTGTGCAACGAACCCATGAGCTCCAGGTTAGCATGCGAACGTCTAGTCACTATGCCACCAAAACTCACACAGGTATGCTAGGTTTATGTATGATAACCCAGCCTGTTGTCCCTTTTAATTGATTCAATGTATTCAGCTGTGTTTTTAGTATGTTGTCCCTTTTAACTGATTGAATACATTCAGCTATTTTAGTTTGCTTTCCCTTATAACTGATTCATTGTATTCTGCTGTGTTTTTCGTTTCTTTTCCCTTTTAACTGATTCAATGTATTTGGCTGTGTTTTTAGTAGCAAGCTTACGTTGTACATGCAATGAGAGTAGCAATAATATCTGCTGTTTTTACGTGTGTATTTATTTCTCTTGGTTATATCCCTTTGTTTATTATGCTGTCATTAACTGGCTTAATTGCTTCTCTGAAACATTATAATAAACATAATTCTTCTTCTTCTTCTTCTTCTTCTTCTTCTTCTTCTTCTTCTTCTTCTTCTTTTCCAGACCCAAACCTCACTATATTTAAGGAAAGCAGTAGTAAACTTGAGGCTGTTATCCTCCTACTTTGTGCTGGAGTGGACTATGTACATCAAAAACATGTTATCTGCTCTGTATATGGTGAGCATTTTGGTCTAAATGCCTAGCTGTCATATTACCAATCCCACAATGGCATTCACCAGTACTCCTTATCTGTAGTTTCTTTGAACAAGTACCGCTGCTGTTGTGTCTTTCTAGGAGACTGAATATTGTTTGCTCCTTCGCAACTGGTGACATGCTTCATCTTTCTGCCTGTCCTAGGGAATCTGATTCCTACTTGCTGCTTCTTATACATTTCTTGACTCAACACAGAATATGTGTGTATTTGGCTGAAGCAGTCTTTCGCCTTCTTTACTATTGTGGAATAGAAAGAAAAAGCAGCGGCTGCAGCAGAATATAACAATATGAATTGGAAACAAATAGGTATATTAAGCTCCTCCGAGAAGAAACGTACTAAACATCAACACGTTGCATATACCTTACAAGGAAATCCATCGTATCTCGAAATACAGGTGAAAATCCGAAATCAGAAGCACTCAATAAATATATAAAATGAATAATAAAATAAAATACACACAAACGCGTACAATACGACACACAAGACTGGGCACGTTTCGATTCTCAGAATCTTTGTCGAGGACAGGACAACACGGATAGATAGGACAACGAAATATAAAAAAAGCACAAAACACAAAAGCACAACCACTACGTGTCCATGTGGGAGCAGAAAAGACGAATTTGCCAGATGCGAAGGCGCTCTCTGGCTGCATAGTTTAAGAATAGTAGTTAACCTACTATACTTAAACTATGCAAGATAGGATTTACGTCGCCAAAAATATGCGAACAGTCGGATATGAAAATATAGGGGTGTGGAGACAGTTAGGTATGAATATGGGGGGGGGGGGGGGGGACATTATAGTGATAGACAGTGTAAACAGTTGGAGAAGATGGCGCAGTTATACAGTAGCGTCCTCAACAGTATTGATACCTGCTGGATGGACGCATCCCAGATTGTTGATTAGCTGGCATTCAATTTTGAGCCTAACGGAGCTGTTGGAGTAGCAGTGTTTCAATGCGTTGTCATGTGTCAGCCTCTTTAACACTGGAATCGTGTAGTTATGTTTTTCTTGTAGTTTTATCGGTGTGTGTGTGTGTTTTGTTTTTGTGCCGATGAAGGTTTTGACCGAAGAGTTCATTTTGCTACTTGTGATCGTGTTCTAGTAAGTGCTATTGATTGTTTTTTCGTGATTCATTCGAGTCAGCCTCTTTAGCCAAGTTTGTTAAAATGAGATGGGAATCCATTGTGCTACATCCCTATGGATTTCTGAGATATTTCGATGGAGTTGCTTTCAATACTTTCTCCCCAGAAGATTTAGTGGCATTGCATATGTGGAAACTAGCAACTGTCCTCGTCTTTATTTGAATGTTTTCTCTGCCAGCAGAATTTCATCGACAGTTTTCACGGCGTGTACCTCTGTTTTGAAGTTATTTATATGAAAATGTTCCTGTTGCCACTAACTGTGCTTTCATTGTCCTCTATGTTTTGAAGATATTCTCAACTTGGATTTTTCTATACATTTGTTGCTCATCTATCAAATATTTATGAGTCCAGGTGCTACTTAGGTAATGTTTATCTATGTAGTTTAGGGATATTTGTCTTCACACTGCTACGTGTTGTTACTTCTTTTTTCTTAATGCCATTTATATTTTCTATCATGCTAGGTAAACAATGTTTTTCTAAGTTAGGACTGGCTGTTGCTAATTTAAGAATAGGATCTGTCTTTTTATCTTTACGTTCGCTGATTCTATATATATAAGACATCTACCAATGTAAACACAACAAGACAAAGAACAGTGACTAACAATGGTGTGAAGAATTCCAAATTTATGGTTAAACAAATGCTAGAGAAATCCCAACACAGAAGCCGGCCTGAGAAACGGCTGGCTGGCTTCTAGTCGAGTATAGCAGGCTACAAATCTCCCGGTTGTTGCGATGACAAGAAGGGGAATCATTAGCCGGTAGAATTCTGCGAGATTGCCATCTGTACCCACGTGTCTGTAAACTCTCAGGGTGTGTTTCATTCTAGATTTCCTTGCTCGTTTCTTTTCTCGCCTTTTCAATAGAAAGTTATTTGCCCTTGCTTCGTTCACAGTTTTCTGCTCTTCGTCTCCCTCTCTCTTTCTCCCTCTCCCCCTCTCTCTAACCATCCATCCATCCATCCGTCCGTCTATCTGTCTGTCTGCCTGTCTGTGTGTCTGTCTGTCTTGTCTGTCTGTATATATGATATACGTTTACCTGTCTGCCTTTATGTCAATCAGTCAGTATTACTAGTCTATAAGTCTATAATTCAGTCAGTCAAGCAGTCAGTGAGTCAGCCTATCTGTCTGTCCTGTGTCTGTCTGTCTGACTGTCTATCAGAATACTAAACGCCATGTACATTTTTTTTCCCCAACATACGGGTACTAACCTTGGGTATGTAACACATCAGCTGATAATTACATACCCGTCTTTGAATATAAATGTTACAGAAGACTATTACAAATTTGAGGGAAGTGTGAACATGCAGACCTATCCAATCAGAAGAGAAGTAACTACTGAAGAAGATAGGCTACGACAAACAAAACTAAGGAAAACGGAATAAGTTGGATATGTAAAAAGACATGAGAACCTAGAAAAGTTCATTATGGAGGGAAAGTATGGGGAATATGGGACGAGAGAGGCCACAATGTAGATGGTTTCAAGATGTGACAGATAATGTACACAGGACAGCGACAGATGAGGGGCAGAACTGTGCGTGACAGACCACTGGATGATAATGACGTCTATGAGTGCTAATAAGTGCCCATGAATGTATTTATCATGTTATTCCAATAGTAGATACAACTACTATGGAGACAGAAATATATGTTAATGAGGAAACATTGGAAGTGGTGGAAAATTTCGAATATCTTGGGTCATTGATTACAAACAATGGTGACACAGTGAAAGAAATTAAATATGAATATCTATTGCTCTTCAAAGACAAAACAACTGAATAAATTGTGGAGTGGGACAGATAGAACTACAAAAATTAGATTGTTAAGAGCATGCATCTTTCCCATTGCAACATACGCCTGTGAGACCTGTACACTTATTAAACAAGCTGAACAGCGCATCAATGCCTTTGATTATAAATGTTACAGACGAGTTCTAAGAATACCTTGGATAAAGAAAAGAAAAAAATGCATCCATACTTCAAAAGTTGAATATTGAAGCAGGTTGGCTATTAAAGACGACAAAACAAAGAAAATTTAAATATTTTGGTCACTTGAAACGTCATGAAGGTTTGGAGAGAACAGCAATGATGGGGTATATGCCTGGAAAGAGAGGAATAGGAAGGCCAAAGAGAAGATGTTGCGGATGATCTCCAGATGGGTGTATCGGACACGGGACATCTTGCTTATGATCGAGAGGTTTTCCGGAAGGTTGTTATGGGAGAGAGGTTCTGCAAGGGACATGCTACTGAATGAATGAATGAAGTCCAATAGCAAATACATGTGTGTATGTGTGTGTGCGCGCGCGCGCGTGCGTGCGTGCGTGCATGTGTGTTTTTGTGTGGGTGTTGGTACATGCGCGCGTGTTTGTATGTATGCTACAAAATGGCTTTACGAGGTGAGGATATTACTCTTTCTATCTACCCTGCTGTCCTCATTTGCCTGCACTATCTACCATTAAGCATAATGCCTCGATAATAATACAAAACTTCTGGATTCGAAATCCAAGGATTCCACATATCATGGTTCAGAGCTTTCCAGGAATTTCACATATAATGTTTGAGAGCTTTCCGTATGTGAGTTGGCATTTCTGTTCATTTCCCGCTTTCAGCTCAAAGTAGCGGACGACCGCCTTACCTTGCAACTCAGTTTCGTCGGAGCAACACAGCTGGCCCTCTTCCAACAGGTCATAGTAGACACACAGCTGAGCCGCCCCAATGCTGGCAGTGCCTTCTTCTGTAATTTATCCCCCATTAAGGCACAGGCCCACCGACCAACCCACGTCAAGTCATTCTATCGTTTGCTGTCGCCAGCAGCTCTCTCCATGTCCGACCAATATTATCAATCTCTGTAATTCTCTTCTCCAGGTGTTTTAGCTCTCCCGATATTTTGTTTGCCTTGTGGATTCCAGGCAAGAGAGTGTCTAGTTATATTGTCCACAGGTTTCCTCAGTGTGTGTCCTATCCACTCGCCTTTTGGTTCACATGGAATTTGTTTCGTTCTCTCCATGAGTTCTGCATTGGTGTTTCTGTCATTTCATTTTATTCCTACATATTTTCCGAGGCATCAATTAGTGAATGTTTGTAGTTTCTTTGTAATTCCTATAGTTGTTCTCCATGTCTCTAGTGCTGATTTAACGTTAGAGTTAGACATTCTAAGTTTCTGGCAGTGTAGATTTTCAAAACAATGTTTTCCCGTAGTGAATTTGAATAACGAAGACACGAAAAAAAAATAGATTGCATGATTTATTGCCTTGCAGAAGCCATAATGATTAATCTACATAGGCCAGTTTTGTGCAAACAGAAAGACACGTTAGTCAGTTTAAAATTACCGTGGTAGACAATTGACATAACTGTGCGAACATGTGTATATTTCAGCTTGAAGGATTTACCTAGTTAATTTATTTTATGTTGGGTGAATTCTGCAATATGTACCTGAGGAGATGCAACGAAATATGTCAGGCAATAAATAGTGCAGATTTTAGCAATAAACGTCAAGATAAAGGTAGCCCAATGCAGATACTGACGCTGAGATGTGAAAGTATTTGTTCTACACATTACACTAATTCACATGCACAATGAACTAGGATGACTCGTTCCCTTCCCTGTCGCCTTTACATTGTCAGACAGTTTCCAGAACATTCTGGTGCGCATTTAATTATGTTTATCAGCAACAAAACACAAAACAATCTGACACAAGTTTGTCTTTATATTAAATTTACTTGTTCTGACTTTTCACATTTAACGTGACAAAGTGTTTAGCAGTTAAAATGTAATATGACATTGATTATGATGATGATGGCAATGTTAATGGTGATAATATGGATAATAATGGCAATGGTGATGATTGTAATGATTATGATAATGATAATGACGCCGAGTCCATCTTGTGGGAAATACAGTAATACAACAACAATCAATCAATATTGTAAACGTCGTCCAAGAAACAATGCAATAATGAAGCCATTACATGTAATATTTATACTATTTACAATACATATGGCAGTGATCTCACCTGAGACATCTGGTGTTGAGATAACGTATACATTTTACAAGATATTCAGTGAAATTAAGCGATGTTTACACAAATAATGTTTTCAGGACATGTATTTTGACTCGTGAACATACAAGAAGTCCACCAGCACAAAGATGGACACAGGACATTGGAGACACGGGACATTGAAGACACAGGACATTGAAGACACAGGACATTGAAGACACAGGACATTGAAGACACAGGACATTGAAGTCACAGTGAGTTAGAACTTGCACGAGGCAAGAAAACTGGCAAATGATCAAGACTCTGTTGAGGAATCTGTGATGAGAGCGACATTCAACAAAGAACCTGCTGCATGACTGCTGACTGAGACCTTGGCATGCCGAAGTTCTCACCAGGATGTGTGCCTTTTATATTGATTACGGCAACAAATAACGAGAGAAACCGTGGGATACAAGCAATTCATTACCACAGATTTATGAATTCAATTATATGTATGCAATGGATCTTCCGTTGTTCCATAGGCAGCGTCTGACGACTCCCAATTCCGGCAGATATCCTTTGGAAACACAATAATCCAACTAGGTAATCCAAAGTCCCAGTTACATTTACTAGAATGAATTTCATTCTGTTTGACTTCAAGTCCTTTGATGTTTCACCTAAACGTGGTTCGTGAGTGCCATGGACTAGACTGGTGTGTAGCAGGGTCTGGAGGTGTAACAACTGTAGATGGTCTGCTGGAATGCTCGGATAGAGGAAACATTATCAACCGAGGGCTAATCCCATGTGCAGTACTGAATCATGACCTGGTCTGTTCCTAATTTACCTCCCTGCAAATGTGAAGTTCCAGGAGATAAAAGGCAGAAGTAAAAGAAAAAGTATGCCCGGACTGGGTTGTGTTCTTTAGTCACGGTGCACACGTTTGCTTTGAACAGATACATGCGTTTTTTTTTGTATTGATTGATGATTTTGCAGATCGTTTATGTTTCCCGGCTATAATGAGTTGGATACATATAGTTTAATTTACTGATAACCTAAGATATTACACAGCGATTCGCAATGCTATGATACAATATTACTACCTAAGAGTTAAAATGAATAGGCTGTATACGGCAGAAATATAGACGAAAATTAAGACAGCAGTCGGCGAATCGAAGACATGTTAGTTACGTAAACAAACGTGGCCTAAACAATTTGGTATTATCTGAAATTCAAAAGGTAAAATAAAGAGTTGTAATAAATAGCGTGCGCTACGAAGCGCTAGCCACTCCACAAACAGCGTGCCTATTAGCATAATCCCGAACATATAGCTATATAATTTGACGGAACATATAAAAGACATATTTGCCAACCGCTAGGATAAAGTTCTGTGCAACCGGAGTGCAAGGCGGCAGCGTTAAAATATAAAACATCATACGGCGTGGGTGTGTTTCACAGTGAAACACTCTGTGTCTGTTCACAGCCGTCTGTCTCGTGTGATGCCAATATGTTTCTGATATCGATGTTCCTTCACGTTATGATGCCAAACTGCCCTGTATTTTCTCTTTCGGTCTGCTCCTGCCGCACCTCACGGTTCAGATTCCCCGTTGTCATGACACGTCAGAATTCACCACTCGTGTCGTGCCCAAAGAATGTTGACTGTCATCTTCTGATATTTCTTCCTCTGCTTCTTTTGTCCTACTGCTTTTGCCATAAAGCGTCGCAGTATTTCACTTGTCTTGTTGCTTCTAATGGTGTTACATTTGACGATTTCCACAATGTCTCTTTTACTCCATATAGCCAACTCTTAATGGCAAACTACTGAGCGTAATCTTGCCAAGAAATCAACAATCAGCTGAAAGATGCTGATGGTGACAGCAATGTCCGCCAACGCTATGCTAGACAACCAGCCCAAAGCCCCCCCCCCCCCCCCCTACCTTCTATCCCGATGTTCTCGTGCAGAACGTTCGAGTTCGTGGGGTGATCTTGCTCCATTCTAACTAAACATTATTTGATACACGAGTGGGAAAAACAAGGTTAGATTTGCGTGTATGTTTAAATGCAGCATATTTAATATACATTTATTGCCCACACTTTGCTGTGTGATGTCGTTGCCACTCAGTCATTCAGTTGTACAAGTTATGGTCCATGCACAGACAAGTTCAGAATAGTAGTGAAATACATTAAAAATACGATACAATAAAAATAAAGCAGTAACAATTAGTAAACAGACTAAAGTTATCAAAGAAAGATGAACAACAAATATCATTGTGTTGTAAATCTGTAGTTTGAACAATTGCGTACTCACCCAGTCATTCAACCGCACACACACACACACAAAGGTAAACTGAAAATAAATGCATGCCGAAATACACATTCATAAACACACATACTATGTTATGTACTGATAAATTTCTTTGCCTTTCATCTAATACTGTGCACAGTACTTCTCTTTCTTGTCAACCATTTTCAGAATCGACAAATTTAGCCAATGTTCTATTGCCTCAAGAATCAAATATCTTGTGCTTTAACATTATTCATTTGCCTCATAAATCAAATATATGGTGTTAACACATGTCTATTGCCTCAAAAATAGCAAATGCTGTGTTAACACTTTTATACTGTTTCAAAAATCACATATTGTATGTTAACAATTATATATTGCCTCATGAATCACCTATATCGTGTTAACAATTATCTATTGCCTCAAGAATCGCATGTTTTGTGTTAACGCTATTATATTGCCTCAGAATTCACACATGTTGTGTTAACACGTATCTGTTTGCCTCAAGAATCATATATCTTGTGTTAACACTGCTCTGTTGCCTCAAGAATCACGTTAGTCGTTATTCGGGGTTCAAATTTCACCTAAAAAACTTAATCCCATAATGCTCCGTTCAAGTGCCAGTGAATATCACACAAAATGCTCCTCACTGTCTCATGTGGAACAGACAGAAATCCCGACAAACCAACATCACGCACAGGCATGTATGTATAACGCCGCTGCCAGAATGCCAACACAACGGTGTGCTACTAAAATTACAGTTCTTCGTCTATGGAAGCGGCGTCACAAGACAACTAGCAGTTGCACACACATTGCTGCATAAGGCAAAACCAGTTTGTTCAGCAACCGACCGTCCGCAATTGTTCTGAACATGCAATTAACAATACAAACCACCTCGGACAGATGTAATAGCATTTAATACTAATCGGCAGCTCACAGTGAGAGAAAATGAATAAGCAAACCGTAGCCAGAAGCAAAAACACTCCAGAGGCCTTATCAGCTAAATATGTTATGTTAATAGTGTTCTATTGTCTCAAGAATCAATTATGCTGTGTTAACAATATTCTATTGCCTCGATAATCATATATATTGTGTTAACACTATTCTACCGCTTCAGCTCCGCTGGTAATATATTTGAATCCTCACCAAAACGGATTTTATTAATCTGATCTGAAATCCCAGGTGGACCCTGCCCAAAATGAATATTGGAGAAATGTTCTGGGAAGTAAAGGCAACCGGCATGATTTTAACCACATTGCCCACGGAGTGTCGATTTGTGTACACAGATATGGTGGGTGGCACCATAAACCTAGCATACCACATGGTGTGTGGAATCGTTTACTTGTTTGTTCACGAGAACCTCACATGTTGAGCAGGCACGTACTGTTGACTCCACAATCACAGATCTTGTGTTAGCACTTTTCAGTGCAGCTTAGGCTGCAGAATGGTGCGTATCAGTTTCGTCTTCATGGGTGTATAGGACTGTTTTCCTCCCTCATACACATAAAGCTTAGGAAACCTCTTCTTGCACTGTATATCTCTGCTATAGCGGGAGCGTTAGTGAAGTATTACCATCTAGAGAGATTTACAAAGCATTCACAATGAGAATTGTCAAATGTTACGTATATTCAACACAACTGTATGGCGCGGAAGCCTGGACATTGAATAAGCAACTAGAAAGTCGTAAAGAGGCCCTGGAGATGTGGATATACAGACTGAATATGTCGTATTTCATGGAAGCAATTCAGAGGTTCTAGAAAAACTGGGAATGACAATAGAGTTGATGAAAGAAATAAAACAGAAGCAAGTGAAATATTTCGGCCACGTTAAAAGACATAATACTCTTATAAAAACCATACTGAAGGGCAAGGTCGCAGGCAAGCGAGTAAGAGGTAGACAACGACACAAGTTGGAAAATAACATCAAGAGATGGACGAACATCAATCTGACAGAAAGTACAATCAAGGTGAGAGACAGACAGTGTTAGAGATTCCATTGCAGCCAACCTTCATTGTGAAGACGGCACCTGATGGATTGACTGGGTGGTGTTGATAATATTTGCACTGATAACTGTCATGAGGAGACAGAACTAGGGTTTGAAGCCTGGGCTCGTCGCCTGCTACGTGAGAAAAAAAAGACGGCCACCTATTCTGCCGTGCACTCAGGCTTACAGAATGCGATGGCCCAATCATATCACAGACCCATAGCAGGAAACTTTCTCACGGATAGTTTATTTTACATACGTGGATATATATTTTAAAAAAACGAAAGTACGCATTTGCAAATGATTAGGGAACCAAATGATTATTAGCAACGTGTATAATTTAAAAGTTGTAGAGTAGGAAAATACAAATTGATAACTATTTGACCAACGTTCATATGGTAGGTAATGATCCAGTATTAACATACAGAAGTAATGTGGGCAAGACAGTTGTCATCTACTATCATCAACAATTATCTGTGGGCTCAGCAGTCAACACTAGACGCCTACCCGGGGGCCTGTTGGTCGTGAGTTCTAATCCGGTTTTCAGAATGAACCTGGGCTCTCAGGCCGGCCCAACATAAGACGGGTACCAGGAAATGTCTCTGGAAGTAAAGGCGGCCGGCCAGATATTGACCACACCACCCCTGGAGTGTCGATTTATCTCTAAACCATGGGTTCAGCACCATACGTACAACGCGCTTAAGGCATGTAAAAGGATACTTTATTTTACTTCACTTTACTTTACTACACTTGACTTGGCTTGACTTGACTTGACTTCACATCACATCACATCACTTCCCTTCACTTCACTTTACTTTACTTCACTTTACTTTACGTACCACTTGTCGCCAATAACAATAACAGCACTGGTGTGTGGGATTCTATATATCCTCCTTCTTGCTTTGTGTAATAATTTATGGTTTCTTCCAACTCTCTATCTCTCTCTTTCTTTCTCTCTCTCCCTCACTCTCTCTCTCTCTCTCTCTCTCTCTCTCTCTCCTCTCTCTCTCTCTCTCTCTCTCTCTCTCTCTCTCTCTCTCTCTCTCTCTCTCTCTCTCTCTCTCTCTCTCTCTCTCTCTCTCTCTCACGTGTTACACATTCATTGAACGAATATATGTGCATTGTCGTTTATCTCTGGCCTGTATCGGGAAATAAGACCTGATATTTTTCCCACACACACACACAAACACAGAGAGACAGCCACACACACACACACACACACACACACACACACAAACACAGAGAGACACCCACACACACACGCGCACACACGCACACACACACACACACACTTCAGGGCGATGATGATGCCCTACACCCCAGGACTGATGACACAGAGCGAATAAATCACGTCAACTTCTTCTCCCAATCTCCATAAACTGTATTCGAAGACAGCCACAGTGGGTGTGGCAGCAGACAGCTTGGCGTTGATTTTCACTATAGTAAGAGTGTTGGTCGCTCCGAAAACAACAACAAAGCACTGAACATAAAATTGTCCTTAGAAAATCACAAACAGCAAGTACATGCTGGGGTTGACTGCGACCTTCTGGAAAGGACATGCAACGAACTAACTCGTCCTCTAGTCACCAGCACACATCTGACAGACGGTCCACTAGCATCTTATACACGAGGTAACTAAATCTCTGTGTCCTACACTCCGAGGCGATGAGGATGCTGGGCAAATAAAACACCCTGGTACATAATGCCGTTGATTTCCATACTGACCACCAAGGAAGTGTCGATTTCCGATCTCCCATCATCTGAAATAAAGTGGCAGGGGGAGACAGTTAGCATGGTTTGCAACTCTTAGTGTAAAACGTATATTAAAGTGGCAGGGGGGAACAGCATGGTTTGTAACACTTAGTGTAAAACGTATATTAAAGTGGCAGGGGGAAACAGCATGGTTTGTAACTCTTAGTGTAAAACGTATATTAAAGTGGCAGGGGAAAACAGTTAGCATGGTTTGCAACTCTTAGTGTCAAACGTATATTAAAGTGGCAGGGGGAAACAGCATGGTTTGTAACTCTTAGTGTAAAACGTATATTAAAGTGGCAGGGGGAGACAGTTAGCATGGTTTGCAACTCTTAGTGTCAAACGTATATTAAAGTGGCAGGGGGAAACAGCATGGTTTGTAACTCTTAGTGTAAAACGTATATTAAAGTGGCAGGGGGAGACAGTTAGCATGGTTTGCTAACTCTTAGTGTAAAACGTATATTAAAGTGGCAGGGGAGACAGTTAGCATGGTTTTGCTAACTCTTAGTGTAAAACGTATATTAAAGTGGCAGGGGAGACAGTTAGCATGGTTTGCTAACTCTTAGTGTAAAACGTATATTAAAGTGGCAGGGGGAGACAGTTAGCATGGTTGTAACTCTTAGTGTCAAACGTATACTTAAAGTGGCAGGGGAGACAGTTAGCATGGTTTGCTAACTCTTAGTGTAAAACGTATATTAAAGTGACAGGGGACACAGTTAGCATGGTTTGCAACTCTTAGTGTAAAACGTATATTAAAGTGGCAGGGAGACAGTTAGCATGGTTTGCAACTCTTAGTGTAAAACGTATATTAAAGTGGCAGGGGAGACAGTTAGCATGGTTTGCAACTCTTAGTGTAAAACGTATATTAAAGTGGCAGGGGGAGACAGTTAGCATGGTTTGCAACTCTTAGTGTCAAACGTATATTAAAGTGGCAGGGGGAGACACATAGCATGGTTTGTAACTCTTAGTGTAAAACGTATATTAAAGTGGCAGGGGGAAACAGTTAGCATGGTTTGTAACTCTTAGTGTCAAACGTATATTAAAGTGGCAGGGAGACACAGTTAGCATAGTCTCCAACTCTTTGTTTAAAACGTATATTAAAGTGGCAGGGAGAGACAGCATAGTTTCCAACACTGTGTGTAAAACGTATATTAAAGTGGCAAGGAGAAACAACATAGTTTCCAACACTTACTGTAAAACGTATATAAGTGGCAAGGAGAGACAGCATAGTTTCCAACTCTTTGTTTAAAACGTATATTAAAGAACCAATTGATGCGCCTTAAGGCGTAGTTGGCATATGGAATCAGACCCAAATATTGATATGTAATTCGAAATCCCACATACAGCGTTCGAAACACAGCAGTAGGCGATTTGGAAGCAGGCAGCATTGCGCTGGTTTTCATACAATGGTATGAGTTTCGATAGTTCAAAAAGCAATGGCAAGCTACTGAACGTAAACTTGCCAAGAAGTTACAAACAGCCAAAGAATACTGGGATTGACTGCGGCGTCCTGTAAAGGATATACATCTAACTGTTAAAATCAGCTCTCGGGGATGGTGTTGCCATTATCAAGCCGACCGCCTTTACTTGCCAAGATATTGCACCCTTAGTAGATGAGGCATACCTGAGAGCAACGATTAATTTTTAAAATCTGCCTCCGTGTGAGTTCGATCCCATAGACCACCGGGCCGCAGGCAAGCGTCTAGCCATTTCGTTACCTTTTCCAACACTCTTAATGTAATCTAAACTTATAGAGTCTATAGGGCCGACACAGCCTTGACTTAGGAGTAGAGCGGAGCACTTATGGGTTACACTCGTGTGCCGTGATCTTGATCCGTCGACTAAACTAAACACTTACTAGAGCCACTCCATACCACCCCCCCCCCTCACCCCATCGATCCTAGGGTAGTGGTAAAACTTCTAGCTTCCTCGGACACAGACGAATACTCGGAGGGCTCGTGTGCACGTTGGTTGTAGAAGTGACAACATGACATTTCTTGAATAATTGGAAGACAGAAGTAATGGTAATAGCAAAGAAACAGATTTTGCTATATGTACAGTTTAATTTAATGGTGTTATTTTGAGGCAAGAGAATAAAAGCGAGACGCAGACCAAGAGTAATGATACTGAACGGACTTAGACGGTGGCATGTAAGAATATCATCAGTAGAGTTGATCCAGAACACCAAAGACTGAGATCTGTGAAGAGACATGAACGCCTATGCCAGCTGGCAAGGCACTTTATGATGATGAATTTGAGGCAAGTGTAGAAATTCATTCGCCCCTTGTTGCCAGAATCCATCAGATAAGCAAAGAATTCTAGCACAGTAAGTTGAGTTGAGTTGAGTTGAGTTAAGCTGAGCTAAGAACCGACATCACTGCACTCAGGATATTCCCATACGCGCTCCGTCCCCTCGTTCAACAGCCAGAGAAGAGTCATACTAATCATTCCAACCGCGACCAGCGAGAATCGGCCGCCGGAGATATTGCTCTTCTATGTTGTGTATATATATATATATATATATATATATATATATATATATATATATATATATATATATATATATATATATATATATATATATACACACACACACTAGCTGACCCGGCCCGGCTTCGCCCAGTCCCTGGTGGGGAGCATCTCATTTAATTCATATAAGTAGTCATATAAGTTCTCGTTCCCGTTACCGACTATCTGTCTGTCTGTCTGTCTGTCTGTCTGTCTTTCTGTCTGACCCGGCCCGGCATCGCCCAACTCCTGGTGTGGAGCATCTCATTTAATTCATATAAGTAGTCATATAAGCTCCCGTTCCCGTTACCGACTATCTGTCTGTCTGTCTGTCTGTCTGTCTGTCTATCTGTCTGTCTGTCTGTCTGTCTGACCCGGCCCGTCTTCGCCCAGACCCTGATGGGGAGCATCTCATTTAATTCATATAAGTAGTCATATAAGTTCCCGTTCCGACTATCTATCTGTCTGTCTGTCTGACCCGGCCCGGCATCGCCCAACTCCTGGTGGGGAGCATCTCATTTAATTCATATAAGTAGTCATATAAGTTCCCGTTTCCGACTGTCTGTCTGTCTGTCTGTCTGTCTGTCTGTCTGTCTGTCTGTCTATCTATCTATCTATCTATCTGTCTGTCTGACCCGGCCCAGCCCATGGTGGAGAGCATCTCATTTAAATTATATAAGTAGTCATATAAGATCCCGTTCCCGACTATCTGTCTGACTGTCTGTCTGTCTTAGGTAAATGTAGGAGGGAGGAGGAAGAGGGAGGTGGAGGAGGGAAGAGGAGGGAGGAGGAGGGAGGAGACAGGAGGAGTAGGGAGGAATAGGAGGGAGGAGGAGGGATTAGGAGAAGGAGGGAGGAGTAGGGTGGAGGAGGAGGCGAGGAGGAGGGAGGATAATAATAATAATAATAATATAATAATAATAAGTCTTTATTTTCAAAGGGTTAAGAATTGGGCACGCAGGCCCGTCTGACATTCTGCCCTTCTTCTCTATTTCCTCTCATACATTCTTTCACTCAACATCACTTATGAAGCAACTTTTGACAACAAAAGAACATTAAAACGCATGAAAAATAATCAATAACAAATGACTCACTGAGGCAGTGTTTAACATGGGCATTATAAATACCTAAGGAGGGTGTAACGTGCCATACATAAGGGAATGTTTTTTGGCTAGTTGTCGTTTGAGATAAGTTACCATTATTGTCTTTTTTGTGTTGTTTGTTATGGGGGCATGTAGTCTGTACTAAGGTAGTGTTCAAACAGGTTGCGAATGTATGTATCATGATTGGTGGTGTCTTTGATTTCTTGTGGAAGATTGTTCCACAACTGAGCGGCAGAGTATGCTAAGCTTGTTTTATATAAGTCTATCCTAGGTTTAGGGACATGAAGTATATTTAGTCGTTCGCTATGTCTAGCGTTATATTTAAACAATGGCCAAAGGTAGCTTGGAGCATTTTGAAATAGGATTTTGTGAATTAGTTTGGTCTTATTAAAAAGCAGGCGCTTGTGGAGTGGCAGTAACCGGAGACGTTTATATAGGTTAGAATTGTCGGTAAGCTTTTCACCATTAATTAAACGCACTGCCCTTTTCTGGAGTGAATATAGGCGTTTTGTTATTGATTTGGAGCATCCATCCCAGACTGTGGAGCAGTAATCAATATGTGTTTGTATATGAGAAGTATAGAATATCTTTCTTGTGTTTTCGTCAAGGAAATTTTTAATTTTGGCAAGTTGGTATACTTTTTTGGCTATTTGTTTAACTAGAGCATGAACATGTGAGTTAAAAGTTAGATTTTGATCTATGATAACACCCAGTGTCTTGTGCTCGGTGACACTTTCTACAGGCGTGCTGCCAATGTGCAGCTGAAGAGTTCTCTGCGAGTTTAGAGTGTGAAGTCTTTGCCTGGTTCCTATTAACATAGACTTTGTTTTAGTAATGTTAATTTGCATGCGGTTTGCATGACTCCAGTTAACTACACTATTTATTTCCTGTTGCAAGGATAATTCTAGCACATTACGATCAACAGCGTTTGTATATACTGTGCAGTCATCAGCAAATAGATCGCAGGACGACGACAGATTTAATGGAAGATCATTTATATAAATGGCAAATAATAGAGGGCCAAGAATAGACCCCTGAGGTACTCCAATATTAATGGTAATGGCTTGAGATAAAACTTTATTGTGTGATACTACTTGCTTTCTGTCTAATAAGAATGATTTTATTAATGTCACTATATTAAAACTTACTTTCATTGTTTCTAGTTTTTTAATTAGAATAGTATGATCTATCATATCGAATGCTTTCCTAAAGTCTATAAACACCGCTCCACATAGAGTATTGTTGTTAATATTTTGATGCCAGTTTTCTATCATGTTTGTTAGTGCCGTATGGCAAGAATATTTTGGTCGAAATCCTGACTGACTGTCAACTATCAGTTTATGGCGAACTAAGTGATCTAGTGTTGTTTTGTGGATGTGCTTTTCTAGCGGTTTGGATAATGAGGATAATATGGAAATTGGTCTATAATTACTCATGAGACGATCGTCTAGAGGACCAGCTTTTAAATGAGGATACACTTTAGCGATTTTAAAGGCTGATGGGAAGTGACCTCTGGTTAGACATTGATTATATATAAAAGTTAGTGACTCGCAGATCGCCGGTGCAGCATGGCGAAGGATCCGACTACTAATTCCATCTAGTCCTGATGAGTTATTGTTTTTTAGATTACGGAGATGAGTAAATACTTCAGTTGTCGTCATTAGCGGTATGTTGGAGGAAATGTGTCCATAGCATTTGTTCTCACAGAATGATGATAATAAAGATATGTCATGAGGCGCATCTGGTATTGCAGCCTTCAGTTGGTTTATGTCGGACTGAAAGTATCTACTGAATTGATCACATGTAACCTGATTTGATGGTAATGATTGTGATGATTTGTGTTTGTTTGTCAAGGTATTAATTGCTTTCCATATATCTTTAGTGTTGGTTTTATCTATTACTATGTTCTTAAATAGTTTTTCTTTTCCTTCCGAATAACATATTGAACTTTGTTTCTCAGACTACGGTACATAGTTAGATCTCTATTTTTGTGAGCCCTGTCGCGATCTCTCATAAGTTCAACTACCTCCTGTGTGATCCACGGGGGCTTTGTGTGATGTTTAACACGAACTTCCTTAAATGGAACATGTTTATCAAATATACTTAGAAAGGTCTTTAGCCAGTGGTCCAGAGCATCGTCTGGGTCAGGAAGCTGGTAAACATAATCTAGAGATGAGTTGACCAAATCTTGTAAGAAGACGTCTCGATTGAAATTTTTGTAATTTCTATATTTTATGCTTATATGTTTGTGTTTGGGAGTTTTGGTGCCCTTTTTCGACCACGTGCAACATACTGGATAGTGATCGCTCATTGCATTGATAGGTACACTACATTCTGTGATGTTATCAGCACACGTAGTATAAATATGATCTATAAGTGTTGCAGATGATTTAGTGATTCTAGTGGCTTGTTTGACTAACTGTTGGAAATTATATGACTCTATTATGTTTTCCCATGTTTTGTTTGATTTGTTAGCGTCTATGTTGAAGTCACCTAGCAATATTATTTCCCTAGCATTACTAAAGACTACATCCATCATAGTGGTGAATTTTTCATACCAGATATTTCCTGCACTGGGGTTTCGATAAAGATAGCCAACTACTAGCGGTATGCAATTTTGAAGTTTAACCTCTATCCATACACACTCAATCTCACAGGTTTCAAAGTCTAGCCTGCGGTGGGCGTTAAGCGAGTTGGAAATATAAACTGCAATACCCGTCTCTTGTTTCTGATAGGGATCTCTTCTAATGGTTTTAAAACCTCTGATAGCGATGTCATCATCTGAGATGTTGGCATTTAATCGACTTTCGCTAACGCCAAACATGTGAAAATTTTGATTAAGTATAAGTGATAGTTCGGGCAGCTTCCCTAATAGATGGCATATGTTTACATGCCCGTTTCTTAGCCCATTAATCCTGAGCCAGTTTTCGTACTTATTTGACATTTCAACAATGCGTAATCACGAGTTTAAATGCAAAACACACACACACAAAGTGAATACAACTTATAACCTAATACGTTACTAGAGAGGAGGAAGAGGGAGGAGGAGGGAGAAGGAGGGAGGAGGAGAACGCAGGAGGAGAAGGGAGCAGGAGGAGGAGAGGGAGGAGGAGGGAGAGGGAGGAGGAGGGAGGAGGAGGAGAGAGTAGGAGGAGGGAGGAGGCGGAGGGAAGAGGAAGAGGGAGGAGGAAGAGGGAGAAGGAGGAGGGAGAAGGAGGAGAAGGAGGGGGAGGAGGAGGAGGGAAGAGGAGGAGGGGAGGAGGAGTAGAGAGGAGGAGGAATGTGAAGGGAGGAGGAGGGAGGAGGTAGAGGGAGGAGTTGAGGAGGAGGTGAACGGAGAGGAGGAGGAGGGAAGAGGGAGGAAGGAGGAATGTGAAGGGAGGAGGGGGAGGAGGTAGAGGGAGGAGGAGGGATGGAGGAGGAGGGTATGAGGGAGGGAGGAGGAAGGAGGAGGGGGAGGAGGAGGGAGGACAGAAGGAGGAGGAGGGAGGGAGGAGTGATGAGGAGGAGGAGGAGGAGGAGGGTGGAGGAGCGAGGAAGGAGGGAGGGAGGAGAAGGATGAGGAGGAGGGAGGAGGAGGAAGAGGGAGGAGGAGGAATGTGAAGGGAGGAGGAGGGAGGAGGTAAAGGAGGAGGAGGAGTGACGAGGAGGAGAGGGAGGAGGAGGAAGGAGGAGGGGAGGAGGGAGGAGGAGGAGGGAGGAAGAAGGAGGAGGGAGGAGGAGTGATGAGGAGGAGGGAGGAGGAGGAGGGTGGAGGGAGCGAGGAGGAGGAGTGAGGAGGAGGGATGAGGAGGAGGGAGGAGGAGGAAGAGGGAGGAGAGGAATGGTGAAGGAGGAGGAGGGAGGAGGTTAGGGGAGGAGGAGGGAGGAGGAGGAGTGAGGAGGAGGAGAGGGAGGAGGGAAGGAAGGAGGAGGAGGAGGGAGGAGGAGGAGGGAGGAAGAAGGAGGAGGAGGATGAAGGAGGATGAGGATGGAGGAGGGATGAGGAGGAAGGGTAGGAGGAGGAATGTGAAAGGGAGGAGGAGGTAATAGAGGGATGAGAGGAGGGAGGAGGAGAAGGGAGGAGGAGGGATTGAGGAGGACGGAGGGAGGAGGAGAAGAGGAGGGAGGAGGGAATTGTGAAGGGAGGAGGAGGGAGGAGGAGAGGGAGGAGGAGTGAGGGAGGAGGATGAGCTGATAGGAGAGAGGGAGGAGGAGGAAGGCGGAGGGGGAGGAGGGAGGAGGAGGAGAGAGGAGGGAGGAAGAAGAGGAGGAGGAAGAGGGAGGGATAGGGAGGAGGGGGAGGGAAAGACGAAGTTTTATGGAGGAAGAGTGGAGAGGGAGGAGGGAGGAGGTAGAGGGAGGAGGCAAGGAGGAGGGAAAAGGGAGGAGGGGAGGAGGAGGAGAGGAGGAGGAGGTAGGAGGTAGGAGGAGGAGGAAGAGGAGAGGGTAGGAGGGAGGAGAGGAAGGAGGAGGAAGGAGGAGGTGTTGTGGAGAGGAAGAGAGGAAGAGGATGGAGGATGAGGAGGAGAGGGAGAAGAGGGAGGAGGAGGAAGGAGGAGGAAGAGGAAGGGGAGGAAAAGGGGGGAGGAGGTGAAAGAGGGAGGCGGAGGATGGAGGAGGGAGAGGGAAGGGGGGGGGGGAGGAGGAGGGAATAGGAAGAGGGTAGGAGGAGGGAGAGAGGAGGAGAAGAAGGGAGAATTGGAGGGAGGAAGAGAAGGAGGAGGAGGAGGGAGGAGGAAGGGAGAGGAGGAGGGAGGAGGCAGCGGGAGAAGAAGGAAGGAGGTAGGAGACGGAGGAGGAGGAAGAGGGAGAATGACGGAGGGGAGGAAAGGTAAAGGGAGGTGGAAGAGGAGGAGGAAGGGGGAGGAAAGAGGTAGGGAGGAGGCGGTAGAGGGAGGAGGAGGAGGAAGGAAAGGGAGGAGGAAGAGGAGGAGAAGGGAGAGGAGGGTGGAGGGAGGGAGGAGGAGTGAGGAGGTAGGCGGAGGAAGAGGGAAGAGGGATGGAGAAGAAGGAGAAAGGAGGAGGGAGGATGATGAGGGAGAAAGAAGGAGGCAGGAGGAGGAGGAGGGAAGATGAGGGATGGGGGGGGAGGAGGCGGAGGGAGTCGGAGGAGAGGAGATGGAGGAGGAAGGGGGAGAGGAAGAGGGAGAAGGAAGAGGGAGAAGGAGGAGGGAGGAGGGAGAGGGATGAGAGGAGGAGGAAAGAGGAGAGGGGTGGAGGGAGGAGGTAGAGGGAGGAGACGAGAGGGGGAGAGAGTGCGCATTCCGAATTCTACCGTCAGTATTCCCTTCTACACGACTGTAGATAACTCCTTACACCTAAAAAGATGAATTGTTATTGTATTGCCGTGGCATGGAGGAATATCAGCAGCAGAGTGATCCAAAACCAAAGACTGAGATCTACGGGAGCAAGACCGCTACGCCAAGACGGCACGGCACTTGATGATGATGATTGCCGGTGACGATTCTGTGTAGTGACGTCCTTTTCTTCCCTTTCCCTAGCGTTTTGGTTCGGGGATTCTTTCATCATCATCATCATATATTTACGTACGTATTTTGGGAGGGGGAGGAGGGAGGAGGAGGAAGAAAAGAAAAAAAACTATGACAGTTGACAGCTCTGGAATGAAAGGAAGGCGTGTAGAAAATTTCATCTCAATCGGATGGGCCGTTCGCGAACAAATAAAGGACATACATAATACATACATATTACGTACATACACTTTGTGTAAAATATAGATATAAGGCGATGTGTGTTATTGTCCGTCCGTTCTTTATTGCGTTCGCGAACGGTCCATACGATGAGATGAAATTTTCTACACTCTTCTTCTATTCTAGTGCAACCAACTGTAATAGTTTTTTTAGTGTTATGTCAGGATTCCGACAGTGGACAGCGATGCAGGGACATCGTACGACGCCAGGCGATAGCTCCCAGTAAGGATTAAAACCCACTTCGTGCGCCGCCAGGCGAATGAGTTACCGGCCTGCGAGATCGCTGGCGGACCAGCGGTCAGGCCGCCCACGCAATACGCCACGACTGCCACGTGACGCTACGTCAGGCAGGAGCAAGTTGCCTAACCAGGTCCAGACAGCTCTGGGGGACACGGAACACAGGACGGACGTTAGTGAGAAAGGCATGGTGGGGTTTATGTAGTGAAATGGCGAGTGTCGGACATCTTGCGAGTTCAGTACTTGTGACTGTATTGTGGATGTAAGTTGTTAAAGATTCATATATGTGATTTGTGATCATCGTTCTGTAATGATATGTTAATTACATCCCCAAAACGATGGATCGTTGAGTCTTCGTCAAATCACGTTGTATTGTACGTCTCACACTAGTTAGGAAAGCGAGCCAATTTAACCTGACATGTGTGAACGTGGAGGGCTCGTCCAGCTTTAAATTAGGTTAGTTTATTTGAATCGTGAATAGCTTGTCCGTGTTGAACATGAATTTAATTAGATTAGATTTAAACTTAAATGGATCATGACAAGCCCATTTTGATGTTCCACATTATTTAAACTGTGTAAGACCATTGTACAACGTACAATGCATACCATAGTTTGTTGATCTGTAAGCGTTGTGTGGTAAAACATTTTGTGATGTGAAACTTGTCACCGTTTTGTGACCTTGTCGACATTGTGATCTTGTCTCCATTTTGCTTGTCGCCCATCTTGTTTTTGATGTCTATGTCCTTTACGAATGTCGAGAGTGTAATGTGATTTGTCATCAATGTTGTAGAGTGTTAAGTACTTGAGATTGTCTTTGTTGAATTGAGTTTGTGGAACGCAAAAATGGTTGAAAGAAAGTAAGGTATTGTAAAAAAAACTGTTGACGGGGGGACAAAAACTTACGACATACAATTATACTCGAACGCCATACAAACCTAATTTCAACACTAGTGACAAGCAGGCACCACACCAACAAAATAGAAGCTAATTTATCTCTTACAAAATAAAAGCAGGTTTTCCGTACAATCCGAAACCCCTGCCGTGAGGTCATGTATTCGAAGTAGCGACCCCTACAGTTCATAGCCCGATTTTCTATACCGTCTTCACCGCATCCAGTGCCTCTGAGTATACTTTTCCTTTTTCGTTAAGACTTTAAAATGCAGTTTTAGGCACATATCGTCCATATAAACAGATTGTAATTTGTTGATTACTAACCACTTATAACATATTGTGTGTGGCTGGTATTTCATTGACATTTTTCCATCATGTCTTCATTATTTGATTTCATTGATATGGGATAAAGTTACAGTTACATGGTGATGAACTAACACAGTGGAGTGAGCAGAAATACGCTGAATACCTACAAGTTCAGGAAAAAGTGCTGAGCGCGAAGAAAGAGCAGCTGAAAGAGCTCTTGAAACAGGCAGAAGCAGAAAGGACTGCCAAGCAAGTAGAGGCAGACACAGCCTTAAAGCAAGCAGAATTGTCGGAAAAGACAAAGCAAGCCGAATTGGAACTGGCTTGCAAAGACAAAAACAAGCTGAGTATAGATAGTGAGCTGAAAAAGGCAGAAATAGCAGCTCAGAGTAAGAGGGAAGAACTAGAGTACAGTTGAGATAAAACAACTTGACACTGAGACTGCGATTAACAAAGAGTATAAGAAATCTGAAAGACTGGAGAAAGAAAACCAGTATAAGAAATACCAAGGTATTGTACGTATTATTTACTGATCCGACTGGGTGATAATACGATTGAGGTAACCAGCCATCGAGAGGGTGAAGCCTGATATGTGTTAAACATGAAGCACCACATGTCTTTGTACCCAACTCCCGGTTCTTATATATTTCTATGGCATGTGTGTAATTTTGATAACGTTTTGTATAACAATGGAAAGGTAGACTCTGACAAGGGTATACTATGAACCCAACAGGTACAGACATAGCATGAAAGACGACATCTTTCATGGAGTTACCGGGGGAGCGTGTCAGAGTCCGACAGTGGACAGCGGATGCAGAGGACATCGTTACGACCGCCAGTGCGACTTAGCTCCCAGTAAGGGATGCAACCACTCTCGTTGCGCCGCCAGGCGACTGAGTTACCGGCCTGCGAGATCGCTGGCTGACCAGCGGTCAGGCCGCCAACGCAAGACGCACGACTGCCACGTGACGCCACGTCAGGCAGGAGGCAAGTTGCCTACCAGGTCCAGACAGCTCTGGGGACACGGAACAGGACGGACGTGTGAGAAAGGCATTGTGTGGTTTCTGTATTGAAAGGCGAGTGTCCTGGACATCTTGCGAGTCAGACTTGTGCACTGTATTGTGGATGTAAGTTGTAAAGTATTCATTATATGTATTTGTGATCATCGTTCTGTATTTGATATGTTAATAAATCCACCAAACGATGTATCCTTGAGTCTTACGTCAAATCACGTTGTATTTGTACTGTCCCACGCTAGTATGGAAAGTCGATGCATAGTTAGATATAGACCGTGCCATGTGTGTGCTTAATACTAACATACTTACTACAATTTAATATTTAAATTTACATGACTTAACATAAGAAAAATTAGATAACGGGACATAACTTTTAGTAGCATTGCTATATCTTAGGTTAAGTCCCCTGGCTAATAATATATATATATATATATATATATATATATATATATATATATATATATATATATATATATATATATATATATATATATATATATATATATAGATAGATAGATAGATGGATAGATTAGATAGATAGATAGATAGATAGATAGATAGATAGATAGATAGATAGATAGATAGATAGATAGATAGATAGATAGATAGATAGATAGATAGATAGATAGATAGATAGATAGATAGATAGATAGATAGATAGATAGATAGATAGATTAGATTAGACAGACAGACAGACAGACAGACACACACACACACACACATACATACATACATACATACATACATACATACATACATACATACATACATACATACATACATACATACATACATACATACATACATAGACAGACAGACAGACAGACAGACAGACAGACAGACAGACAGGCAGGCAGGCAGGCAGGCAGGCAGGCAGACAGACAGACAGAGGGGCGGGCAGGCAGGCAGGCAGACAGGCAGAGGGGCAGGCAGGCAGTCAGAGGGGCAGGCAGAGGGGCAGGCAGGCAGGCATGCAGACAGACAAACAGAGTAGAAGCCCAAGGCTTCAACACTTACTTCGGCTGGTTATTTTGAAGTGAGCACTGTGCAAGCTGGTAGGCAAAATCCTGTCTGTATCCGAGAGGAGACGTTTTCTGGGCGGACCGTCGTCTAGAGTGACTCGATTGGCGTGCTCCATCTTTCTGGTGGCCTCCTCCATCGCTCTTGATGCTGCCTCCACGGCTAGAGCATCTCTTTCTGTCAATCCGCGGTGATGGGCTGGTAGGGGTGTTGGGGGTAGACTGTCGTCGCTGACTGTAAAGCAAGTTTATAACTGTCTCTTAATATGATGTAATAGTAAGCAAGTAAAGTAAGTGTCATATTTCCACAACTTATAGGCCAGTCACACACGTTGCTGGTGTGATCAGTAGCACACCGCCCGCCTTTACTTCCAAATAAATTTGCAGGTACCAATTTTTAGGCTGGGTCGACATGGGAGCCTAGGCGAATTTTAAAAACCGAATGCACCCCAAATCGGATCGAACCCCTGACCGTCAGGGGTGTCTAGCCACTACGATACCGCGGCGCCATACTTTACTGTAGAATGTAAAGCACAGCATACTTTATTGAGTGCATTTTAACCACGATATGTTTCTGAAGACAACCAAAACTATTCAGATAATGCCGATTAATTTCAGAATGATCTAGGAATTGGAAGGCAGGACCAAGAGAAAAGTAACTAGTCGCTCACACGTCATGGTCTAGAATATGTGAAGATCTGGTATTTAACACTCAGTGAGCCAGCCATGAGGTAATGTTGGCAGCAGCTGGTGAATGCAGCATGGTTTCAGTGATACGCTATGCAGACAGCAACATAATGTTAGGAAAGCGTGAATGCAATTCCACTATACCAAAATGTCATAGAGCACATGACATTGCCGTGTAGTACACACATAAAAGGTATTACACAGAAATATCAATTAGGGAACCCTTTGAGGCCACACTGTTCGTAAATAAACACACATGTGTTGTCTGGCGGTCATAGAAGTGGAAGAAAGAAGTAGGAATTAGAGTACGCAATAAACAACATAAAAATGGAAAGCTGTGGTTACGGACCGGGACAAGTGTACTTCAACGCATAACCAACAAGACAACTCTTTTAGGAAGGTGACAGGTTCGAATCCCTGTCTGTAACTATAGCTTATAATGTTTATGCTGTTTAGTGCGTCCTCTAGTTTATATTTAATACCGCTACTTCTATCAGCGCCAAACATTACATGTGTGTTTATTATTGAATGGCGTGGCAGCCATCTTTAGCCTGGACCGTTTAAGCAACGCAACTTTGCGGTCTAGACGTCAGTGTGAAACTAATTGCTTGCCATGTCTCCCATATTAATCGCCATCCTAAGACAGTATTGTCTAGTTAGGCCATATCAAACTACCCCCAACGTCTCGGCATAATCCACTCGCAGCAACAAATCATCTCCGCCAAATCTACACCCCAGCACCTTATCATTACTGGCCTCGGTCGCCGTGAGTCTCCGGCGCTGTAAGCGTCTTCTGTTTCCGGCCATGCTCCCCGCTCTCGGGTAGAAAAAATATTAAATTCAAACACTAAATCTCATAATTGAAGCTATTGTGAAATCCCGGAGAGGATTTAATGTAGAATGCGATCAGGGATTACACTGGCGCTGGAGGATCGCAACGACAACAATGGTAACGATACTGGCACTGCTCAGGAGGCACGGCAATGTATATTTATCTGGCTTTTAAGGGATTACTTAGGGGAAAGCTCCGGTTTTGATATCAAGAAAGATAATGTAATACGAGAAATATCATAATGTACAGCGGTTAATAAATGCCTTTCTCTGCCTCCATTTGTCTATTAATTCCAGAATTGTGACCATGTCATTTCTATTGTCGTTACGAACAAAGAATCAGCGGCATGCACCATCATTGAGAATCTCGGGGTGTCAGATGTCCCCGTGAATTAGTTATTCCATTTATGAAACATAAACAAGACGGTGACATAAACAATTCTTGACCGAGATATTATGGAAAGCCAGAACTGTGATTAATTCAATAACATGTCAGTATATTATGAACAATAGGATAAGAGGAGATAGCACAGCTTGTACAAATTTCCAATGTGCTGTTATTTAGATGCTCGAATTCACATACTATTCTTTTGCGTATTCTCTGGAATATGACTTTGCAACACCTGCACTTAATCAAGTTCGTATCCCGAATGTCTTCACAAACTGCGCTCGTTTCATTTCCATCCATGTTTGGCCTTCTTCTCTGCGTTCCTTTTGTTTTCCTGTCCTCAATCTTCTGTTGTCAAGAGTAGTTTCCACAGTTGGTGCTTATGGTCTCAAGTTTCACGATGATGAGCAGACGATCTCTTAATGGGGGGAATGGCTACGGTCATCGAACAGAGTGGTCACTGCCAAGAAGGAGATCAATAACAGACTGCCTTCTTTACAGATGCCTGGAATGTCATGATTCGTCAGTTCACAGAAAATCCAGTGGGATGGGGAATCATGATGCCCACGCTTATCAACATAGCACACGATGATGATGATGATGATGATGATGATGACGATGACGATGATGATGATGATGATTATGATGATGATGATGATGATGATGATGATGATGATGATGATGATGATGATGATGATGATGATGATGATGATGATGATGATGATGATGATGATGATGATGATGATGATGATGATGATGATGAGTTATATGATTATTTCAATTGTAGTTGTGAATACATGTCTACAATTCGTGTGTAATATAGCAGAAATAATATTTCTTCAAGGCACATTCCATATCCTTTTAAAACACCTGGTATAATCATCATGTGCCATGCCGGTAAGTGTGGGTGGTCATGTTACGCAATCTTATACGATCACCAGATTCAATGATCAGCTCTGTGTTCTTGCCCCGATGTCCCGACCATGCCATGTGGTCAAGCCATCCAGATATTTACTTCTCTGCTTTCCCTTGTTCTCTTCTCCTCAATCTTGCTAGTTGTCACTAAGTTCTCTAGTTTATTTCTTCTCATCAGTGTGTGGTTTTCATTTGCCTCTCGTAGGTCTTGCTCATAGGTTTTTATGTCTGCCTATGATGTTCTTTGCATTTCCCTCAGAAACCATATTTCCACTGCCATTAGATAGTTTTCAGCTTGTCTGCTCACCGTGCAACATCCATAGAAAGGTACAGGTTCTATGCAGCACTTCAACAGTCTTTTTCTTGTTGCAAGTTGGCATCTTTTTATTGGTCAGTATATTTTCCCATGTTTATCGTGGCGATTCTTGTTCTAAATTGTCAAGACACCTTCCCATATGATGATTTGACTGTTCCAAGTTAGTTTTACCTATTCATTTGTTTAAGAATATTCCCATTTATACTTATATTACAATGTGATAATTATTTATTCTTAGAGACGACCATAATATCTGTCTTCTATAGAGCTGAACAAATATGTTATTAAGAACATAAATATTTCTCCTACAAATGACAGAAGCAATAAACTCAGCTTCAACTCTCCATCACATCTCACGTGACTTACAGTATTTTTAGTTAGAAAATTGACTTTTGCTACATAAGAAGGTAAAATTATGCTTCGGTTTCATCGCAGACAACAATAACAACCATCCTAATAAACAATTTTAAATCGCAGCTTGCAGCCTGCAGTCATCAGTCACAATGACTAAGTCAAAATGCCCTAACGTGAAATACTAGCCAACATAAATAACTTTCAAAATGGAACTAGGTTCGGTCGACTTAACCGTTCAGAGAATGTATGTCTGTTTCTTTCTTAACCTCAGTACGTCGATGTAGGCATTGTTTTGTTACGATGACAAATATATCACCTGGCTGGAGGTGGGATCAAAACGTATCATTCATCACCTGATGGCTAACACGAGAGAGTGCAAACTCGGGTTGTGAAGTTAGGCAATGCATTTTGCGCTAGTACTTATGGATATGATAATGTGCGGAGAAGATAACAAGTAAATGCCACTTCTACACGCCTAAAGGCGAATTGGCATGCAATGCTAGACCCATATACACCAGTTGGCGCTCCAGAGGTGAGGCGGTCAATGTAATACCGACCGCCTGCACTTAGTGAGACATTTCCCTGGTACACATGTTTGAATGTAACACCGACCGCCTGCACTTAGTGAGTCATTTCCCTGGTACACATGTTTGAATGTAACACCGACCGCCTGCACCTAGTGAAACATTTAGCTGGTACACATGTTTGAATGTAACACCGACCGCCTGCACTTAGTGAGACATTTCTCGATACCCAAGTTTGAATGTAACACCGACAGCCTGCACTTAGTGAGACATTTCTCGATACCCATGTTTGAATGTAACACCGACCGCCTGCACTTAGTGAGACATTTCCCTGGTACACATGTTTGAATGTAACACCGACCGCCTGCACTTAGTGAGACATTTCTTGATACCCATGTTTGAATGTAACACCGACCGCCTGCACTTAGTGAGACATTTCCCTGGTAGCTATGTCCGAATGTAACACCGACCGCCTGCACTTAGTGAGACATTTCCCTGGTACCCATGTTTGAATGTAACACCGACCGCCTGCACTTAGTGAGACATTTCTCGATACCCACGTTTGAATGTAACACCGACAGCCTGCACTTAGTGAGACATTTCCCTGGTACACACGTTTGAATGTAACACCGACCGCCTGCACTTAGTGAGACATTTCCATGGTACACACGTTTGAATGTAACACCGACCGCCTGCACTTAGTGAGATATTCTCGATACCCATGTTTGAATGTAACACCGACCGCCTGCACTTAGTGAGACATTTCTCGATACCCATGTTTGAATGTAACACTGACCGCCTGCACTTAGTGAGACATCTCCCTGGTACCCATGTTTGAATGTAACACCGACCGCCTGCACTTAGTGAGACATTTCTCGATACCCATGTTTGAATGTAACACCGACCGCCTGCACTTAGTGAGACATTTCTCGATACCCATGTTTGAATGTAACACCGACCGCCTGCACTTAGTGAGACATTTCTCGATACCCATGTTTGAATGTAACACCGACCGCCTGCATTTAGTGAGACATTTCTCGATACCCATGTTTGAATGTAACACCGACCGCCTGCACTTAGTGAGACATTTCTCGATACCCATGTTTGAATGTAACACCGACCGCCTGCGCTTAGTTAGACATTTCTCGATACCCATGTGTGAATGTAACACCGACCGCCTGCACGTAGTGAGACATTTCTCGATACCCATGTTTGAAGGTAACACCGATCGCCTACACTTAGTGAGACATTTCCGTGGTACACACGTTTGAATCTCCCATGTATCTCCCGTGTATCTCCCGTGTGTTGCCGGGGCCCATAAGGGAAGCAAAGTATAGCAACATTGTAGCCTATCACGCATGTCGTAAGAGGCGACTAAGGAGGCTTGATGGTTCAGTCACCCTGCTACTGAGTGAATGCGTGGCGCGACACTGTGAGCTGTGAGTTTCGTGTAAAATGTTTTTGAATCTGCCCGAGGTTTTTTGGAATGTGACTGCATGTTCGGAGCGATGGCACATGGCTATGTCCCAGAGTTGATCGGTTTTTGCCTTATGCAGAAATGCGTGGCTGCTGGGCTTCTGGTTGACTGCCACTGCCAACGACGATGAACTGTATTTCGTGGACTGCGTGGGTGAACATCTAGGAAACATCCAGATGGGAAAATGACTGCCGATTCCATCAGAGATAAACTGGGTGTTTCGTGGGGGACTATTGTGTTGACATTCTGGCGGCAGGATTATGCACAGTGTATCTGTGCCGGCTGTTGTTTGTCGAAACTCCTGTCTTTTCCACTTTTCACATTGAGCAGTGGCGAGTGTTTTTGCGTGATATTCACTGGCACAGGAACGGAGCATAATGGGGACGACCCGTTGCTGTGAAGTTGGAACTGCGACTAACTAACTAACTAACACGTTTGAATGTAACACCGACCGCCTGCACTTAGTGAGACATTTCTCGATACCCACGATTGAATGTAACACCGACAGCCTGCACTTAGTGAGACATTTCCCTGGTACACACGTTTGAATGTAACACCGACCGCCTGCACTTAGTGAGACATTTCCCTGGTACACACGTTTGAATGTAACACCGACCGCCTGCACTTAGTGAGACATTTCTCGATACCCATGTTGAAATGTAACACCGACCGCCTGCACTTAGTGAGACATTTCTCGATACCCATGTTTGAATGTATCTCCGACCGCCTGCACTTAGTGAGACAGTCGGAGATACCCATGTTTGAATGTAACAACGACCGCCTGCACTTAGTGAGACATTTCCCTGGTACACACGTTTGAATGTAACACCGACCTCCTGCACTTAGTGAGACATTTCCCTGGTACACACGTTTGAATGTAACACGGACCGCCTGCACTTAGTGAGACATTTCTCGATACCCATGTTTGAATGTAACACCGACCGCCTGCGCTTAGTGAGACATTTCTCGATACCCATGTTTGAATGTAACACCGACCGCCTGCACTTAGTGAGACATTTCTCGATACCCATGTTTGAATGTAACACCGACCGCCTGCACTTAGTGAGACATTTCTCGATACCCATGTTTGAATGTAACACCGACCGCCTGCACTTAGTGAGACATTTCTCGATACCCATGTTTGAATGTAACACCGACCGCCTGCACTTAGTGAGACATTTCCCTGGTACACATGTTTGAATGTAACACCGACCGCCTGCACTTAGTGAGACATTTCCCTGGTACCCATGTTTGAATGTAACACCGACCGCCTACGCTTAGTGAGACATTTCCCTATACCCATGTTTGAATGTAACACCGACCGCCTGCACTTAGTGAGACATTTCTCGATACCCATGTTTGAATGTAACACCGACCGCCTGCACTTAGTGAGACATTTCTCGATACCCATGTTTGAATGTAACACCGACCGTCTGCACTTAGTGAGACATTTCTCGATACCCATGTTTGAATGTAACACCAACCGCCTGCACTTAGTGAGACATTTCTCGATACCCATGTTTGAATGTAATACCGACCGCCTGCACTTAGTGAGACATTTCACGATACCTATGTTTGAATGTAACACCGACCGCCTGCGCTTAGTGAGACATTTCTCGATACCCATGTTTGAATGTAACACCGACCGCCTGCACTTAGTGAGACATTTCTCGATACCCATGTTTGAATGTAACACCGATCGCCTGCACTTAGTGAGACATTTCCGTGGTACACACGTTTGAATCTCCCGTGTATCTCCCGTGTATCTCCCGTGTGTTGCCGGGGCCCATAAGGGAAGCAAAGAATAGCAACACTGTAGCCTACCACGCATGTCGTAAGAGGCGACTAAGGAGGCTTGATGGTTCCGTCGCCCTGCTACTGAGTGAATGCGTGGCGCGACACTGTGAGCTGTGAGTTTCGTGTAAAATGTTTTTGAATCTGCCCGAGGTTTTTGGAATGTGACTGCATGTTCGGAGCGATGGCAGATGGCTATGTCCCAGAGTTGACCGGTTTTTGCCTTATGCAGAAATGTGTGGCTGCTGGGCTTCTGGTTGACTGCCACTGCCATCGACGATGAACTGTATTTCGTGGACTGCGTGGGTGAACATCTAGGAAACATCCAGATGGAAAAATGACTGCCGATTCCATCAGAGATAAACTGGGTGTTTCGTGGGGGACTATTGTGTTGACATTCTGGCGGCAGCATTATGCACAGTGTATCTGTGCGGGCTGTTGTTTGTCGAAACTCCTGTCTTTTCCACTTTTCACATTGGGCAGTGGGGAGCGTTTTTGCGTGATATTCACTGGCACATGAACGGAGCATAATGGGGACGACCCGTTGCTGTGAAGTTGGAACTGCGACTAACTAACTAACTAACACGTTTGAATGTAACACCGACCGCCTACACTTAGTGAGACATTTCACTGGTACACATGTCTGAATGTAACACCGACAGCCTGCACTTAGTGAGACATTTCCCTATACCCACGTTTGAATGTAACACCGACCGCCTGCACTTAGTGAGACATTTCCCTGGTACACACGTTTGAATGTAACACCGACCGCCTGCACTTAGTGAGACATTTCTCGATACCCATGTTTGAATGTAACACCGACCGCCTGCACTTAGTGAGACATTTCTCGATACCCATGTTTGAATGTAACACCGACCGTCTGCACTTAGTGAGACATTTCCCTGGTACACATGTTTGAATGTAACACCGACCGCCTGCACTTAGTGAGACATTTCTCGATACCCATGTTTGAATGTAACACCGACCGCCTGCACTTAGTGAGACATTTCTCGATACCCATGTTTGAATGTAACACCGACCGCCTGCACTTAGTGAGACATTTCTCGATACCCATGTTTGAATGTAACACCGACCGTCTGCACTTAGTGAGACATTTCTCGATACCCATGTTCGAATGTAACACCAACCGTCTGCATTTAGTGAGACATTTCTCGATACCCATGTTTGAATGTAACACCGACCGCCTGCACTTCGTGAGACATTTCTCGATACCTATGTTTGAATGTAACACCGACCGCCTGCGCTTAGTGAGACATTTCTCGATACCCATGTTTGAATGTAACACCGACCGCCTGCACTTAGTGAGACATTGCTCGATACCCATGTTTGAATGTAACACCGATCGCCTGCACTTAGTGAGACATTTCCGTGGTACACACGTTTGAATCTCCCGTGTATCTCCCGTGTATCTTCCGTGTGTTGCCGGGGCCCATAAGGGAAGCAAAGAATAGCAACACTGTAGCCTACCACGCATGTCGTAAGAGGCGACTAAGGAGGCTTGATGGTTCCGTCGCCCTGCTACTGAGTGAATGCGTGGCGCGACACTGTGAGCTGTGAGTTTCGTGTGAAATGTTTTTGAATCTGCCCGAGGTTTTTTGGAATGTGACTGCATGTTCGGAGCGATGGCAGATGGCTATGTCCCAGAGTTGACCGGTTTTTGCCTTATGCAGAAATGCGTGGCTGCTGGGCTTCTGGTTGACTGCCACTGCCATCGACGATGAACTGTATTTCGTGGACTGCGTGGGTGAACATCTAGGAAACATCCAGATGGGAAAATGACTGCCGATTCCATCAGAGATAAACTGGGTGTTTCGTGGGGGACTATTGTGTTGACATTCTGGCGGCAGCATTATGCACAGTGTATCTGTGCGGGCTGTTGTTTGTCGAGACTCCTGTCTTTTCCACTTTTCACATTGGGCAGTGGCGAGCGTTTTGTGTGATATTCACTGGCACAGGAACGGAGCATAATGGGGACGACCCGTTGCTGTGAAGTTGGAACTGCGACTAACTAACTAACTAACACGTTTGAATGTAACACCGACCGCCTACACTTAGTGAGACATTTCACTGGTACACATGTCTGAATGTAACACCGACAACCTGCACTTAGTGAGACATTTCCCTATACCCATGTTTGAATGTAACACCGACAGCCTGTACTTAGTGAGACATTTCTCGGTACCCATGTTTGAACGTAACACCGACCGCCTGCACTTAGTGAGACATTTCTCGATACCCATGTTTGAATGTAACACCGACAGCCTGCGCTTAGTGAGACATTTCTCGGTACCCATGTTTTAATGTAACACCGACCGCCTGCACTTAGTGAGACATTTCTCGATACCCATGTTTGAATGTAACACCGACTGCCTGCGCTTAGTGAGACATTTCTCGATACTCATGTTTGAATGTAACACCGACCGCCTGCACTTAGTGAGACATTTCTCGATACCCATGTTTTAATGTACCACCGACCGCCTGCACTTAGTGAGACATTTCTCGATACCCATGTTTGAATGTAACACCGACCGCCTGCGCTTAGTGAGACATTTCTCGATACCCATGTTTGAATGTAACACCGACTGCCTGCGCTAGTGAGACATGTCCTTGGTACACACGTTTGAATGTAACACCGACCGCCTGCACTTAGTGAGACATTTCCTTGGTACACACGTTTGAATGTAACACCGACCGCCTGCACTTAGTGAGACATTTCCCTGGTACACATGTCTGAATGTAACACCGACAGCCTGCACTTAGTGAGACATTTCTCGATACCCATGTTTGAATGTAACACCGACCGCCTGCACTTAGTCAGACATCTCCTTGGTACTCATGTCTGAATGTAACACCGGCAGCCTGCACTTAGTGAGACATTCTCTGGTACACATGTCTGAATGTAACACCGACAGCCTGCACTTAGTGAGACATTTCTCGATAACCATGTTTGAATGTAACACCGACCGCCTGCGCTTAGTGAGACATTTCTCGATACCCATGTTTGAATGTAACACCGACTGCCTGCACTTAGTGAGACATTTCCCTTGTACACATGTCTGAATGTAACACCGACAGCCTGCACTTAGTGAGACATTTCTCGATACCCATGTTTGAATGTAACACCGACTGCCTGCACTTAGTGAGACATTTCCCTGGTACACATGTCTGAATGTAACACCGACAGCCAAACCGCTGTTACCGAACAGTGTCCTTTAACCCTTCGCCAGAGAGACTGGCTATTGCCTTGTACAAGAGAGAAAATATAGAGTTGTACTTTGGATCCCTCAGGGGTTTTCATATGATTATAATATTCTTCTCTGTGTGCGAGTGTGTAAGGGGGTGGTTGTCTATCTGCCTGTCTGTATGCCTGCGTACGGGCATTTGTCTGTCTCTCCATATATGTCTGTTTGTCTGTCTGTTGGTCTTTCTGTCTATCTGTGTGTATGTGTTTGTGTATTTACAAATGTAAATAGGTTGGTAGGTATGTAGGCATGTCTGTGTATCTGTTTGTCTCTGCGACTGTGTCTATGTTGTGTGTATGAGAGAGAGAGAGAGAGAGAGAGAGAGAGAGAGAGAGAGAGAGAGAGAGAGAGAGAGAGAGAGAGAGAGAGAGAGAGAGAGAGAGAGAGAGAGATTGTGTCTATATGTCTGTGTATGTGTCATTACTAACCTAGGTTGGTAAGTATATCTGTATATGTGTTGTATCTGTGTCTCTGTTTGTGTGTGTTATGTGTGTGTATGTAGGCATGCATAAGACAGGCGTGACTCACTTGAGGTGGCGTGTCTTAATTTCTCAGTGATCATGGTGCTGTAGATGTTGTGAGTGAGCGGCATCAGGGCAGGGTTCAGTCCCAGGGTTTGGGCATTGCTAGTGGCTAGATGTCTCATGTCCGGTCGCTCTCCGTCAAAAGACACTGAGGAAGTACATACAGATGTATTTAGCTTGGTTGTAAATTTAAACACTGGTATTGTGCAGTGAGAAACAGAAACATTGAAGATCGGTGCAGTGAGAAACAGTAACATTGAAAATTAGGGAAATGAGAAACAGAAACATTGAAGATCAGTGCAGTGAGAAACAGTAACATTGAAAATCGAGGCAATAAGAGACAGTAATAATGAAGATCAGTGCAGTGAGAAACAGTAACATTGAAGATTGGTGCAGTGAGAAACAGTAACATTGAAGATCCGTGCAGTGAGAAACAGTAACATTGAAGATCCGTGCAGTGAGAAACAGTAACATTGAAAATTAGGGAAATGAGAAACAGTAACATTGAAGATCAGTGCAGTGAGAAACAGTAACATTGAAAATAGAGGCAATAAGAGACAGTAATAATGAAGATCAGTGCAGTGAGAAACAGTAACACTGAAGATCAGTGCAGTGAGAAACAGTAACATTGAAAATCGGTTCAATAAGAGACAGTAAAAATGAAGATCAGTGCAGTGAGAAACAGTAACACTGAAGATCAGTGCAGTGAGAAACAGTAACATTGAAAATCGGTTCAATAAGAGACAGTAATAATGAAGATCAGTGCAGTGAGAAACAGTAACACTGAAGATCAGTGCAGTGAGAAACAGTAACATTGAAAATTAGGACAATGAGAAACAGTAACATCGAAGATCAATGCAGTGAGAAACAGTAACATTAAAGATCAGTACAGTGAGAAACAGTAACATTGAAGATCGGTGCAGTGAGAAACAGTAACATTGAAGATCGGTGCAGTGAGAAACAGTAACATTGAAGATCCGTGCAGTGAGAAACAGTAACATTGAAGATCGGTGCAGTGAGAAACAGTAACATTGAAGATCCGTGCAGTGAGAAACAGTAAAATTGAAGATCGGTGAAGTGAGAAACAGTAACATTGAAGATCCGTGCAGTGAGAAACAGTAACATTGGAGATCCGTGCAGTGAGAAACAGTAACATTGAAGATCGGTGCAGTAAGAAACAGTAACATTGAAGATCCGTGCAGTGAGAAACAGTAACATTGAAGATCGGTGCAGTGAGAAACAGTAACATTGAAAATCGAGGCAATAAGAGACAGTAATAATGAAGATCAGTGCAGTGAGAAACAGTAACATTGAAAATCGAGGCAATAAGAGACAGTAATAATGAAGATCAGTGCAGTGAGAAACAGTAGCATTGAAGATCGGTGCAGTAAGAAACAGTAACATTGAAAATCGAGGCAATAAGAGACAGTAATAATGAAGATCAGTGCAGTGAGAAACAGTAGCATTGAAGATCGGTGCAGTAAGAAACAGTAACATTGAAAATCGAGGCAATAAGAGACAGTAATAATGAAGATCAGTGCAGTGAGAAACAGTAACATTGAAGATCGGTGCAGTGAGAAACAGTAACATTGAAGATCGGTGCAGTGAGAAACAGTAACATTGATGATCGGTGCAGTGAGAAACAGTAACATTGAAGATCGGTGCCGTGAGAAACAGTAACATTGAAGATCCGTGCAGTGAGAAACAGTAACATTGAAGATCCGTGCAGTGAGAAACAGTAACATTGAAGATCCGTGCAGTGAGAAACAGTAAGATTGAAAATTAGGACAATGAGAAACAGTAACATTGAAGATCAGTGCAGTGAGAAACAGTAACACTGAAAATCGGGGCAATAAGAGACAGTAACATTGAAGATCAATGCAGTGAGAAACAGTAACATTGATGATCAATGCAGCGAGAAACAGTAACATTGAAGATCAGGACAATGAGAAACAGTAACATTGAAGATCAGTGCAGTGAGAAACAGTAACATTGAAGATCAGCGCAGTGAGAAACAGTAACATTGAAGATCAGCGCAGTGAGAAACAGTAACATTGAAGATCAGCGCAGTGAGAAACAGTAACATTGAAGATCAGCGCTGGTTTTACATAGCGTTTTCTGGTTGGGAATGTTCTGGAAGACTGAGTATTAACTCTTTAACTCCGAAGCTCTGGGATTCAAGTAGTCTCAGCCCTGCGTGTACCGGAGTGACGATGGTGTAGAGGTTTATCTCCCAACCCGCTAACAAAGTACCATCTCAGCGGGGGTTGTATTGTAGAGCTCTCCATTTTCTTATGTCACAGACCTCTAATTGAGGTTCTAGATCAGGCGTGGTGAACCCGTTTACTGCCAAGGACCATTTGCATATTTATAAAATCATTCGCGGAACATACACAATTATCAAGTATAAAATATCCGTGTGAATTACACTGGCAGTTTTTTATATCGGTCATCACTCGTTTCAGGTCCAGTAAATTGTCACGTTAACGCATTGCCCTCCTTTCTTTTATTTATGCATTTCGAACTGAGCATACATTAACTCTTAGACACATACTGACAATACACTAATTTTATTCACAGGCTGAAATTACATTGAATTAACTATACCACCTCTTCATCACTCTAAGCTCAGAAATCAGGGGCGTGTGCAACACCCACACTGGAACTTCGCATCTGTGAGAGGATGTAACCAAGTCGAGATTCAGAGAGACACACGCGGCTGGGATTAGCCCTATTCTATATTGTTTCCTCCACAGGTTTATGTATTTCATCGTCAACAGACTTCATGCAATGCCCAGAGATAACCACATAGGGCTGAAAACTATATTGAAGGTATACATCGAAGCTGTATGCCATTATGATTTATCTGTTCTTCAACACTATTCACATGATCCTTAAAGGGCCTTGCTCACACCTGCCTTACACTACCCAGAGTTGCAGACCCAGCCAATATGTCAGCCTGCTCGTTTCCCAACACACCAGCATGTCTGGGGTAAGGATCCAACGGATGGTCCTTTTCGTTGATATAGGGTGTATTTTTAATGACTGTGGGGTTTTTGAAAATATTGCAGTTCCAAGTTTTGTATTTACCTTTTATGATACATGAACTCCAGAGAGGGTGAATACAAAACTAGGAACAGCAATATTTTTCAAAACCCCCAGAGTCATCATTAAAAATACACACTATACTTGAATTGAAGTATGCCATTCTGCACGAATCCTAGCTGTTTGCGAGTTTAAAATGTCTGCCCCCCCCCCCCTCCCCCCGGTATGAATCATTCACAGAAATGTAACAAATGAGGTATAAAACATGAAGGAAAGAAACACTCACAAGGCGACGAGGCTCCCAACTTTCCGTTCATGAGGCCGCCGTTCAAATGGTGACTAGAAGGGACTAGAGTAGGTCCTGGTGACATGTCGTAGCCGTAACTTGATCGGCGACCTTCGCGTCTGTTTCCGTCTATGGCCGCCTGGAGCTCCGATGGATTACTGAGTTTCAGCTTCTCACACTCGTACGGGTATAGATACTTCATATACCTGCAGATGATATAACCAGTACATGTAACCGTGTTAAAACTTTAAAAAATGGTGCATGACCTTTGCAGGACGTGGTGATCAACCCCATGTTGATTTGTTTAAACAGTTGTACGTGTCAGTAGTTTGTCATTGCTTTCTGAACGAGAAGTCAGCATTAAAGTCTAACAGACCTTGGGTGGATTGAATGTATTACTCCGCCGTCAGATAAACCTCCCTGTTACGCTGAGCTTCCTGTAGAAAGTAGCATACAAATTAGTGATCATTAGCTTATCCTGCGCTCTGCCGATGAGCTTGGCCGACCATGGTTCGCATATCACACAATTACCACAGTTTCGGATTAGGTGTGTGTTCTGCTCTCGGTTATGTCATATGGCCGAGAAAAATACTTACACTATTTAACTTTTTTATCATCTGGGTCCTTTTTTCAATACATTGTACTGTCTGTCACTAAGTTTTCAAGTTTGCTTCTTCATGTAACATGCTCATATAGTCTTGACTGTCTCCGTGTAATTCCTGTTATCAACTTGCGGAGATCAACAACTTCTTGAAGGACTGCTTCGTTTGTTTTTCTGTCCGTGCATACTCTTCTTCTTATAGTCTCCACCCTGTGGCGTTGGTGATTGTGTCTGTCCACAGCCCCCTGTCTCTTGTGCCACCTATAAGTTCTTCTACCGACGTTCCTACATGCCACGATGTCAAACTGTCCTGCATAATCTCTCTTGGTCCCCCCCCCCCTTACGTTTCCTCCCCTCCAACTTTCCCGTTGAGAAGACAAACTCCAACCTTCCCCTTTTCATAACATGTCCAAAGTGTACCGCCTTCTGATGCGAGTAACCAGTTCTTTTAATGATACATGCATGATTTCATTTAATGATACATATATAAATATATTTGCGCTTTGAACTCAAACAACACTACTTCATGTAGCACTGGACTGGATTTTTGCATGTGGGTTAGCTTTCCCTCTTACCAATGTCCCTCGACATAAAGCGAACTCACTCTGACTTCAGAGGTACTTGTAATTTACTCCCCTAAGTCAAGGACGAGAAGTTAACATTTTAGTCCAACTTCCGGTGTAGGTGTTGAACCCCTTACCTAAGCATCAACACACCGGATGTTTAAGAATATGCATTCTTGGCCATTCGGTCATATTATTCTTTACATATTTCCAAGAATAAATATTTGGAATATCATCAATATATCTGTCATTGATAAACGCATTTACAAACAGATAGACATCTGCGAGAGTGTTGGTGATATATAGTTAGTTAAGTTTAGTCGACGGATCAACATCACGGCACACGGGTGTAACCCATAAGTGCCCCATTCTACTCCTAACTCAAGCCGGAGTCCGGAGAATCTCAGCTCAGTGCACGAACTTCGTAGCACCGGCGAGGTAAAATATAATACATATTATTAATTCAACGCTATCCAATTTAACAAAGTGGCAGGGGTTCACCATGCTGAAAGAATGAATGCCTACAGAGGGACAGGATACATCATAAGCATATGCAATGTGCACGAAGAGGAGGACTTCTACGCACATGACTCTGGAAATCTCAACCAAAGAGGACTCAAGCCGAATCCTTGGAGGTCAAGAACAACTACATACATTTTTCAAATGGCATTCACTTGGAATGAAGGAAGACGAGGCCGGTCATGGAGAGAATGAAATGGATTTATATCTAGGAACGTAGTGAACTAGATCTGGGGGAACTGAGTTTTGTGGACATGATGAACACCGTCAGGCATATAATAGAATGGAAACATTGTGCTAGCAAGTAAGCCTTGCATGCTGGGCAATTCTCGCATCAAGAAGATCCTTGCATGCTGGGCAATTCTCGCATCAAGAAGATCCTTGCATGCTGGGCAATTCTCGCATCAAGAAGATCCTTGCATGCTGGGCAATTCTCGCATCAAGAAGATCCCACCGGAAGACACTGGGTAAGATTCCGCCTGGGCCACAATGCAGCCGCAGTGGCTAAATTGCTTGCCCACCTGCTCGGTGGTCATGTGTTCAAATCCCATTCGGGACAGATTATTTTCGTTGGCCGGGGCTCCCAGCCAAATGCTAGTAAATGTCCTGGGGAGTAAAGATACATTCCACGCGCCGGTCAATTAGACGTAAAAGACTGTTCGTTCAGAAAGCAATGGCAAACTATTGAACGTAGAATTGCCTGATATATCACAAACAACCAACAGGAGCTGAGGTTGACTGCAACGTTCTGAAAAGACAAGCAATATTTTTATTTTTATTTTTTTTAAAGCTGCTGATGTCATGTTTACCACTTCACCCATCCAGTGCCGACCGATACAAATAGATGGGACTGCCACTATATACCCAAAACATCTAACAGCTGGATCATGCGGTCAGTATCACACCGGAAGTCTTTACTTTCCAGGATATTTCCTGGTAACGGTTTTAACCTGGATCGACCTTTGAGCCAAGGTCAAGTTTAATAATTAAAAAAAACAAGTCTCGATACGGGTTCGAACACTTGATAACCTGGGAAGGTTAATACGGTCAACAAACACCCGCAGAAGCCGGATGTGTTTGCCTGATGGCGCAAGAACGCAGCTCTGCTGTAAACAGGCACAATACAATCACGTCCGAAATAACTCTCCAGATGAGCGCAGAAGAAGAAGAAGAAGAAGAAGAAGAAGAAGAAGAAGAAGAAGAAGAAGAAGAAGAAGAAGAAGAAGAAGAAGAAGAAGAAGAAGAAGAAGAAGAAGAAGAAGAAGAAGAAGAAGACACCTGATCATGGGGCCGGCAGGCAAGTATGCAAGTCACTGCGCCACCTCGGCTCCCAGACGTGCAGTGACGGCCGCTAAAAGAAGTTGACACTCCTTTATTATATAACAAGAGAATTATCTCGTCGATTAAGTAAAGCGCATTTTAATCTAGGAATAATTTGATATCAGCCGCTTCACAGCGAGGTATGCTGCAGGAAAACGTCTGCCAGACTGCCGCAGCCTCACGCTTTCACCCTGACACGCTTGGGTTGGCAGCATCACAGAGTGGCAGCTTCACAGGAAAAACAAAAAGTGAAAGTAAAGATCTAGCTGTTGGGTGTGGGAGTAAGGTAGAATGAACAGTGAACATTTTCATTCGGTTGCATTTGTCGCAATACATTCACTCGGCGTGTTTTGTCTAGCTGGGTACAGACAGCAGACAACGTGGCTCCTCTCCCGTGGAATCAAAGTTCTGTAGTTGTTTATTTTCTTTTTCTGCAGTGCCGATTTTGTAAGATTAATGATACATTATAATAAAATATATAGAAAACTTAACCCCTGGTGCCATACATCGAAACAACACGAGATGTAATTTAACAGGTTTATCAGCATTCATATAAATAGAGAAAAGAAATAGATATGGGTGCACAATATTTCATGTAGCACAACTGCACTCTCACCCTGGCCAACGGGAAGACTATACAGAATGTCTAAGTTTAGTTTAGTTTAGTTTAGTTTAGTCGACGGATCAACATCACGGCACACGGGTGCAACCTATAAGTGCTCCGTTCTCCTCCTTACTCAAATCTGAGTCTGGAGAAACTCAGCTCAGTGCACGAACTCCGTAGCACCGGCGAGGATCCTGAAATAATGTCTTAAGTTAGTACAAGTTACCAGTAACTTAACGCACGCTGAAAACTACGTTATACATAACGTCTTAAGTTAGTACAAGTTACCAGTAACTTAACGCTTGCTGGGCAGCCTAAGAGTGTTTTACGCAGACAGCAGCCAACAATGAAACCCAGCCGTCTGCTGCAACACTCGTGTTCCCCCAAGAGCAGACACCTATCGTGCATCAATGCCTAGCGTGCATTGAAACACTAACTCACTAATTTTATAACAACTACTTAATATTCCTCCAATCCTCTATTACTGACAAGATATTCGCCCTCGTGTTTTCCTCCGTGTCACCTTTCAGCCGTTAATATTTCTTGAATTCGAAAATTAAGGGAATATTCCGTCCTGTTTAACACGCATTGAAAGCGATGTTATTATTGAAATGAAGTGCCATGTTGGGAATTTAACACTATCTCACTGTCTCATCGACTATCCCTCTAGAATTACATTTAACTGAAAATTCCATTTAAATAACGAAATATGCAATACTTGGTTGTTAAGATTCGTGACGGGGAAGAAAGTTATGACTCTTGTGAATATGTTGTGATGTCTATTATATTAAAACGCTAATGTTCATTTTCATTCGATGGTTATCTATTCATGCAAGCTTGTATAATGTGCTGCGTCTGGTGCTGTTAGTGAAATTTTGCAATATGATTGCGTTGCTATTGTATGTAAGTGCTAACCGCCGTGACATAATGGTTAGTGTGCTGTTTACAAAGACAATGGTCTGGGTTAAATCCCCAGCATGTGGCAGGATTCCTGTTTTTGACCACAATGGCTCTGAGATCCACCCAGTCTCAAAAATTCGTACCGAATAATTTTCAGAATTGTTTGAATAGGAAATACGACGAGGAATGGAACTGCCTACTCTATCACATAATGCTGTGGCGAAATTACCTGAAAGCCTAACACTGCACACCCAGTGGCAGTGTATGTTATGGAAATACCTTTATCATATTTTAATGAACAGTCTGGTGCCAATTTTATGAGGCTTGGTCAAACCTAGAGCTGTGCTGGGTGAAAATATAATACTGCCATTGTCTGGTTAACAGACATAAAGTGTTGGAAATCCTTTGCAGCCAAACTTCTTTGTGGAGACGACGCATGATTGATTCACTAACTGGTATATATGATTTACTGATTAATTAATTAAGTAATTAATTAATTTATTTATTTATTAATTTATTTATTTAGTTATTTATTTATTTATTTATTGCATGTCATTGAAAATACGATTAAACTACATAACCATTTATGTATCACTGTTTAGGAATGAGGTCACGTGTGCTTTTACTTCATCTATTTGCTACAGATATGAGTTGTACTCACTGGGTACGCAGCGTAAATGCAGCACTAGTGATGGAAGATGGCAGGTTCAATCCTTTGGTGATCTCTCGCCACAGCTTTTTGTTGATGACCTCCACAAGACCGCCTTTGGAGACAACCAGCCTGAAGAGCTCGTACAGGTCCAGCGTCTGCTTGGCCATGATTGGAATACGGTTGACGGGAGTTCCTGCGGACAGAACAAAGTGGGGACATTTAGTCGTTGGTAAGAAAGACAAATAGACGAGAGTGTAGAAAGGTGTGACAGGTGTAACTCGTAGTAGTAGTAGTAGTAGTAGTAGTAGTAGTAGTAGTAGTAGTAGTAGTAGTAGTAGTAGTAGTAGTAGTAGTAGTAGTAGTAGTAGCAGCAACAGCAACAGCAGCAGCAGCAGCAGCAGTAGTAGTAGTAGTAGTAGTAGTAATAGTAGTAGTAGTAGTAGTAGTAGTAGTAGTAGTAGTAGTAGTAGTAGTAGTAGTAGTAGTAGTAGTAGTAGTAGTAGTAGTAGTAGCAGTAATAGTGCTGGTGGTGGTGGTAGTAGTAGTAGTAGCAGTAGCAGTAGCAGCATCAACAACAGCAGACAGCAGCAGCGGTAGTAGTAGTAGTAATAGCATTGGAAGTCGTCATATTTGCCAAATCAGTAGCAGCAATATGCTGAACCAGAAGACGCCAAGGACAAAGAAACTTCACAACCAGGTCTAATAAAACAACCGTCTGACATATATGTTTATTTATAATCAATTCTGGGTCGCAGCGCTAATGTCAAAACCATCACCATATGTACACATCCAAGATGGTATTGCGACTACAAGGGCAAAGAGGGGCGTTTATATCTGCATTTGTGAACACTAACATCACACGAAATTCTGACAGACACGGAATTAAAGGCAAAGAAAAAACTTCTTTCTTTCCTTGCCTATGTCATTTTTATCCATTTACCCTCTCCTCTCATCCCCCTCTCCTCTCCCTCTTTGTCTCTCATCCACCCTTCATCTCTCTCTCTCTTTCTCTCTTTGTCTCTCACCCTCCCTTCATCTCTCTCTCTCTCTCTCTCTCTCTCTCTCTCTCTCTCTCTCTCTCTCTCTCTCTCTCTCTCTCTCTCTCTCTCTCCAGCAATACGCAAAATCATCTACCTACAGATGCGTGTATACTCATTGCCAGACCCAAGAATGTAATTTCAAGTCTTGCGAGAAATTTTATCACTTTGTTTCGGCTGGCTAACAATGAGAAAAGCAGACACCGTGATGAAATAGGAATTAATGTTGCTATAATGATATTTTTGTTGCTTCCCGCTTGATTCGAGCTTCTGACAGCGCTGCCTCGAGTGCAAGGTAATTTCTCATGTTGGAGACTATTACATTTGATAAGTTCCGTATCAAACGATGTTCAGAACGTAAAGGTTTATTGCACCATTCTCTGTCAAACAATGTCTGCATGAAACATTAACACCTTCTTTTTTAGTTTCGCCTTCACGGTGCTGCGCCGCTTCCCTTGATATGCTAGGGTTATTTTGTACTCAAAAACATAACACTGGTCCGGAATAGAGAAGCAAAGTGCATTAAGCGGCCGGCTTGCGTTTTTAAAGCCAAATTTCTTTATTTTGGTATCTGTGCTCTCGCCATGGTTGACTAGCAAGAAGTTAATGAGAATATATTTTGTTTTTCTTCGTGGAGATTAATCATTACATACATACGCTAACCTGATTTCACGCTACGTTGTCTTTTTTTATCAACAGTTAATCCAGCAAACCGCAAACTATTTCAGACCGGACCTGATACAATTACTCGCCGCCAATAAGGAAAATACATCTCCAGAATATTCTTTTGCTTTTGTCATTCATAATAGCATTGTCGGAAGACCAACAGAAGTTAGAATACTAACAGTATGCAGATCTTCTGTGCCAACATATGGGTTGGAAACTCTCATGTTTAACAAATTGGTTGAAAAGCATATATTTGACTTTGCTTATGTACGAGAGGGCTTCAAGTGATAACCTCACATATTTTTTTTTTTTTTTTTTTTGGGGGGGGGGGGGGGGGGGGGTTAATATATTCTGAAAAAGTAAGGAACAAATGTATAATTGTTCGATTTATTCACCACTGCGTTCAATGTAAGTCCTCTAGCGCCGATAAAATGCTTGGTTTCCAGTAGAAAAGAAGAAAAAAAAAACATGCTCTTAGTCGTGTGTGTAACTACTCATGTACCACTTCATCGGACCGAAAAGTCTTCACAGAAGTCACGCCGTTTTGAAACGTCCTACTCCACGCATACACTTTCTGGACTGACAGGCATGTATCGCCATACTGGACCTTCATTCGCCGATGCATTTCTAAAGGTTTCACCCCTTCATTGATTTAAAAAAAAAAAAAGGATAGTGCACGTCAAAAGTGAGGCGGCCATCGTTAAACGGTTCTTATGTCGTCAGCGTGTTCGTCTGCGCCGTGATGTCACGTGCTTAATACTCTTGACATCCTTAACAACAATAATGATAGGTTACAAGACAAACACACGGTTATTGTATTTTCTATCACACTTTTAAGGTTTTCATTTGAAGCCCCCTCATATATTACAGAAGAGTACCGTGAAATCTCACGTATAATGTGCAAAATTTTCTCAGTTTTGACAACTAATAAAAGGGTGCGTAATGTACGCGAGAACTAGACATTTTCAATACCGAAAGTAGCCTACATTGGAAAGTCTGTGAAGTTTTCATTACATGGTGATAGTGTGAGAAAAAATAATTAAGCGAAATTGAATATGTCATGGGTTTTCTTATGACAGATATTGTTTTAACAAATGCTTCATAACTCAATTCTTGAAAAATTACACTACGTATTATACACGAATTTCCAGATTACCGGATAAGTTTAGGCTATATCGAGTTATTAGGAGGTTATAATATAAACAATATATGCCATGCAGATGACACAGTATTGGTGGCGGATAATGCAAAGATCTACAACAATTGCTGGACATTATAGTAACAGAGCATGCAAAGAAAGGACTCTCCTTGAATATCAAGAAAATAGTAACAATGGTGATATCAAAGAAAAAGGTGACACCCACATGTGAAATAGTAATAGAAGGGAACAGTCTTAACCAAGTGGATAGTTTTAAATACGTAGGGGCATTTATAACATCAAAATGAAGATGCACAACAGATATTAAGATCAGATTTTTTTTTTTTTTTTTTGTTCGCAAATCGTTTACATGACATCGCTGTCAGTATCAGTATCTTTCAACCGATTGTTGATTTCTTGGCAAAATTACGCTCAGTAGTTTGCCATTGCTTTCTGAGCGATCGGCTCACATACCCCGTTAGTTACCGACGCGGAGAGAACGGCTACCGATTCTCGCGCAACGCCACGTTACTCACGAGAGTAAACGAGATTAGGGAGAAAGTAAGATCAGAATAGGGCAAGCAAAAGCTGCATTTCAGAAAATGAAAACAATCTTATGCTGTAAGTCACTATCATCGAATGTAAGAAACAGTGCTGAAGTGCTACATAGAGCCAGTTTTGCTGTATGGCTGTGAATCTTGGAATGTAAATGAACAAATTAGGAAGAGCTTAGAAGCAACAGAGATGTGATTCATGTGACGAATGTTGCGAGTTCCTTGGACTGCCAATGTAACTAACAACCACTGCCTGAAAGAGTCTAATGAAACTAGAACTTTGCATACAATAATAATAAAGAGACAAACAGCTTTCTTTGGTCATGTGATGAGAAGGGAGGCATTGGAGAACATTATGACAACTGGGAATATCGAGGGGAAGAGAGACAGAGTCAGACCAAGAGAAAATGTGCTGGATGGATTGGGGCGGTGGCATGGAGGAAATCATCGGCAGAGTTGATCCTTAAAACTAAAGACCGAGATCTGTGGAAAGTCTTGAACGCCTACGCCAGCCGACATTTCACTTGATGATGAATTATAGCATGCGTATTATACACGATGGGTAAATCAACGAAAATAGAATTAAAGTAGAATTGGTCAACTTTACTACAACACAATCGTTACTTACAGAATTGGTCAACTTTACTACAACACAATCGTTACTTACAGAATGGACATTGTTGCTACAGCCTTCGTCAGCACAAACACAGACACTTATAAAATGCATTTTAAAATACTACAAAAGTTACTTCGCTGATGTATATCTGTCATAGATATAGCCATCGATCGCACACATCAATTTTGTATTATGTAAACGTATTATTCAAGGGATTTTCTTTTTGATTTTTTTTTTTTTTTTTGTGAGACTTCAAATGTAGTTAAGGTTCGCAACAATGCAGACGAAGCCCTTTGTACTATAAAGTTCTGCATGAGGGATAACTAACAGACGCAATTTAAATAAGAGTAAGAATAAGAACAGGGAACGTGTGTGGGTGTGTGTGTGTGTGTGTGTGCGTGCGTGTGTGTGTGTGTGTGTGCGTGCGTGTGTGTGTGTGTGTGTTATTCATAATGACTATAGACTGGGGTATTAAGACAACAATAACTACCCAAAAAAAATGGAATTCAGTTAATTCCGAAAAAACCCGTTTGATGTTCTGGATTTCGCTGAAGATGTTGCTCTTCTGCACAAGACACGAAATCAAGGGGTAAATAAATTAAATTCATATGTTGAAAAATCATATCAATTAAGTCTAAATATGCACAAAGAAAAGACACGAATAATGAGAATACATCAAGCAAGTTAAACCCAATCTTCCTAGATGAAACCTTACTTCAGGAGGTGAATGTCATACTTCTATTTGGGCAGCAATGTACACGAAGATTGTGGAACACATAAGAGTTATTAAAATAATAATACAAAAGGTAAAGGGAGCTTTCATAGCTCTAAGAGAGCCAAACAAAATGAAACCTAGTATTAAACAATTAATATTTACGTGTAATTTTAAATCAGTACTTTTGCTTTGAACAGAAACATGGAGAGCAATTAAAACAATGACTAATACTGCCAACTTAACAATCCGAGACCGAATAAGACATGATGTTATCAGACAGACAGTGGGATCAACACCTAGTGCCACATTTATTGAAAGACAAAAGATCAAATGGTTTGGCCATCTCGTTAGAATGCAACGCCATCAACTACCAGCGCAGGCCTTACATCAAAGAAAATCTGATATGATACGAGAACAAGAGGACGCCAGAGAAGAAAATGGATTGGCGACATCAAAGACTGCACAATCACACGGAATGACGCTATCCAGTGCCACCCATCGGGCGCTTTTACCACTACGCAAAAGTGGACAATGATGATGATGATGATGACTAATACGCTCCCAAACATTCACTAACCTGTGGTTATAATCATATATATATATATATATTTTTTTTTTTTTGCATATCTTTTTACAGGACATCGCTGTCAACAGCAGCATCTTTCAGCTGTATGTTGATCTCTTGGCAAGATTACGCTCAGTAGTTTGCCATTGCTTTCTGAGCGGCCGGCTCAGTTATCCCGCAAGTCACCAGCGGGGGACGAACCGCTCCCAGTTTTCTCCCGCTACGAGACTCTGCGTGATAAACGGGATTACGGAGAAAGTGTTGTAACCCCTCAGCCAGAGAGACCGATCACATAACAGAAATAATTCATGCGGATCGAAGGGAAAGAACTAGACAGATTCCAGAGAATAAACAGGCAAGAAAAGGACACTGGTGCTGGATGGGGAAATCACTGAGAAAACCTGAAAGAAGTATAACTGGAAAGTCTTTTTTCTGGAGCCCACAGGCAAGCGAAATAGGGGGAGATTTAAAACACATGCAGAAGAGAATTAGAAACAGAGATGGATAATATGGGGAGATCATGGAGGGAGTTGCAGGAGATGCACAAGATAAATTAGCTTGGTGTGAGTTAGTTGAGGTTCAAGGCTCCAAGAGGAATAGAGGGCAGAAGGAAAAGAACAACTGGGTAAATATTTAACCTTTAAACAACTATTTTTTTTTAAAGCGTAAATACGTAAACATATAACACAAAATATTTCATTGACACCATAAGCAGATTTGTTAAAATCTCTGACAGTTAAACATAGGCCATACAATATTGTAAATACCTATCCGCAATGCCTGATGTTTTTAACTATAACAAGTGATTACTCGTTGCAGGAAGAAAGCCAGCATGGTGCCACCGAATCTGTTCTTACAAACGCTTATTTTGCTAACACCGACAGAATAGATAAATAATTTACAGATGTTGTTTTTTAAGACAAGCTTGCCTAATGATGCGTGTGCAATGCGACAATTTTCTAATTGCGCGTTGCTAATGTAGCGTGTGTACAGCAGCTTCGTTACCAACTAACCCACAACTAGCCGGTAATGGAACGAATTTTAATTCGTTTGTCAAATTCTCGCAGTTGGCCGGCGGGAAGCGAGAAGCGCCAACTGTCAAATCATTTTCTTGCTCACTTTAAATGAAAGCTTGCAGAAATGTGCGTATCCTAAACGTCGACAATTTTAATGTGTTGTGAAAGTTGATACCTCGTTTAAATTTAGCCACGAGCTTTGCCTCAATCCGATCTCGGGGGCGCAAGCGATTTCTGTTTTAGATATATTCGATCAAAAATTAAGGGGTGGGGAGTGATAGACATGCCATGCGGCATGCTAATTAGAACATGTTCAAAGATGCTGGTTACTTCTTAATTACGATATTTTCTTCTCATTATGCATTCCAGTATTTTCATTTTGTTTTTTTTTTGCGCGCGCGTGCACTACAGATTTCACAGCAACCAGCAAGTTACGATTGATCTATAAAAACATTTGGCCAGAAGCATATACTCTTGGCACTATTTACTGGGGAAAATGCAAAGAATACCAAGGACAGAGAGAAAAACCAATGAGCAACTCCTACAAGAAGCAGTTGAAAACCGTAAATTCATTAGAGAAATTACACGTAAACAGTCATAACTTTTGGACCCGTTATGAGAAGGAATAAACTAGAGAACATGATGACAACTAGCAAGATTGAGGGAGGGGGGGTGAACAAGGGGACAGAAGAGAAGTAAATATCTGTATGGCTTGGCCACATGGCATGGTAGAGACACGAACACGGAGCTGATTCACGACTCTGGTGATCGTGTGAGATGCCGAAACATGACGCCCACGCTTATCGGCATGACACACGATCGTGATGAAGATATACTTAGTGCGTGAAAAGAGCTCTCTGATGTTTAGCTTACTAATGGTTTCGATTTTTTCCGTGCTTGGGTGAGCTTGGGTTCTGGACGACATTCAACCCTAACATTCATCAAGTCTGTAACTCCCAATATCATTATGGCAATTTTTCTTTGGCTACTGAAGTAGGGGACAATGCACGCGTCGGAATGTCTCGAGTGCAATGTTGATTTTGGGTTTCATTTTCAGGCAGTGTTTCATTCACATCTTTCTGTGTTTCATTCACATCTCTCTGTGTTTCATTCACATCTATCCATGTTTCATTCACATCTCTATGTGTTTTATTCACATCTCTCTGTGTTTCATTCACATCTTTCTGTGTTTCATTCACATCTATCTGTGTTTCATTCACATCTCTCTGTGTTTCATTCACATCTCTCTCTGTTTCATTCATATCTCTCTGTGTTTCATTCACATATTTCCGTGTTTAATTCACATCTCTCTATGTTTCATTCACATCTCTCCATGTTTCATTCACATCTCTCTGTATTTCATTCACATCTCTTTGTGTTTCATTCACATCTCTCTGTGTTTTATTCACATCTCTCTGTGTTTCATTCACATCTCTCCGTGTTTCATTCACATCTCTCTGTGTTTCATTCACATCTCCCCATGTTTCATTCACATCTCTCCATGTTTCATTCACATCTCTCTGTGTTTCATTCACATCTCTCTGTGTTTCATTCACATCTCTCATTGTTTCTTTCACATCTCTCTGTGTTTCATTCACATCTCTCCATGTTTCATTCACATCTCTCCGTGTTTCATTCACATCTTTCTATGTTTCATTCACATCTCTCTGTGTTTCATTCACATCTCTCTGTGTTTCATTCACATCTCTCTGTGTTTCATTCACATCTCTCCGTGTTTCATTCACATCTCTCTGTGTTTAATTCACATCTCTCCATGTTTCATTCACATCTCTCTGTGTTTCATTCACATCTCTCCATGTTTCATTCACATCTCTCTGTGTTTCATTCACATCTCTCTGTGTTTCATTCACATCTCTCCGTTTCATTCACATCTCTCTGTGTTTCATTCACATTTCTCTGTGTTTCATTCACATCTCTCCGTGTTTCATTCACATCTCTCCATGTTTCATTCACATCTCTCTGTATTTCATTCACATCTCTCTGTGTTTCATTCACATCTCTCCGTGTTTCATTAACATCTTTCCATGTTTCATTCACATCTCTCTGTGTTTCATTCACATCTCTCCGTGTTTCATTCACATCTCTCTGTGTTTCATTCACATCTCCCTATGTTTCATTCACATCTCTCCATGTTTCATTCACATCTCTCTGTGTTTCATTCACATCTCTCTGTGTTTCATTCATATCTCTCATTGTTTCATTCACATCTCTCTGTGTTTCATTCACATCTCTCCATGTTTAATTCACATCTCTCCGTGTTTCATTCACATCTTTCCATGTTTCATTCACATCTCTCTGTGTTTCATTCACATCTCTCTGTGTTTCATTCACATCTCTCTGTGTTTCATTCACATCTCTCGGTGTTTCATTCACATCTCTCTGTGTTTAATTCACATCTCTCCATGTTTCATTCACATCTCTATGTGTTTCATTCACATCTCTCTGTGTTTCATTCACATCTCTCCGTTTCATTCACATCTCTCTGTGTTTCATTCACATTTCTCTGTGTTTCATTCACATCTCTCCGCGTTTCATTCACATCTCTCCATGTTTCATTCACATCTCTCTGTATTTCATTCACATCTCTCTGTGTTTCATTCACATCTCTCTGTGTTTAATTCACATCTCTCCATGTTTCATTCACATCTCTATGTGTTTCATTCACATCTCTCTGTGTTTCATTCACAATCTCTCCTTTCATTCACATCTCTCTGTGTTTCATTCACATTTCTCTGTGTTTCATTCACATCTCTCCGCGTTTCATTCACATCTCTCCATGTTTCATTCACATCTCTCTGTATTTCATTCACATCTCTCTGTGTTTCATTCACATCTCTCCGTGTTTCATTAACATCTTTCCATGTTTCATTCACATCTCTCTGTTTCATTCACATCTCTCTGTGTTTCATTCAAATCTCTCTGTGCTTCATTCACATCTCTGAGTGTTTCATTCACATCTCTCTGTGTTTCATTCACATCTCTCTGTGTTTCATTCACATCTCTCATTGTTTGATTCACATCTCTCTGTGTTTCATTCACATCTCTCCGTGTTTCATTCACATCTTTCCATGTTTCATTCACATGTCTCTGTGTTTCATTCACATCTCTCTGTGTTTCATTCACATCTCTCCGCGTTTCAGTCACATCTCTCTGTGTTTCATTCACATCTCTCCATGTTTCATTCACATCTCTCCGTGTTTCATTCACATATCTCTGTGTTTCATTCACATCTCTCCGTGTTCCATTCACATCTATCCATGTTTCATTCACATCTCTCTGTGTTTCATTCATATCTCTCTGTGTTTCATTCACATTTTTCCATGTTTCATTCACATCTCTCCGCTTTTCATTCACATCTCTCTATGTTTCATTCACATCTCTCTATGTTTCATTCACATCTCTCTATGTGTTTCATTTACATCTCTCTGTGTTTCATTCATATTTCTCTGTGTTTCATTCACATCTCTCTATGTTTCATTCACATCTCTCTGTGTTTCATTCACATCTCTCTATGTTTCATTCACATCTCTCTATGTTTCATTCACATATCTCCATGTTTCATTCACATCTCTCTGTGTTTCATTCATATATCTCTGTGTTTCATTCATATATCTCTGTGTTTCATTCACATTTCTCTATGTCTCATTCACATCTCTCTGTGTTTCATTCACATCTCTCTATGTTTCATTCACATCCATCTGTGTTTCATTCACATCTCTTTATGTTTCATTCACATCTCTCCATGTTTCATTCACATCTCTCTGTGTTTCATTCACATCTCTCTATGTTTCATTCATATATCTCTGTGTTTCATTCACATCTCTCTATGTTTCATTCACATCTCTCTGTGTTTCATTCACATCTCTCTATGTTTCATTCATATCTCACCATGTTTCATTCACATCTCTCTGTGTTTCATTCACACCTCTCTATGTTTCATTCATATATCTCTGTGTTTCATTCACATCTCTCTGTGTTTCATTCACATCTCTCTGTGTTTCATTCACATCTCTCCATGTTTGATTCACATCTCTCTGTGTTTCATTCACATCTCTCCGTGTTTCATTCACATCTTTCCATGTTTCATTCACATGTCTCTGTGTTTCATTCCACATCTCTCTGTGTTTCATTCACATCTCTCCCGCGTTTCAGTCACATCTCTCTGTGTTTCATTCACATTTCTCCATGTTTTCATTCACATCTCTCCGTGTTTCATTCACATATCTCTGTGTTTCATTCACATCTCTCCGTGTTTCATTCACATCTTTCCATGTTTCATTCACATCTCTCTGTGTTTCATTCACATCTCTCTGTGTTTTATTCACATCTCTCTGTGTTTTATTCACATCTCTCCGTGTTTCATTCACATCTCTCTGTGTTTCATTCATATCTCTCTGTGTTTCATTCACATTTTTCCATGTTTCATTCACATCTCTCCGCTTTTCATTCACATCTCTCTATGTTTCATTCACATCTCTCTATGTTTCATTCACATCTCTCTATGTTTCATTCACATCTCTCCATGTTTCATTCACATCTCTCTGTGTTTCATTTATATATCTCTGTGTTTCATTCACATCTCTCTATGTTTCATTCACATCTCTCCATGTTTCATTCACATCTCTCTGTGTTTCATTCACATCTCTCCATGTTTCAGTCACATCTCTCTATGTTTCATTCACATCTCTCTATGTTTCATTCACATCTCTCTGTGTTTCATTCACATCTCTCTGTGTTTCATTCACATCTCTCTGTGTTTCATTCACATCTCTCTATGTTTCATTCACATCCATCTGTGTTTCATTCACATCTCTCTATGTTTCATTCACATCTCTCCATGTTTCATTCACATCTCTCTGTGTTTCATTCACATCTCTCTATGTTTCATTCATATATCTCTTGTGTTCATTCACATCTCTCTATGTTTCATTCACATCTCTCTGTGTTTCATTCACATCTCTCTATGTTTCATTCATATATCTCTGTGTTTCATTCACATCTCTCTATGTTTCATTCACTTCTCTCTGTGTTTCATTCACATCTCTCTATGTTTCATTCACATCGCTCTATGTTTCATTCACATCTCTCTATGTTTCATTCACATCTCTCTGTGTTTCATTCACATCTCTCTATGTTTCATTCACATCTTTCTGTGTTTCATTCACATCTCTCTATGTTTCATTCACATCTCTCTATGTTTCATTCACATCTCTCTGTGTTTCATTCACATCTCTTTATGTTTCATTCATATATCTCTGTGTTTCATTCACATCTCTCTATGTTTCATTCACATCTCTCTGTGTTTTATTCACATCTCTCTATGTTTCATTCACATCTCTCTGTGTTTCATTCATATGTCTCTGTGTTTCATTCACATTTCTCTGCGTTTCATTCACATCTCTCCGCGTTTCATTCACATCTCTCCATGTTTCATTCACATCTCTCTGTATTTCATTCACATCTCTCTGTGTTTCATTCACATCTCTCCGTGTTTCATTAACATCTTTCCATGTTTCATTCACATCTCTCTGTTTCATTCACATCTCTCTGTGTTTCATTCAAATCTCTCTGTGCTTCATTCACATCTCTGAGTGTTTCATTCACATCTCTCTGTGTTTCATTCACATCTCTCTGTGTTTCATTCAAATCTCTCATTGTTTGATTCACATCTCTCTGTGTTTCATTCACATCTCTCCGTGTTTCATTCACATCTTTCCATGTTTCATTCACATGTCTCTGTGTTTCATTCACATCTCTCTGTGTTTCATTTACATCTCTCCGCGTTTCAGTCACATCTCTCTGTGTTTCATTCACATCTCTCCATGTTTCATTCACATCTCTCCGTGTTTCATTCACATATCTCTGTGTTTCATTCACATCTCTCCGTGTTCCATTCACATCTATCCATGTTTCATTCACATCTCTCTGTGTTTCATTCACATCTCTCTGTGTTTTATTCACATCTCTCTGTGTTTTATTCACATCTCTCCGTGTTTCATTCACATCTCTCTGTGTTTCATTCATATCTCTCTGTGTTTCATTCACATTTTTCCATGTTTCATTCACATCTCTCCGCTTTTCATTCACATCTCTCTATGTTTCATTCACATCTCTCTATGTTTCATTCACATCTCTCTATGTTTCATTCACATCTCTCCATGTTTCATTCACATCTCTCTGTGTTTTATTCATATATCTCTGTGTTTCATTTACATCTCTCTGTGTTTCATTCATATTTCTCTGTGTTTCATTCACATCTCTCTATGTTTCATTCACATCTCTCTGTGTTTCATTCGCATCTCTCTATGTTTCATTCACATCTCTCTATGTTTCATTCACATATCTCCATGTTTCATTCACATCTCTCTGTGTTTCATTCATATATCTCTGTGTTTCATTCACATTTCTCTATGTCTCATTCACATCTCTCTGTGTTTCATTCACATCTCTCTATGTTTCATTCACATCCATCTGTGTTTCATTCACATCTCTCTATGTTTCATTCACATCTCTCCATGTTTCATTCACATCTCTCTGTGTTTCATTCACATCTCTCTATGTTTCATTCATATATCTCTGTGTTTCATTCACATCTCTCTGTGTTTCATTCACATCTCTCTGTGTTTCATTCACATCTCTCTATGTTTCATTCATATCTCACCATGTTTCATTCACATCTCTCTGTGTTTCATTCACACCTCTCTATGTTTCATTCATATATCTCTGTGTTTCATTCACATCTCTCTGTGTTTCATTCACATCTCTCTGTGTTTCATTCACATCTCTCCATGTTTGATTCACATCTCTCTGTGTTTCATTCACATCTCTCCGTGTTTCATTCACATCTTTCCATGTTTCATTCACATGTCTCTGTGTTTCATTCACATCTCTCTGTGTTTCATTCACATCTCTCCGCGTTTCAGTCACATCTCTCTGTGTTTCATTCACATTTCTCCATGTTTCATTCACATCTCTCCGTGTTTCATTCACATATCTCTGTGTTTCATTCACATCTCTCCGTGTTTCATTCACATCTTTCCATGTTTCATTCACATCTCTCTGTGTTTCATTCACATCTCTCTGTGTTTTATTCACATCTCTCTGTGTTTATTCACATCTCTCCGTGTTTCATTCACATCTCTCTGTGTTTCATTCATATCTTCTCTGTGTTTCATTCACCATTTTTCCATGTTTCATTCACATCTCCGCTTTTCATTCACATCTCTCTATGTTTCATTCACATCTCTCTATGTTATGTTTCATTCACATCTCTCTATGTTTCATTCACATCTCTCCATGTTTCATTCACATCTCTCTGTGTTTCATTTATATATCTCTGTGTGTTCATTTCACATCTCTCTATGTTTCATTCACATCTCTCCATGTTTCATTCACATCTCTCTGTGTTTCATTCACATCTCTCCATGTTTCAGTCACATCTCTCTATGTTTCATTCACATCTCTCTGTGTTTCATTCACATCTCTCTGTGTTTCATTCACATCTCTCTATGTTTCATTCACATCCATCTGTGTTTCATTCACATCTCTCTATGTTTCATTCACATCTCTCCATGTTTCATTCACATCTCTCTGTGTTTCATTCACATCTCTCTATGTTTCATTCATATATCTCTGTGTTTCATTCACATCTCTCTATGTTTCATTCACATCTCTCTGTGTTTCATTCACATCTCTCTATGTTTCATTCATATCTCTCCATGTTTCATTCACATCTCTCTGTGTTTCATTCACATCTCTCTATGTTTCATTCATATATCTCTGTGTTTCATTCACATCTCTCTATGTTTCATTCACTTCTCTCTGTGTTTCATTCACATCTCTCTATGTTTCATTCACATCGCTCTATGTTTCATTCACATCTCTCTATGTTTCATTCACATCTCTCTGTGTTTCATTCACATCTCTCTATGTTTCATTCACATCTCTCTGTGTTTCATTCACATCTCTCCATGTTTCATTCACATCTCTCTATGTTTCATTCACATCTCTCTGTGTTTCATTCACATCTCTTTATGTTTCATTCATATATCTCTGTGTTTCATTTACATCTCTCTATGTTTCATTCACATCTCTCTGTGTTTTATTCACATCTCTCTATGTTTCATTCACATCTCTCTGTGTTTCATTCATATGTCTCTGTGTTTCATTCACATCTCTCTATGTTTCATTCACATCTCTCTATGTTTCATTCACATCTCTCTATGTTTCATTCACATCTCTTTGTGTTCCATTCATATCTCTCTGTGTTTCATTCACATCTCTCCGTGTTTCATTCACATCTTTCCATGTTTCATTCACATGTCTCTGTGTTTCATTCACATCTCTCTATGTTTCATTCACATCTCTCCGCGTTTCAGTCACATCTTTCTGTGTTTCATTCACATCTCTCTATGTTTCATTCACATCTCTCCGTGTTTCATTCACATATCTCTGTGTTTCATTCACATCTCTCCGTGTTTAAATTCACATCTTTCCATGTTTCATTTACATCTCTCTGTGTTTCATTCACATCTCTCTGTGTTTTATTCACACCTCTCCGTGTTTCATTCACATCTCTCTGTGTTTCATTCATATTTCTCTGTGTTTCATTCACATCTTTCCATGTTTCATTCACATCTCTCTGTGTTTCATTCACATCTCTCTGTGTTTTATTCACATCGCTCTATGTTTCAGTCACATCTCTCTATGTTTCATTCACATCTGTCCATGTTTCATTCACATCTCTCTGTGTTTCATTCATATATCTCTGTGTTTCATTCACATCTCTCCGTGTTTCAGTCACATCTCTCTGTGTTTCATTCACATCTCTCCATGTTTCATTCACATCTCTCCGTGTTTCATTCACATATCTGTGTGTTTCATTCACATCTCTCCGTATTTCATTCACATCTTTCCATGTTTCATTCACATCTCTCTGTGTTTCATTTACATCTCTCTGTGTTTTATTCACATCTCTCCGTGTTTCATTCACATCTCTCTGTGTTTCATTCATATCTCTCTGTGTTTCATTCACATTTTTCCATGTTTCATTCACATCTCTCCGCTTTTCATTCACATCTCTCTATGTTTCATTCACATCTCTCTATGTTTCAGTCACATCTCTCTATGTTTCATTCACATCTCTCTATGTTTCATTCACATCTCTCTATGTTTCATTCACATCTCTCTGTATTTCATTCATATATCTCTGTGTTTCATTCACATCTCTCTGTGTTTCATTCATATCTCTCTGTGTTTCATTCACATCTCTCTATGTTTCATTCACAACTCTCTGTGTTTCATTCACATCTCTCTGTGTTTCATTCACATCTCTCTATGTTTCAGTCACATCTCTTTATTTTTCATTCACATCTCTCTATGTTTCATTCACATCTCTCTGTGTTTCATTCACATCTCTCTATGTTTCATTCACATCTCTCCATGTTTCATTCACATCTCTCTGTGTTTCATTCACATCTCTCTATGTTTCATTCATATATCTCTGTGTTTCATTCACATCTCTCCATGTTTCATTCACATCTCTCTGTGTTTCATTCACATCTCTCTATGTTTCATTCACATCTCTCTATGTTTCATTCACATCTCTCTGTGTTTCATTCACATCTCTCTATGTTTCATTCACATCGCTCTATGTTTTATTCACATCTCTCTATGTTTCATTCACATCTCTCTGTGTTTCATTCACATCTCTCTATGTTTCATTCACATCTCTCTGTGTTTCATTCACATCTCTCTATGTTTCATTCACATCTCTCTATGTTTCATTCACATCTCTCTGTGTTTCATTCACATCTCTCTATGTTTCATTCATATATCTCTGTGTTTCATTCACATCTCTCCATGTTTCATTCACATCTCTCTGTGTTTCATTCACATCTCTCCATGTTTTAGTCACATCTCTCTATGTTTCATTCACATCTCTCTATGTTTCATTCACATCTCTCTATGTTTCATTCATATATCTCTGTGTTTCATTCACATTTCTCTATGTCTCATTCACATCTCTCTGTGTTTCATTCACATCTCTCTATGTTTCATTCATATATCTCTGTGTTTCATTCACATCTCTCTATGTTTCATTCACATCTCTCTATGTTTCATTCACATCTCTCTATGTTTCATTCACATCTCTCTATGTTTCATTCACATCTCTCTGTGTTTCATTCACATCTCTCTATGTTTCATTCACATCTCTCTATGTTTCATTCACATCTCTCTGTGTTTCATTCACATCTCTCCATGTTTCATTCACATCGCTCTATGTTTCATTCACATCGCTCTATGTTTCATTCACATCTCTCCATGTTTCATTCACATCTCTCTATGTTTCATTCACATCTCTCCATTTTTCATTCACATCGCTCTATGTTTCATTCACATCTCACCATGTTTCATTCACATCTCTCCGTGTTTCATTCACATCTCTCTATGTTTCATTCACATCGCTCTATGTTTCATTCACATCGCTCTATGTTTCATTCACATTGCTCTATGTTTCATTCACATCTCTCTATGTTTCATTCACATCTCTCTATGTTTCATTCACATCTCTCTATGTTTCATTTACATCTCTCCGTGTTTCATTCACATCTCTCCATGTTTCATTCACATCTCTGTGTTTCATTCACATCTCTCCATGTTTCATTCACATCTGTCCGTGTTTCATTTACATCTTTCCATGTTTCATTCACATCTCTCCGCGTTTTATTCACATCTCTCCATGTTTCATTCACATTTCTTTGTGTTCTTGCCCCTGTCTTCCCCCAGCTGCTTAGTCCAATACTGCCTTTATTGTTTGCCCCTGTACCATATTCTTGCTTATTCATTGTTCTTTTCCAGTCACACTAAGTATATTGTGTTAACAATGGCAATGCTTAATGTTTCAATAGCTGAGGTAGTAAGTATATTGTACTAGCAATAACATAACTTAGTGTAACATCAGCTCAAGCAATAAGTATAATGTGCCAGCAAAAACATAGCTTAATGTTTAAATAGCTGAAGTAGTAAGCATAATGTGCCAGCAATAACATAGCTTAATGTTTAAATAGCTGAACTAGTAAGCATAATGTGCCAGCAATAACATAGCTTAATGTTTCAATAGTTGAGGCAGTAAATATAATATGCCAGCAATAACATAGCTTAATGTGTCAATAGTTGAGACAGTGGCAAGCATCACCTGGATCTTTTCTCCGGGGCATGCCGGTGTGCTGAGGAATGAACAGGCGGACAGAGTGGCTGGCTCTGCAAAACTTGGCTGAATATTGATGCAGGACAAGGCAGACGTGGTTGCGGCCTTGTGGGAGCACGTGTACACCCCGGAGGAGCAAATGGATCACCATAGTCTGGCAAGAATGAGGCAGCGAGGAGTGACGAGGGAATCTGGCCGACGCTCGACGCTCAGAGGAAAGGCGAGACGGACATACAATCAGATTGCTACTGGAACTATTGGTGTTGGAACTCTTCGCTGGCTGCTGAGGATGGGGACGGAGCGCTTATGGGAATGCCCCGAATGCTGTGATGTCGGTTCCTAAATCAATCAATCAATCAAAAGCTGAGGCAGTAAGTATATTGTGCTAGCAATAAAATACCTATGGCGAACGCGTTAGTGTAGTTGATAGGAAGCGAAACTGATATCTTGAGTGCGTGAGTTCGACTCCAGCGCACATCGTCCGCTAATAGAAGCACCTATTCCTCCGTACATTCAGGCCTACACCGTGCGAGTCCCATGACGGTTTCCTCCTTCGGGACTTGTTTTATTATAATTGTTATTATTAATTTTATTATTATTATTATTATTTTAATCAGATGCCTTTCAGGATTTGGGGCCAAAGGGAAAAACCATATGTCTGAAAATATCATGACTGTTGAATATTCTTAAGTGTCATCTTTAGAGGTCGGCTCGGCTGTGAGGTTTAATGCGATAAAACTTTCTATTTTGACCGTGGCAGATCAGCTGGACTTAAATGTTGACTTCTCGTCCTTGATTTGGGGACGTAAATTACAAGTACCTCTGAAGACGGAGAGAGTTCGCCTGATGGCGAGGGACACTGGTGAAAAACTAAACCTGACTAAGAATCAGTGCATTCACTAGTACTTGTACTAATAACTGCTAGTATTAGCACATGTGTAGACGACGCTCAAGTTCAAAGCTAAGGAACGCAATATGTGTCATCTTTGATAGGCAATTTCTTGTATTTAATTTTGGAGATTCTTTCTATCTTACTTTATTCTACACCTCGTTTTCATTTCCTTATTTCTGCCTCTCCTTCCCATCTCGTCTCTTTTGCGTCTCTATGACAACGATCAGGAAACAGCATGGCGGCGTTGATAACATGTTGCTGATTCGTTGCTTAACCCTGATATTTATTTTCCCGTCTGTGCAAACCTGGCAAGGCTGTAATTGGCTCAGCAACCAATATGCAAATAACTGGACATTGACTTAACGCAACTTAAGAATCCAATCATTATTTAAGCGTAGATTGACACAAGATCGTCTAGCAAGTCCCCTGGCCTCTTCTCTGAGACCATGTCAGCGAGAAATCGTCTAAACATGATAGCTTCTCAATACTTAATGACTCCCAAGTCGACTGGGGAAATTCGCCCAGAAAAATTAACCCATAAAACGTAATTACACCAAGCAAAATAATTACGAGATTTCAATCTCGCTCTGAAGTGGCTCATCGCTTCTGATGTTCTCTCGAGGGGGTGTGGCATGTCACGAAACATTTCCGCTTTCTCCTTAAGGGGAATTCACTCTACTATTTCTGTAACGGCATTTGTGCCCGTAAACAAACTATAGTTAGTCAGTATGTGTTTATAAGTGAAAATGTTATATTTCGAACAATCAGAAAGACTACAATCAGATTGGAACATTATAACACGATATAAATGTCACACATTTCGGCACTTGATTGTCAGTGTTGAAATACGCCACACCTAGGCTACCCATCTCTCACAACTTCCGCCTCCCATATCATGACCCCGCTCACTCGGATCTCGTTTCATGCTCTCCTGTGATCCCGTTGGAATTAGCATTAAATTGCCTGACACCTCCAAGACGGCTGGGCAGCTGGGACCTCGAACTCCCATTTGACACACCGTCAAGAAGAATTCTTTACTCGACCCATTGTGATCTCTTTTCATCAGGCGACCCATGTCTCTGAACAATCGATGAATGAGAGGACGAACAATGTAGCCTTCTTACAGGCATGTTTGGGAGGAACGGATAGCATTGGCAAAAGCAACTGGATGAACAAATCATCACCATTGTGTGCCACGCCGGTAAGGATGGGTAATAGTGGTTTTGTTTAGTTTATGGTTTATGAAGCATCGATACAGGAGTATTCATCATCATCCAATGGCCTGTCATTTGGTTTATGAAGCATCGATACCGAAGTATTCGTCATCATCCAGTGGCCTGTCCTATGGCCTATGGTTTATGAAGCATCGATACCGGAGTATTCATCATCATCCAGTGGCTTGTCCTATGGTTTATGAAGTATCAACACCAGAGTATTAATCATTACCTAATGGTCGGCCCTGTGCAGTACTCCTACCCATAAGAGTCTTTCGAAAGTTCTCTCTATCATAAGACATATATCCTGTCCCTGTTGATGTCGTGTGTAATTATCTATCACATCTTGAAGCCATTTCAGAAAATGAAGAGTATCTTATGCAATAAGTCATTATCACTGAATACCCACAGGACCTCCGGATCCGAGTCTACATAGATAGGTCATCATAAAATGTTGTTCGAAATGGAAGAGCGGGAGTGTACATAGAATACCCAAATAATACTAGGAACACGGGCAGAGTTGCAACAGGAAAGTACTGTCATAACTGATGCTGAAATTGAGGCAATCAAGATAGCAGCAGAGAAATTACTAAACACCACCCTTGGTACACAACCTGTGGTGCTGTTGACAGATGCAAAACCAGTACTCGAGGCGCTCCTGTCTGGGAAAGGACACTACTTTCTGAACTTAGCAGTCAGCATACGGTCACCATGCAGTGGATACCATCCCACTGTGGAGTACCCGGAAACGACAGAGCTGATCAAGTGGCTAAGGAGGGAGCAAAGGAAGAACAGCCTGGTGTGCCCATTACATACCACCAAAAGAAAAGAATGATCAAATCAGTTAGAAGGCCACCAAAACCTGCTCAAGACGACTACAACAAGTTATTATTCTGCGCCTCAGAACAGGGCACAATAGATTACGCAACCACATGTATACAAAATTCAAGATTGGTGACTCAGCCATGTGCACATGTGGTTTGGCGTAGCAGACAGCAGAGCACATACTCCAACACTGCCCAAACTACAACATACCCAGGCATATCTTCTGGCCCAGAGAAACGACAGTGGAAGATAAACTATGGACCGCTGAGTGAATTAAAAAAAGACAGTTAAATTCACACAAGAGACAACATTGCAGTCATAGACATATTTCATGCGAACGAAAGAAGAAGAAGAAGAAGAAGAAGAAGAAGAAGAAGAAGAAGAAGAAGAAGAAGAAGAAGAAGAAGAAGAAGAAGAAGAAGAAGAAGAAGAAGAAGAAGAAGAAGAAGAAGAAGAAGAAGAAGAAGGAGAAGAAGAAGATCACTGAATGTAAGGAAGAGAGTGCTGGAATGCTATATAGAACAAATTTTGTTGTATGGTAGTGAATCTTGAAGTGTAAATGAACAAATTAAGAAGACATTAGAAGCAACAAAGCTGTGGTTAATGGGACGAATATTGCGAATTCCTTGGACTGCCAGAGTAACTATAGTGTGTTTATTTTTTTGTTTGCCCCAATATAAAATTCAATATCTCAGTAACCAACTGAGTAAAATGATGAGATTTAGCATATAATCGTATCATTATGTCCACCCAATAAACAAATTTTTGTTCTGGAGATTGTACTGCAAATTTCATTGTTTGTTTATATGCGGTATATAATTTACGGCTTAGGGATTAAGTCCATCATTTTAAAAGTATTACAGCTTCAGCAAGACGCATCCGTGCTTTTTTAAAAATTTCTCGCGGTTTTCGTTTTGGCACAAACAGCGCGGAGTTAAATGTTATTGTTCAGAGGTGTCTACAATGAGGGTTCTTTCATGAAACGTGATTATATAAATAAACTAGCTGACTCGGCCCTGCTACGCCCAGCTCATGGCGGGAATCTATCTATCTATCTATCTATCTATCTATCTATCTATCTATCTATCTATCTATCTATCTATCTATCTATCTATCTATCTATCTATCTATCTATCTGTCGGTCTGTCTGTCTGTCTGTCTGTCTGTCTGCCTACCTGCCTGCCTGTCTGTCTGTCTGTCTGTCGGTCTGTCTGACTGTCTGTCTGTCTGTCTGTCTGTCTGTCTGTCTGTCTGCCTGCCTGTCTGCCTGTCTGTCTGTCTGTCTGCCTGCCCAGCCAGCCAGCCAGCCATCCATCCATCAACACACCCACCTACCAACCTTTCTACCTACCTACCTACCTACCTACCTACCTGTCTGTCTGTCTGTCTGTCTGTCTGTCTGTCTGTCTGTCTGTCTGTCTGTCTGTCTGTCTGTCTGTCTGTCTGTCTGTCAACCAGTCCGCGCTATTAAATATTGATAAAATTTACTGGAAAAAATGTGAGGACCAAGTGTTGAAAGAGGAAGAGGACTATTGGAGAAAGGATGGATTGAATTGTATGCAACTGAGAGCAGTCATCAACCTACTGGAATCGTCCGACACAGATTAAGGTCTGAGCAGATCGCAGACCTTAATCCACGTGCACACCAACTGGGATATTTTGCTACAAATATTCAGAAGAATTGCAGGCCCTAAATATTACAGCATCAGCATAATGTCAATGGCAGCAGTTTTATTCCACAGTGATGAATTTTCAATTCCGCAAGACCTCAGCGGTGACAAACAACTGTATTTAAACACACACACACACACACACACACACACACACACACACACACACACACACACTAAACGCATTGAATACCAACAGAAGAGTAATATTGCGGTGGAAACTGACATATTGTCGCATAACAAGAAACGTGAGAGCAAACACGTTGTCAAATTAGGGGACATCACATGTGCATACGAATCAATCTATAAACTTCAATGAAAAGAGGACCAGCATCTTGGTCGTTAAGAAGAAAGCCCACTACAGAGACACTGACAACTATTTTCATAGTACAAAACAGGTAATCATGTTCCGTCTCTGAAAGGTAAACAGCAGAGTAGACAATCTTTCACGAAGACTCAAAGCGGGTCTGTCACCCATTTGTACGTGTGAACAAACTACACAAACAGCTGAACAGATCCTTAAAAATGGAAAAATTATGACTAAATTGCGGTATCATTTCTGGTCACTCCATACGCACATTAACGCACAGCTATTTGGAAGCTTTCACGAACTCAATATAAAAAGCTAACACGAATACATGTGTACACATTATTAACCAGCAGCTGAAGAAACAAGAAGGAAATGAAAAATAAGGTAAGAAATATATTCCTTCTACTTTCCTGTCAATTTACAAATTATTTACCCATGCCTCTGTAAATTCTCTGTCTTTACTAATATTACACATTGCACCCCTCTCGGGATTCTCCGTGGTGAAGTGGTCAAGTCGTCTGACTCGGGCTTCGAAGGTTGTATGTTCGATTCCGGGCCGCGTCCTTGATTTCACGAGTGCATTTTTTCGGAGACTCCCGAGGGTCGTCGCTGGAGGTACTGAGTTCGCGCTTTGTGCGACGCTTTCCGCGCTGCGGAAAAAACTGAGTCATATAGGATAAAAACCCGGTGCAATGCAGCCGACCCTGTCGATTTTAAGCTACTTCTTTCATTGCACCCACTCCTATACGAATCCGGATACGCCTTGTGTGTCATCTGAATTGGCGAGGCTTTCATTACTGTAAACATAAATTTGTTAGCGAGAAATCACTAGTTTTTTCTAGCAAAACATCAAAGAAATGTCGCCGCTTTCGATGATTTAAGTTGTTTTTGGACCTATCAAAGACATATTCCTTGGGTGGGGGTAAATATAAGACGGCTGGAAAAATTTCATAACGATGCAACAGACAGTTTCAAAATAATTGATCATGAATTAAGGCATTATTTTCGGGACATACTATAACGACGATTGCCTGAAACAGGCTAATGAAACCAGAACATTATATACAACAATAAGAAAGAGACAAACAGCTTTTTTCGGTCATGTGATGAGAAGAGAGGCATTGGAGAAAATCGTGTCAACTGGAAAGATCGAAGAGAAGAGAGGCAGGAGCAGACCAAGAGAAATGATGCTGGACGGATTGGGACGGTGGCATGGAGGAATATCATCAGCAGAGTTTATCAAGAACACCAAAGACCGAGATCTGTGGAGAGCCATGAACGCCTACGCCAGCTGGCAAGGCACTTGATGATGATGATATTGAAGCCATTTACGTTGTGGTCTTTCCTGTTTTTCTCCTCATCCTCAGTACACTTACCTCCGTAGTTATGATTGCTTAACTTTCATCTTTTTAAATGTCCAAAATATTTATTTCATTTTCATTTCCTGATTAATGCTATCTATTATATTTTTAGGACACGTGATGCGATTTAATAAACTAGAGAACTTGGTGACAACTGACACGCCTGAGGGGGGGGGGGTGGAACTAGAGGAAGGCGGAGAAGTAAATATCTACATGATTTGGCCAAGTGGCATGGTCGAGACAAGATCACAGAGCTGATCCACGACTCTGTTGATCGTGTAAGATGGCGAAATAGACCGCCCATGCTTGTCGGCATGGCACATCATGATGATGATTATTGCTGGTCTTCATAGCCAACCGTCTTCCGTAATGTGTTCTTGTTGGATAAATCTACTTGTTCCCCTTTCCGTCCAATGAAGGTGTATTACTTCCCTGTAACATTTACATTTAATGTGCGTGCGTGCTCTCGCAGGCGCGCGCGCCTGCGTGCGTGTGTGTGTGTGTGTGTTTATTTGTTTGTGTGTGTGTGTGTGTTTGTGTCTGCTGGTGGGCGTGGTGAACTTTGAACTGATTTATTAAATATACAAGCTCGCACCCAATTTTTTTTTTTTTTTCAGCACCGGGAAAACTTATGGGTATTTCGATTCCCTCAGCAAATGGCATAATTTTATAAAAGCTGATCGATTCATTAACACACTGCTTGCAGGTACGTGGACCTCACCCCCACATATATCCCTCCTTGCTGAAACCACGCGTGAATCCTAAATCAAGCATCTATAACTCTTAAACGCCCGGAAGCTAGCATCTGAGGCCGAAACTTCCGTGCTTTTGTTTTGCTGCAACTTCCAGTGCATTTTTTGTTTCGTTCTGTCCTTGTGAAATATGTTAAATATCGCCATTATTACCACATGTAGTGTTAATGTAGTTGGGGGGGGGGGGGGGGGGCGCACTATCGTGGTAATTAACCGTTCAATCAATCAGATGCCGTCCCCACAATGAAGGTTGGCTGCAATGGATCTCTAACACTGTCTGTCTTCTCCTACTTCACTCATGTAGTTTAGCCAGTCAGCCAAGACTGTTGCTCGTGGAGTGGCATCGCCGTACATAAGCGGTATTCGTGGAGCCATACATGAGCTAGTTAAAGAGATGGGAACCAAATATGATCCTGGTCTATCCCTTGGGATATGGCTGCCACTCACCGTGAGGTACTATCCCTCAATTAATTTACTCCCAAAGAGAAAATTCATGCACCAAATCATCACGGCGATTAGGAGTTAAAACTTAAAGGAAGGGATGATTCGGGTCAGGATCTCTCTCTCTCTCTCTCTCTCTCTCTCTCTCTCTCTCTCTCTCTCTCTCTTTCTCTCTCTCTCTCTCTCTCTCTCTCTCTCTCTCTATCTATCTATCTATCTATCTATCTCTCTGCCTCTCTGTGTGTGTGTCTATATATATATATATATATATATATATATATATATATATATATATATATATATATATATATATATATATATATATATTCTCTCTGTTACAGTATATCTATCCATCCATCCATCCGACCGTCCGCCCGTCCACCCGTCTGTCTGCCTCTCTGTCTATCTGTCTATCTGACTGGTTGGTTGGCTGGCTGTTTCTCTATCTGTCCATTTAACACTCTTTTACAGGTACGTGGCATGTGTCATTATCTCCCCCCCCCCCCCCATACCCACGCACACACACACAAACACACACACACACACAAATATATATATATATATATAATTTTTTTTTTTGCATATCCCTTACAGGACGTTGCAGTCAACATCAGCATCTTTCAGCTGCTGTTGATGTACTAGGCAAGATCACGCTCAGTAGTTTGCCATTGCTTTCTGAGCGACCGGCTCACATACATCTTAAGTTACCAACGCGGCGAGAACCGCTACCGATTCTCGCGCAGGTTACGTCACTCACGAGAATATACGGGATTACGGAGAAAGACGTTAACCCCTATGCCAGGGAGATGGTATATATATATATGTGTGTGTGTGTGTGTGTGTGTGTGTGGGGAGGGGGGGGGTATGGGGGTGAGGGATTTAATGTAAGTTTATTCTCCTATTATGTAGATTATTCAATGGCACAAAATCAGAAACTGTAGGCAAACATGAGGGAAATGGGCTTTCCATTACTTGTAGTACAACTCTTAAAAATGCTCTATCTAGACAAACAAACAGAGGTTAGAATAGATGGCGAGACATCAGATTGGTGTGACATCAAGCAAGGAGTCCGTCAAGGCTGTGTGTTGTCCCCCTATTTCTTTAACCTGAACGCCAAAGATATGAATAGAAATGTCAGAGATGATATAATCAAGGAGCAGTACAATGCTCTAAATATGAGTGGTCATGAAATACTAGAGATTCAATATACTGACGATACAATATTACTGTCCACATCACAGAATGGTATAGAAAACCTAATAACCTTAACCAAAAAGAATAATGAACATCACAACTTATATTTTAATATAGTAAAAACAAAGATAATGCATACAGATAAAACTAATATGGAGAAATAAATATGTTAATGAGGTAATACAGATAAAACAAATATAGAGAAAGAAATATGTTAACGATGGCAAATTGGAGGTGGTGGAAAATTTCTAATATCTTGGGTTATTAATTACCAACACTGGTGACACAATGTAGGGAATTAAAAGACGAATATCTATTGCTCTTCAAAAACTATAACAACTAAATTAATTGTGGAGGGGGACAGATAAAACTGCAAAAATTAAATGTTTGAGAGCATTTTAAGCACTGCAAAAATTAAATGTTTGAGAGCATGCATCTTTCCCATTGCAACATACGCCTGTGAGACCTGGGCACTTACTAAACAAGCTGAACAGCTCATAAATGCCTTTGACTATAAATGCTATATACGGGTTTTAAGAATATCTTGGATACAGAAAAGAACAAATGATTCCATACCACAAGAAATAAATATTGAAGAAGGTTGGCTACCAGAGACGATAAAACAAAGAAAATTGAAATATTTTGATCATTTGAAACGTCATAACAGTTTGGAGAGAACAATCATGGATGGTTATATGTCCGGGAAGAGAAGAAGAGGAAGGCCAAAGAGAAGATCGGTGCAGGATGTGGCAGATAATCTCCAGATGGCTGTATCGGAAGCGGGAATCTTGCTTATGACAGAGAAGTTCTCCGGACCGTTGGTGTGGTAGCGAAGTTCTGCAAAGGACATGTCACAGATTAAATGAATGAATATATATATATATATATATATATATATATATATATATATATATATATATATATATATATATACATATATATATATATATACATATATATATATATGGTCTGCGTGGGTGTTTGCATATCATAGAGTCGTTAACAAACATGTACTCAAACTCCCCCCCCCCCTCCTACTCTAATTTCTCTCCTCGCAGCCTTCCTCTTCTGTCTCTGGGTTCAGTCTGTAAGACTACTTAAGTAAAGAGTACTGCCAGTTCTACATGTTTGCGACAGTAACAACAGTACTCTGCATTTACAGTTGCTTGTCCTTTGCAGGAGGTTGCGATCGACCCCATGTTGATTTTCTAGGCAATTGTATGTTCAGGAGTGTTTCCTTGCTTTCTGAACGAGAAGTCAATGTTTAAGTCTAGCTTAATGCCGGTGTGGGGATTGAACCGACTACCTCGCTATCAGCGAACTGGAAGTTTAAGAACGAACGCTCTTATCTTGCGACCAGGTGGACGTCTAATTAAGCGCAATTGACGACATTCCCCTACAATAATGAAACGAAATATTCAGCTCAGTTGCAGTTTCAACTGTGACAGTTCATTCTCTGCTATCGCGTCTACAACTCACGGTCCTACCTATTATGCACTCACACGAAGGACACAAGATCAGATCTCAATAACCGCACATAATCCCGCAAACATTGCCGAGCAGAGTGAAATCTTACTGAATCGACAAGCATTTAGCACATTCTTCCCCGTAATGAACCGCAAATGTGGAGATATTTGAAAGGTACACTGCGGGACAGCATCCGAGCATGATGTCGAGTGCCTGTGCATACAGCGGCGAGAAATCCTCACGTTCCCTACTTCACAGAAACAGACATTCCGTCAGCCGCAGCTGCAAATATTGACCGAATCCAATGCAGTGTTTATACACTGTATCACTGACATTTCCTTTAACGCTCCATTTTGACTCGAAGCCTCTCGACAAGTCATTTCCAACTGATTTAAAACAACGGTTCTCACAGTGTGTTTGACATCACCTGGTAGCAATGAAAATAAATGTAAGAATAGAATTGTGGTGATCTTTCAAATGTGCAGTCGGGGTGTGGGGGTTAGTGGCTAAAACGTCCGATGTCCACCTCTAGATGGTATGATTCACGGCATTTGCGGCATAGACGCACGGATAAACAACCCGCCCGTCCGCCCGTCCGCCCATCCGTCCGTCCGATCAAACCTTTCCACGTCGTTCGACCAGCTTCCTGGGCCTTTGGTTATAATTGAAATGTTTCTTATTGCCGTTTGTTCTTTCCATAGCCCCTTGTAATTTAGAATTTTTCTTCCTATTCGCCATTTTTTCCATTCCTTCCTTCTTCGACGCTTATTTCCATTGGCAACTCCTATCATTGCCGGTCTCTCTGGCTGAGGGGTTACACCACTTTCTCCGTAATCCCGTTTATCCACACAGGGTCTCGCAGCGAGGCGAGAATTGGAAGCGGTTCGACCCGCGCTCGTGACTTGCGGGATAATGAGCCGGCCGCTCAGAAAGCAATGGCAAACTACTGAGCGTAATCTTGCCAAGAAATCAAGATACAGCTGAAAGATGCTGATGTTGACAGCGATGTCCTGTAAAGGATATGCACAACATTTATTTTACTCCTATCATTAGGATGGATTTATAAAGCTAACTTTTATTTTGATAGTTATACTGATTACTTTGTTTTCCCTATTGCTATTTCTTAGGGGCAAGAGCAAACAACAAGGTGGGTCCGTGTGCACGTTAGAAGTGATCGAAAAGAGCAGGCAGAATAGGCTGCTGTCCAGCCTCAATTTCAAAATCAGAAAACAAAACCAACAGGATTAAAAGAATGTGTGTAGTAGGGGCGCAGAGGTGTTTCCAAGGCACTAGGGCCGGGTTATATACTGGCCAAGACCTATTGACGCGTCCTCGTCGAGCGTCCTGGGAAACAGGTCCCTTCGGGGTCCTGGCTAAAATCTGTAGGATCGCCGATTCCTCCAAGGTCGGAGAGTGTCTGCCTGTACGGCGAGGAACCACCAGTCTGCACACCAATAAGCCAGACATGGGACAGCGGATACTCACGCAAACCTCAGGTCCTGTATGACATCACACTGATGTTGGACACCAGGATGCCTTCATCCGACATACAGGACTTCGCGTTGAAGCTCAAGCCAACGAACACAAGTAAGCAATCATATGTGTAGTGGTATGATTTTCGTATGCGAACAGTCGGAACCTTCCTAGTGCTACGGAGTTTCATGCACTGTGGTGAAATTCTCTGGTGTGATATATGGGAAGAGACTGAATGTGCAAAGAAATGTGTCCTTCACAACCCAACATTAACTTAATTTTTCTGAAACATATTGCCCAAAAAGTGATATAACATTGTGTGTGTGAGTGTGTGTGTGTGTGTGTGTGTGTGTGTGTGTGTGTGTGTGTGTGTGTGTTTCGGTGGGGTATTGGAAATGACAGGGTGACAGCACAAAATCTTTTGAGAACCACTGAGTTTAAAGGAGAAAAAAAAAACTATTTTAACAGCTCTATTTCTTCTCCATGTTCAAACGTCTTGCTGCCTGCCTTGACAGTTGTGTCTTTACATGAAGGCATCAATCGATGGCGAAACCTTCGGATCACTAAAACTGCATGAAATACAAATCATAGGCATTGATAGGCACTCGAGGGCACATGGGAAATAACAGACACAAGTCAAAAGACCTAATAAAAAAAATGAAAACTACGCCTCGCTCGGATCCGATCTTGTCACCTGTACGTGACAAGAAAGCCTTGTTATAGTGACGCGTTATTTGAACGCTATATTGAGCCAATCCTGATATGTGGAAGCTAATCATGGACAATTAGCAGACAATTGAGAAATTATGAGGAGGTTGCGGAAATGTAATTTATAGAGAATGATGAGGACACCTTGGTCGAACAGAAATAGCAATGAAGATATCTTGAAAGAAGTTATCTCACAGAGAGACGAGGTTACTCGCATCAGAAGAAAATACCCACATTCCTTGAGCATGTCATGAGGAGAGGAAAGCTGGAGGATGACGTCACAACGGGAAAGATGGTGGGAACGAAAGGCGCAGGGAGACCAAGAGAGCAGATGTTGGGTAGTTTGACATCGTTTCATGGAGGAACATCAGTATTAGAAATAATTGGCTACACACGAGACAGAAGGCTGCGGTCACACGTGATCACCAACGCCACATGACATGGGCTATGAGAAGAAGAACTTGAACGCAAGAACAATTTGTCACTATAGAAACGATGTAAACACTAATCTACTGGGTCTATCATTGACCTGGACCCACAACTATGGGACTGGGAGCCACGTCAGCGCTGTTGAAAGCACGATTGCCATCCCTCCTTGTGGTCATGTGTTCGAATCCCCAATGAGGCTATACTTTTATTTTCCAATTACTTGACCTCCCACGTGAACCCACCTTGACAGTGGTTATCAAGACATGTTATGGGAAGTCAAGGCGTCAGGTTTGATATTGACCACATCACCCTACGATCACGATTAATTTTTTTTTTTTTTTTAAAGGAACTTCAACCAGACACCAAATACAACTCATGCCTGAACAGAGGTCCTTCACTTGTAAATTCTTTACCACAGTTTCATAATTTCCCTACATTCCAGGTCGAAGGTTCGAAATCAGCCCAGGCGACCTGAAAGCAAATCATTTTGCGTTGATTTTGAAGGTGTGAGCGTGGGCAGTTCAGAAAACAATGGCAAACAATTGAAGGTAAACTTGTCTAGTAATTCACAAACATCGAAAACATGTAGAGGTTAACTGTAAAGTCCTGTAATAAACAGTAATTAACCTACATCTCATCATCTTATCTCATCTTGTTCCTCTTGTACCTTGAGGTGTCGAGGTAAAGCATAAACTGAGAGGATGTCCATTTATGGGCTTCATATATCGGGATTTCCATGGATTCTGTTATTCCCACAGTCCATCTTTTACATGGTCAGCCTCTTCTTCTATTTCCGTTAGGTCTGTACATCATTGCTTGTTGTGGTATATTGTCAGCTGGTGGCCTAGATAAATGGCCGACGAACCATTTAATTTGCTGTTTTCTAATGAAATCTAGCGCTACTAAACCCCCACTTTAGTTCCTAATTTTAACAATTGCAAATATTGGACGCAATGGACTGAACACTAGTTGCACTATGGCAACAGGGTATACATGTTCACCGCGTCTAGTCTTGACAATCCTAATTCATTAACCGTGTGTCTGGCTATCGTTGTGTGTGTCTCATTTCTCCGTTCGGCTTGTGTAACATTATTTCATTTGTTCAGTGTTTTTATAACCCAGGTTTGAATTTACAAATCATTTCTGGCATAATTAGTTCATCGTTTGTTTTTTATGTGTGTGTGTGTGTGTGTGTGTGTGTGTGTGTGTTGCAGTTACAGAACGTTGCAGTCAACATCAGCATTGTTCAGCTGCTGTTGATGTACTAAGCAAGATTACGCTCAGTAGTTTGCCATTACTAGTCACATACCCCTAAGTTGCCAAGGCGGCGAGAACCGCTACCGATTCTCGCGCAGGTTGCGTTACTCACGAGAATATATGGGATTACGGAGAAAGACGTTAACACGTAGGCCAGGGAAACGGCTAGTTTATCGTTATACATTGTTTATTAAATGTGTGTGAGTGTGTGTGTTTATTCCCTATTACCAGTGTCCCTCGCCATCAGACAAATCAATTCCGACTTCTGAGGTACCTGTAATTTACGTCCCTAAGTAAAGGACGAGAAGTCAACATTTTAGTTCAACTGATCGTGTAGGGGTTGAACCCGCTACCTCGACATCAGCACACTGGGCGTTTAAGAGTGACTGCTCTTATCCACCCGGCCATGTTATCCTCCTGTTGCAGGTCATTGTATAGGACGTTGTAATCAACCCCAGCAAAGATGCTACAGTAGAGAAATGCTGACCACCTTTTCCTGCATGCACTCGGGCCTACAAATGTGTGATGGCCCTAGCACTAGTTTAGTTTAGTTTAGTTTAGTTTAGTTTAGTTTAGTTTAGTTTAGTTTAGTTTAGTTGACGGATCAACATCATGACACTCGAGTGTAACCCATAAGTGCTCCGTTCTACTCCTAACTCAAGACTGAGTCCGGAGAATCTCAGCTCAGTGCACGAACTCCATAGCACTGGCGAGGCTCCTGAAATATTTTGGGTAGATTTTTAACTCGAAATTTTGCCCTGGCAGCGCCGTTAGACTATTCATTTTTTATTTCAACTGCCAAGGGATTATTTACATGCGCAACAATACACACAGACGTCCGATCTCACTACCCAGAGACCAGGGGAAATTGTGTTACTAGAAGTCCACGTGAAAAAATCCCGGTCCTCACCGAAGCCTGAACTCGGGACATCCGGCACTCGAGGCGAACACCATACCTCGAGACCACACAGACCTCCGATGTCCTAACACTGCAGACACTTGCAGTAGGTTCCTGTTAAGGGACTTATTGATTGCCCATTATTAGAAATTAGACGACCGGTTTTAGAAAGTGGAGTAGTCTGTCTTTTAGGAGTGCCGCTGTCAGTAGTTAGCTGGATTGCTGATCAAGACAATGGTCGTGGCTCAGTCACCAGCAGTAGAGGGATTAGCTTATCTGAACAAACAACTCTGGGTTCGATTTAGTCGCATACAACTTGGTACCTGCTAATATTTAGGATTGTATGGGTTCTGAGAATTATCTGGGGGGCATTAGTGGAGGAACGGAGCAGGTCATTCCACGTAGTCGTGCTGTGGCTGCCAGGAGGGAAGTGGTCATTTGATCTAGTCATGCTTGACGGCGAGGAAGGGAACTGGTTGCTGCACCTAATCATGATGAGGTGGGGAGGAAAGGAACTGGCCATTTTACTTAATCATGCTTTCGTGGCGTGGAAGGTTCGCTGTATCTAACCATGCTTTCGCGGCGTGGAAGGGAAGTGGTTGCTGCACATATTCATGCTTTGCGGCGAGGAAGGAAACGGTCGCTGCATCTAATCATACTTTCGCGGCGTGGAAGGGTCGCTGCAACTATGCATGCTTTGCGGTGAGTAAGTGAACTGATCGCTTCACCCAATCACGATGTGGCGGCGAAGAAGGAAACTGATCACTTCCCTTTATCATGATGTTGTAGTGAGGAAGGGAACTGACCATTTCATCTATGCACAATGTGGTGATGAGGAAGTGAGCGGGGATTCTACCTATTCATTCTGTCGCAGCGGGCAAGAGAACTGATCATGTTACCTAATCATAATGTGACGGCGAGGAATAGACCTGGCTGCTTCACCTAATCGCCCTGTAGCCTACGCATATGACAGCTCAGTACTTAACACATCCACGGCACTGACCTGAACGTCTCCTTAAAATCTTAGTCTTCCAGCTTCAAGGTCTTATCGCCGTTTTGTTTTCAGTTTTATTCCACGAATGCAAGGAAACTGTCAACTGTCATTTACTGCCTATAGTGCATTGCGATGTAAGACATGGTAGTCTTGAGCCTGAGGAACTAAGGCCGCCTGGCTAGTGCAAGTCGCCGCGAACAGTGCAGGTTAGGGTTTTCTTTTTTCCCCCGACAGAAAAAAAAAATCCAGATCTTTCAGAGGATTCGAACCAGGGTCTCCCGAAGAAGAACCAGGCATTCTAGCCACTCGGCCCGACGCTCCCGTTTTAAGTTTTATTCCACGAGTGCAAGGAAACGTTCAAGTAATTTACGGGGGGAAAGATAGAGGAGCAGTTAACTTTCCTTGCTCGGTAATTCCTGCGAGTGTTAGTTGTTATCCCCCAAGTGAATTAATATAATTAAATTATACAGCAAGGAATTAGTAATATATTTGAATGCAGCTTTAAGTGTCGATACCCTCAAGCCATTTAATTTGTTCCATTTCCTTAAGGGGCTGATACTTCTGTTAGAAGCCTGGGAAGGAAAAGCCAATGACAAAATGACAGCATCAACGCGGCGATGAACGGAGTGTGCAAGGAAAGAACTACACGCATTTAGCTGCCTTTGACCTCCAGTTCCTGGTTCGTGACATGAAGGATTACAGGCCCCGGCGGGATATTTGACACATCCAACAATTGTGTCTTTATGTTGGGAAGTGACTTCTGACAAGCATTTTAATATCGGGTTTCATGTTCAAATCGACCGTATGGAAGATGGCAGCAAACGGGGAACATCCGATGTGTTTCTGTAACTAGAAGGGGACTAATATACTAAATACCTCAAAGTCAACTTGCGGGCGCAGGAGCTACAGGAAAGGCTATCGTTGAGCATTGTGGGAATGGAGGAGGGGGACTTTCCTACTGTAGTGGACGTGATGAGGTTGTCACGGTGTAATTAGGGTGGTATGTTTGTGGGCTATTTAACGGGCCGCTGTCTGCAGCAGACAATGTAAAGTGAATAATGACATTAGTCATTTGTGTCGAAGAGACGTACTGATTGCATTACATACAAACCCAACATACTTCCAGGCCCAAAGTGACATTTTCCCATAGTCTGGGCTGCCATTCGTCTCGGTTTCCCCGTCAAGTACCAGTTTTTAATGAAATAATTCACTGTCCCGAAAAATGTTTACGGGACGCTCGTTTATCCTAAGTTTTTCCACCTGGCAATTGATAGATTTGGCCGGTCTCTCTGGCCGAGGGGTTACAACACTTTCTCCGTAATCCCGTTTATCACGCAGAGTCTCGTAGCGGGCGAGAGCTGGAGGCGGTTCGACCCCCGCTGGTGACTTGCCGGATAACTGAGCCGGCCGCTCAGAAAGCAATGGCAAACTACTGAGCGTAATCTTGCCAAGAAATCAACAGACAGCTGAAAGATGCTGCTGTTGACAGCGATGGTATGTAAAGGATATGCGAATTTTAAAAAAAAAATTGATAGATTTAGTGAAATCAATATCTGCCGTGATATTCAGCTGCTAGAACTGTTTAATTTGAAAACTGCAAATGTCCTCGCGCTCAAACGCAGTAGTTTCACTTGCATTGTCGCTGTGGTTAGTACGGTTAGTCGGTTTCTGTCTGGTGTGACGTGTACATAATTAGTCTTAAGCTAAGCTGTAAGTATTTCACATGGTGAACTTTGTGAATGATGGAATGAATGACGTTTGTATGTGTTATTAGTAATAATAATTGATAGATTTTTAATGTAATAACGGATTCTAAAAATACTGAATAGAAATTGTTCACTCAATACACACTATTCTTAACTATTCAGTGCCAAATAAAAATTAGGTTTGCACCAAACATGGTGCACAATCATATGAACAATTGTTGTAATGTAAATGTTCGCTTACTGAGCACTGAAACTGCGGGAGATACCAGAAACAAAACAAATAGCACGATGACCCTAGTTTAGCGATATATCAACCTTCAATTCAAATAAGAGGTCACATGTGGCGATATATTATCCTTCGACACTGAATCAGTTAAGAACAGTCTTTCATAAAGTAAGAAACTACTACGAAGAAGTAGAACGTGAAACTTCCACCGTTACATTTGCATTAAAGGGCGGACATAAGTAGAATGTGAAACTTACAATGTTACATTATCATTGAAAGGCGGACATAAAAGATCACGTAGGAAGCGCGCAATACAAACCTGTGCAAGCGCTAACTCTGCAATAACTTCAACAAAAATATAAATTTATTTTTTTTAAATAGCCACAGTGACATAATTAACACTGTGATATCATGCGGTTAAATATCACATGTCGGGGCAGTATTAATTTTTGTAGCATCTTTGATTCTTCTTATATTTATTTTAAAGATTTTATGACCTTTGCAGGAAATTGCAATCAACACATGCTGATTTTCTAGTAGACTTTATGTTCAGTAATTCGCCATTGCTTTCTGAACGTGAACGAGAAGTCAATGTTTAAATCCAACCGACCATTGTATGGAATGAACACAATATTTCATACACAGAAAGTTTCAGCACGAGATTGTTGATCCTCTCGGCGAAGCTGACTCCTGATTCTTCTTATGCTTCAGAGAAACTCCTGGTTTTTCAGTTACACAATCTGGCAACCACATCCATAGTGGTTTATGGGAACTCGTAGTTTTGGAAAACTAAACTGACTTCTAGATAGATTTTGTCAGTAGAAACTACTGCCATATTGGACGGGATAATGCATTGGTTGTGTGATATTCCCTGGATAACCGAATCGTGAAGGCAGATGTCCCAAGTATCACATTAAATAGACGTCCTCTCAGTAGCGATATGAATAAAATTGGGTGGAACTGCGGCAAAGCTGTGAAAATGTAAACAATATAAAATGACACAAAGTAGTGCAGCTTTACATAACAGATTTACGACACATACAGGACGTTGCGGTGATTAGCCTTCATCAGCAAACAAACACATTCACAAACACAACATATAGTCAAAGAGATCTCCTGTGACTACATCAAAAGGTTACGACAGGACGAGAAGAACAAAAAGATGAAAAAATGAAAGCAATGAAGAGAAAATGAGAATTGAAAAAAAATGTTCATACTTACCTCACAGCTCCGATCCGTGAGTAACTCAGAATATCCCCGATGTATTCTTTTTATACCCAACCGACGGAGCGAGATGGAGGATGATGACAGGATGATAGGTGTTACGGTTCAATGAGCACATAGAAAGAAGGGGGGACGGAGGCAGGAGGGCAGGACGGCAACCTGTCCGGCAGGGGCATCCGAGCAATCACAGTGGATGCACTGACGAAGCATGAGTGGGCGCAAGCATGATGGTGGTACCGACCAAAACCACATTATGCACTCATATATGTTGTTATGAGGCGAGTCCCAAAGTCTGGGTGGACTGATATGCGTGAGCGCACATACATACATATACACCGCTCAACAGACATTCATACACCAGTGTACATGGGCGTGTGCAAGGTATATATATATATATATATAAGAAGAGAGAGAGAGAGGTGGAGGGAGGGAAAGAGAGATAGAGCGGTAGGTATCGTTCCTGTGATGTGCCTCATGGGTTGTGCGGAGTAGGTCGATCTATAAATACGAGGCTTCACTCATACTGTTCCCTTTGAAATAGTGGAAGTAAGGTTGATTGGTATAGATATCAACCAATGCTTGTGTTATTGGGGTTGTATAAGATCCGACCACTGGTAATACACATGATGGGGGTAGGCACGGAGAAGCATGATTGTTTGGAGAGAGAGAGAGAGAGAGAGAGAGAGAGAGAGAGAGAGAGAGAGAGAGAGAGAGAGAGAGAGAGAGAGAGAGAGAGAGAGAGAGAGAGAGAGGGAAAGTGATTGCGACAAACCACATGAGGTATGCGGAGTCGGTCGGTCTACAAATACGAGCCTTCACTCATACTGTTTCCCTATATATATTGTTATATATTATATATATATATATATATATATATATATATATATATATATATATATATTATATATATATATATATATATATATATATATATATATATATATATATATATATATATATATGGCCGGCTTCGTGGCTTAGAGGTTATGACTTTTCTCCGTAATCTCGTATACTCTCGTCAGTTAACGTGATGACGGTAAGAATCAGCGGTGGTTCGAATCGCATCTGTGACTTACGGGGTATGTGAGCCGGCCGCTCAGAAAGCAATGGCAAACTACTGAGCGTAATCTTGCCAAGAAATCGACATACAGCTGAAAGATGCTGGTGTTGACAGCGATGTCCTATAAAGGATGTGCAAACAAAAAAAAAATATATATATATATATATATATATATATATATATATATATATATATATATATATATATATATATATATAGCTGTGTGTGTGTGTGTGTGTGCCTGCGTGCGTGCGTGTGTGTATGGGTGTGTGTGGCAAACAAGCAAACAAACAAACTATCTTTGTGTCATCATCATCCAGTGCCTTGTCGGCTGGCGTGGGCGATCATGCCTCTCAACAAATTGCCATCTTCGACGTCATGGATCAATTCGTGTGTTGACTCCCTTCCGTGCCATGACACAAAACAGTCAAGAATCTTCTCACGTTATCTTCCTCTATCTCTTTCCGTAAACCTTCCCGGTTGTCACAAGATGTTTCAGTTTTTATCTTCTCATAACGTGGCCAAAAACGATGAATGCCTCTTTCTGGTGTTTCTGATATGTTGTCTTTGCGACTCAACTCCCCTTAAAACGTCTGTATTGCTCATTTAGCGGTCCAATTAATTTTCAGCATTCTTCTATAAAACCACATCTCCAAGGCTTCCGTGTTTTTTTTTTCCCGCCTGTTTACTAATTGTCCAGGATTCGCAGCCGTGTGTTAGAACTAATTCCATTTAAAATGCAAGAACTCTTTTTCTAACTTGCAATGACAGTGACTTATTGCACAAACAGTTCTTCATTAGAGAGAATGCAGTTTTTGCTTGTCCTACTCAGTTCTTTATCTCAGTGATGCATCTTCCATCTGATGCCATCCATGTGTCATGTTATCTTTGTGTAGAGACCAGTTTAACGAAATACCTCCTTGTGCAGTCACGTGCATAGATATGTGCAGAATACTGTACATTCTTTTGTGTACATTAAAAAGCGTTGAACTTTATAAGATGGTGGTTTCTCATTGATGACTCCACTTGCCATTGTCTAATTACCCGGTGTCGCCCTCGTCGCTGCGCCACACGAGACAAGTTGTTAACTGACTGTATTATATGGGAATTGTCTGTAAGCTGACGCGATTTGCATTCATAAAAACAAGATCAGTGTCAGGCATTGGTCGGTTGTATTCTTCCCTGCATTTTCCCCATGATGGGGGAAACTTACATGAATGAATGCCGGTGCGGTCAGGAATTTCTACACCCTGCACTTCAAAAATAATCAATAACGTCGTATAACAACAGTGGAAATATAATGAATTTCCCACATTCCGTTTTAGAAATGCGTTTATTTCTTGTAACAGAAACAAGAAGACGCCATTTAAAAATAAAGAAAGAAAGAAAAATTCATCGTGAGAAATAACCAAATTAAATGTAAGGCATGGGTGTGGATGAGTTAAAAGATGGGTTAAACGATGAGTTACAAAGAATGGAGAGGATCAATTCAGAGAACTTAAGTCCGCGGCTTAGCGTGTCTGACGCCCCGCCCAATTGCAGCTTGTTCAATGTCATAGACCACCTATTGGCAATGTGTCGTGCTGTGTAGAAATACGATTAACAGAACAAACTCTTGGAGTTAAGCAAGTGAAAACAGTATATGTAGGACCGTTCACATTTGTCAAATGTCCCCACCTCTTTTTTTCTTGTATTAGTATTAAGGATAACGCTGCTATAGATATCAGCTGAGTTAATGTTGGCAATTTTAAGTGAAGGCATTAAGCCTTTTAAGCATTTTTTTAAAGCATTAAGCAGTGGATTTTAGGCAATGGCTGACAACGGCTTAAATGAGGCAAGATATTGCAATATGTGGAATTGTTAACCTACGCAAATAAAAGCAAGCTGATGGTGGGCAAATGTGAACACTGTTAAACTAAAGCAGAGCCTGGTGGTTCATCAGGGGGTCTCACAGACCGGAGTCAACAAATATGGATGGAGGAACAGGTAAAGGTAGTCACATAGGCGATACTGTTGTCGAGGACAGGCAGGTTGTCATACATACACACAGACAGACAGGTATACGTGTATAAGTGCATGGTATGCGGGGAAGTCAATAAGTAAGTCACAAATGGCTGTAGAAAAATAACTAACTGCAATAACAACTTGACACCAGTTTATTTTTATACATACATTGTCCCTTCATTTCTCAACATAATTTCCACCAACATTGATGCACTTATCCCATTATTTTATCAGTCCTCACAAACCGGCCGTATAGAACTGCGTGCTCTGTTTTCTAAACCACGTTTTCACTTCACATTCCACTTCGGCGTCATTCGCAAAATTTCGCCCGGCAAAGTGGATTGTCAATGGACCAAAAAGATGGAAATCACTATGGGCTAAGTCGGGATTATACTGTAAGGTGGATGTTCCAGAACTTCCTACCTTAGTTGGTTAATTTTCTCCTGAGTTAATCGAGTCGTAAGTGGTCTGGCATTGTCATGAAGAATCAACACCTCTCTAGTCAGCAGTACTGGACGTTTTCTTCCAATTGCATCATGAAGTATCGATACAACTTCACAGTACGATTAAGAATTCGCATTGTCACCTTTCTTCTTGAAATTGGTTAAAAGCACTCCTTGACAATCCCAGAACACTGTCAGCATAACTTTCATTGCTGACGACGTAACCTTGAATTTTTTGGACACAAGACAAAGAAGGGTGTTTTCTACCCAGCTATGCACCGCTTTATGGGACAAACATTTTTCAGCATAAACAGGAAGCATTTCCTTATGAATGTCCTTTGCAGGCAATCCTTTTGCCCCCCCCCCCCCAAAAAAAAAAACAACAACAACCGCACAACAGCATGTTGCTCTTTGGTTGTACACTCCGTAAATACAGTCGCCATTTTGTTTATGCGCTGTGCATGCACATGAGACACATAGCGCCACCTGACGAACGGGAATATAAAGTTCGATGTTGCTGTCACCTAATGACACTTGTAGAAAACACCAACTACATTTACCTACCATCCCACAGAACTGTGTGACTTACTTATTGACTCTCCCGCTTATATAACGGTAAACGTTCTTAGGTACGCACACACACTAACGCTTGCTCACTCGTTCGTTCGTTATTTCGTTTTCACACACACACACACACACACACACACACACACACACACACACACGGACGGACGGACAGACAGACGGACGGACGGACGGACAGACAGACAGACAGACAGACAGACGGACGGACAGACAGACAGACAGACAGACAGACAGACAGGCAGACAGACAGACAGACAGACAGACAGACAGACAGACAGACAGTGACCGCCAGGTTGATACGTGCACACTACATACATGTAAACGTTATTAGCACGCACAAACCAACGATTGCTCGTTCGTTCGTTCGTTGTTTCGTTTTTACACGAAACAGGCGCGCACGCGTGCGCACATGCATACATTCTCGGATACGGATCAGAACGGTAGCAGATAGCGTAACAATGGTGCACGCTTCAAGGAAACTATATAATTTAAATTAATAATGAATAGGCCGTCATACCTCTCTGTCCTAACACATTTGCCTGAAACAAATAAGAATTAGAAAAAAAAATTTACCTGCAATAGAATATTTACTGCGTGTAAATCTGATACTTGGATATGAAGATCAGAGAAATCAGCTGCACATACATTTCCCAAGAACAAGTTTATTGACAATCATACAGCAAGATTTCTAGTGTAGTGCATTAAAGAAGAAACCACAAAGCTAAATATTCGGACATGACCTAGAAAACGAAAACTACAAGAACAATACACTTTCCAATATGGAAATGTGAAGCAAGATACAATTTCATTATAGTTATTAATTACTGTGTCCATTAAGTAGAATTAAGAACACGAATAAACAAATAACAAATACTCGTGAAATGAAAAACAATCATTATATATCTCATGTATAATCTTGATTGGTTGAACAGATCAATCTTATAGTGATACTAATAAAGCAACAAAACAAAAACAATGACAAAAAACACTTTTACTGAAATGTGGTTTCTTCGCGATCTGTATTTTTTAACCCATACGCTTTCATTGCTCTTGATTTACTAGTTATGAAAAACTCAAGAAATTGTCGTGAATAAATGAAAAGATTCCAAATATTAATAAATCTTCATTACCAAGAGAGCATTTTGACGCACTGAGAGACGACAAAACTGTCTGCTCGCAGACTTCAGGTTCAAAGACAGCCAATGAAAGTTCAAGCAGTTCCTACAGTTGTTACGCGATAAATCATTTGCAGTTTATTTTTCTAAAGATAGCTGTGTTATATTTTACCTTGTTGTATATTACGGGCCTAACGGCCTTGCACAGCTCTTGTGGAATTTCTTCTCTTGTCAAGCGTCGAGTAGCCGTGGAAATTATACTGGCAGATTGAATCCATGTTTTCTTAGCTCGTTAGGATTCGACTTGTCAATGTCCCAGTCATGTACCGCCTCTAGTAGATGCGACAGCTGAATAACATATTACAATGATTGTTCTCTCACTTTCTATCACATTAGCTTGCTTGTATTAACTGTGTGAATTTTTTTTTTTTTTTAACTGCTGATATTAACTTCTTGTTTATTAATAACCCGCCGATCTCGACTCACAAATGTTTACATTTCATTTACTACAAGGGGGAACACATTTGCCTATCTTGTCGCCTACGCTTAATGTATTTCATCGCATGCGTACGTTTGCGTGTGTGTGTGTGGGGGGGGGGGGGGGTGAATGCGTGTGTGCGCGCGCGCCACTTTCGTGTACATATTATTTAGTACTGAAATTACTAAATCTAAGATCTGTTAATCATGTCATGAGCGGAGGCTTATCTTATACCGGCTGTCTTCCTCAGTCGGAACCGCCGCTAATCGGGAAATGGTGAATTAAAAAAATATAAAAAATGCATCATCATCGTCTCAAACTGCCATAATGGAAGCGCCATGCAATATCATGTACCTTAAATATTCGCTTTAACTCACTGTTCCCTCAAAGCCGACTGCACAAACAACGTACTACCTTAAAAATAGACAGCACTGTCTCTGCATCTCCGGCAGATGACCGCCTATGGATCACGCAGATATTAATACCGCAGATGCATATGCATATTTTGAGACTGGGGTGGGGTTCTGACCACCTATGAACATGTTCGGAGTGCAAGGATGATACCTCAACAGCATGAACGATCGAAGACGCTTTCTGCTTAGATAATAGACTACGCGCTTAATTTGACCAGCAGACCACGCAAAATATTATACCTGGCCAAGGAGGAGGAGGAGGAGGAGGAGGAGGAGGAGGAGAAGGAGGAGGAGGAGGAGGAGGAGGAGACACATTACACATATACAGGGTGTTTGTAAAGTCTCACTACACTTTGCTTGTAGAACAATTTTGAAATATGGAGTTCAAAACTTCATTTTAAAAATGTGTTAAAACATTCATTCAATTAGTTACAATAGTCACTGTTATCGTCTAGTGCTGTTTTGGGGGAAACTGGAAAGTACCAATGAAGTATTCATTATAACAGATGTTGGAAATGTCCACCACGGGCTTCAAGACATGACTGTACACGTCTTTCATATTATCAAATACCTTCTGCAACGTGTCTGTTGTTATTTCTGTGTGCATGGACCGCCATTTGGAAACTCTTGTTCAACCAATAAATTCTTTATTCCTTTGATAGCATCATTCTGTTTGGGGTGCAAAGAATTATTCCAGTAGACAACAGTCATTCGCTGCATATTGATTCACGATGGACTGAGGAGCACATTTTAATGACGTCATGCACTTAATTTTTAATATTTTTTTTCCACACACAAAGTTTAGTGAGACTTTACAAACATCCTGTATTTATTGACACTAACAGAAGTACAGAAAACAAGTCGAGATTAGAGGACAGACAAGACAATATAAAATTTGAAAGCTTCAGTGGCCACACCAGGATTCGAACCCGCCGCCTTCAAATGACGAAAATACCTAGTGGAAGGAATTAGTATCCGTTGACGTACAACCAACCAGATACGTCTTTGGTTGAGTGGCAAATGTAATATGAGTTGTTCCTGGGAGTTGTTCTAATCTCTGTGCATATCTGTTTCTACAAGGTCTATATTAGTCTCTCTGCGTGTCTTTATTGTGTATATGTGTTTCAACAAGATCTCGTTAGTCTCTCTGCGTGTGTTTATTGTGTATATGTGTTTCAACAAGATCTCGTTAGTCTCTCTGCGTGTGTTTATTGTGTATATGTGTATCAACAAGATTTCGTTAGTCTCTCTGCGTGTCTTTACAGTGCATATGTGTATCAACAAGATTTCGTTAGTCTCTCTGCGTGTCTTTACAGTGCATATGTTAGTTAGTTAGTCGACAGATCATCCTCATTGCACATCGAACCATTTAGTCCATAAGTGCTCGGATCCCCTCCTCAGCAAATCCTGCAACGTGTAGCGGCTAACGACGCCAGTTCTGTGTTGGTTTATCAATCTTCTTTGGCTTCCTGCGTAGTGTTCTTGTTTGGCCACCCCTCTTTTAATTTGCTGCTCTCGCAGTCTGGCCATTGTTGTAGATTCACAGTCATCACTTGGTTCTCGCAAAAGTCTTACTTCTCGTAGAGCATTCAGAATGTCGGCCTGGTCCATGGCACGTCCGCCCTCAACAGTAGCCTCACCTGCGAGCTTGTCAGCCCGCTCATTTCCTTGTACTCCCGCATGCCCTGGCACGAAGATGAAACTAATCTTTGCCAGTCGAGACCGCTCCAGAGGCAGCAACCAATCTCTTCGGATCGACCCCTCCTCTATCCTCTTGATCATGTTCATTGAGTCGCTAAGGAAACAAGCCCTAGTGAATGTCTGTGTCTCGAGCCATGTTATTGCTTTACTTACTGCCATGACTTCCATGGTCAGGCTACTTGTGGTTTCAGTGAAAGCACCAGAGTCCTCCTTCACAATTCTCCCTCCGGCCCGAGCTGTAAAGGCCCATGAGCTTCTCACATGTCGGACGACCGACCCATCTGTGTAGATGACCGCGTCACCGTCTAGCGAATTCTCGAAAATCAATGCTTGTACTTCAGCCTCAACAGCAGCCGGATTTTCTTGTCTGCATTTTCTATCTAGTTGGATGCAAACTGAAAAGGATGTGCAGAAGTCTGTTGGCACTTGCACCCACTCCTCGCCAGGTTCTAAGTCCTCAAGTGAACACACCTGTTGAAGAATGTCTTCGGCTTGACCCATCCACGACCGTCCTCTTTTTAACCTGCTGCCCTTCACCCTCCTAATTTCACTATGCAGTGGATGTTGTGTGTTTGCGTTAATTCTGAGGTAGGCGCGTGCCCTACAACCTTGTATTCTCTCTTCAATGGTTGGAAAATCAAGAAGGTAGCGCATCGCCCTGCATGCTGTATCTCTTGTACATCCAAGAATAATGCGCATAGCTTCATTCTGTATCCTTTCCATCCTTTCTATCTGCTTATGGCTGAGAGTCAGGATTGCCATTGCATACTCCAAAACAGACATGACCAGCCCCTTGTACAGAAGACATAGATGGCGCTGCTCACAGTTTGCTGCCGCCATCACCCGCATCGCTGCCAAACCCCGCTTGGCCTTTGTTATCACCTGGTCTATGTGCACATTATAAGCAAGGCTTCGATCAAACCGTATCCCCAGGTAACTCATTGCCTGCGTTCTTTCCACCGCCTCTGAACACAACATTACAGTTGGTGTTGGAGTGTTGACAATATGATTATTCAACGAGAACCAAGTCACTGTTGCCTTTGTTGGGTTGACCATTGCCCCAGCTTCATCACATGCACACAGTGCATATGTGTTTCAACAAGGTCTCGTTAGTCTCTCTGCGTGTGTTTACTGTGTATCTGTGGAGTCTACAATATAGTTCATCATGTTGACTTGTTCTTTTTCGTATTCATAACCTGAAGAATGTCAAATGGTTACCATTTTGGGGGTGGGAGAAGAATGATATGAACAGAAGAAAGCCTGTGTACTCTTTAATGTCGCCTGCCCTTTGCAGGACGTTGCCATGGCTTTTTGAACGAAAGTCAACGTTAAAGTCTAACGTAATGCCTACCTCGCCATCAGAGTACTGGAAGTTAAAGAGCCAGCGCACCTATCATCCGACCACGTCGACGTCTGTATTTACTTATTATAAATCGCCCGCTATAAATATAGTCTGGGGAGTAGAGGAGCCCGTTCCTTTATTTCCATAAATACAGTTTCCATATCATAGAGTATTCGTTTCTTTAGATAAAGCGCGGAATGATGTCTTCAGTATGAATTATACACAATCCCAGACGACTTTGCTATAATATGAAGGAATAAGGATGACACCGACAGAATCAGTTCGCTGTCTTTCCCCGGGGACCACACTGTTTAATGCAACAGGAATTTCCACTTCTCGCCCTATCATTTCCACATTCTCTAGTGGCACTTTGTAGCAACAGATACCCCACGGCAGTCATAGTTCTAGGCCTGAAGATGACGAGGCGGGTCTGCTACTCGCTGGGGGTCTGTAATTGCTAATTCAATCATTTCAGTCAAAGACACAAGTGACAAATTCAATACAGGCATATCAACTTCCACATTGAAGCTCATTAATTATGCATTTACCGTTACAATAAATTGCCCATTTTTGCGTTGTACCGTCCCGTAGTTGAAATCCCGAAGACGTGCTCCGTATCTCAAATCCCATTTCTGGATCCACTGAGGCAAACAAATAAAATCGTTGGTATATGTTTTTAGTCTGTTTTAGTGGCGATAACGACTCGATCCCTGGGGGTTTGGGGCTATTTCAATGACATGAAAATCTCATTGTGATTCGAGTGTTTTAATGTAGAAACCTAGACATGTGACCAAACGATCAAGAAAATCTGAGGTCATGAGACCAGAGACCCGTCAGAATACAGTTGTGTATATTAGAATAGCGTCTGTGTGTCACCAGGTCCCATAAGGGAAGCAAAGAATAGTCAAACAGTAACTACCATGCAAGTCCTAGGAAGCGACTAAGGAGGGTTGGCGTGCGACTGGCTGTCCCATCACGTAGAAAGCTCTACCTGCAGAATCTAACAAGCCATAAACAAAGGAGCGGGGATAGTGGCGTCCCAGACGCTTTACTGTCGGTTCAGTGGTCATGGGTTTGAATTGGCATCGAGGTAGATTGTTACATTAGCCTGGGCTCTCACTACGGTCAATAGTAAACTTGGTTCAGTGACATGTATTGGGAAATGAAGGCTGCCGACTTAATTCTGACTATAACACCCCTAGAATGTCCATTGGTCCATAAAAATATGGGTCAACCACCTTAATCCCAGTACGTCTTATGACGTGTTAAAGGATCCTTGTTTGTTTACTATATCTAGCGCTTTTACCACAAACTGGCATCATTGTGGGCAACTCACTGACCGTAAAATACGAGTCGGGATCAACCCCCAGTCTAGAAGGGATACATCTCCAACTCAAGGCATCCCATGGATCTACCTAGCCTCGGAAAATACCAACGGTATAACTGTTATTGACAAAGACGATCAGGAAGGAAGCTAGTTGCCTTATGCATTATTGTCATGATCAAGAATGTATGGCATATGCTAAAGTAAATTGTTTTAACAGTATCTCTAAACCAGACTTTGAAAGAAGAGTGGCATTGCATGAGTGTAAAGATTCTAAACCAGACTGTGAAAGAAGAGTGGCATTGTATGAGTGTATAGATTCTAAACCAGACTGTGAAAGAAGAGTGGCATTGCATGAGTGTATAGATTCTAAACCAGACTGTGAAAGAAGAGTGGCATTGCATGAGTGTATAGATTCTAAACCACACTGTGAAAGAAGAGTGGCATTGGATGAGTGTATAGATTCTAAACCAGACTGTGAAAGAAGAGTGGCATTGTATGAGTGTATAGATTCTAAACCAGACTATGAAAGAAGAGTGGTATTGCATTAGTAAGCACCGGTATAGATAGATGGATAATTTACTTAATTAGTTTATTAATTTTTATATTTTGAAAATTGTTGAGTACTCTTGGGTGGATGAATACTCTTAGGTGGATGAATATACCTTCATAACTATTACATGAACAAACGAGCGAGCGAACGAACGAATGAAAGAACGAACGAATGAAAGAACGAACGAATGAACGAATGAATGAATGAATGAATGAATGAATGAATGAATGAATGAATCTATTTTCCTAACTCCCTAGAAACATGGATGCGCGAATACATTTTGAGAACCTTTCAGACAATACACGTAATTGTAGTGGAGTATTTTACGAGGCGCGACATCATACAAACGCTACTACAAAAGCAACCAAAACGTCCCAGATCTGTGAGATAGTGTTTAGACTAAGAAATTTTGATAAATCACCTTCCAGCGGCTAGGGTTTCACCAAGGCACAAGCGCCAGCGATGATAGGCAATTAAAGAAACGTCAACTGTTAGAAAATGTACATTTACCGTCGAGTTACCCACAAACCAGGAAGAATCCGGCAGAAATAGAAGATGAACAAAAGAAAAGAATAAACGCTGGGCAAAAATGGAATTGGCAGATCATAAAACATAACGTCAATCTGGCACACATGCTTAAGGCGCGCGCGGAAATATCAAAGTCGCCACGCACTCTGGTGTGAACGAGGAATCGTCGGATCTTATCTTCTGATATAATTAATCTGCTAACCAATCCCTTTTTATGGAATTTTGATGGGAATAGCGAGTTTATGGTCCGTTTACTTAGACTGACAGCTTCAGCCCAGGCTAATGTTACCAGTGCATGGGTTCCGCTTAAAGGTGTGTGTGTGTGTGTGTGTGTGTGTGTGTGTGTGTGTGTGTGTGCACGCGCGCGCGCTCGCGTGTGTGTGTGTAAACAAGTGGAGGGGGAAGCGAGCGAGCCAACGAAAGAAGAACTATTTAAAATGGGTTTGAAATGGAGCAAGCATGCCCCGTCTTATAATCTGATGTATTAAACTGTCGTATTAAACTTGTTTACCTACCTAGGTTCTAAGAGGAGCGACTTCATTGCGCCGGGTTTTATCCCGTATGGCTAGGACTCATTCCACAGGGCGGCCTGCCGAAAGCATGGCATAAACCACGAACTCCGTAGCTTCAGCGACGATTCCCAGGAGTCTCAGAGACAATTGCACTCGTGAACCGAACTAGATAGGCCGGAATCGAGCCCACAAACTTCGGAGGGTGAGGTAGATTGCGTAACCACTACGCCACGGACACTCCCTTCTAGATTTTTGGCTGCTGGACGATAAAAACTGGTGACGGAAACTAAAAGAAGAACAAACACCTCTACGAACACAAAACGTATTAAATACTTTATGATTTGGGGCAGACAGAACAGCAGATGTCGGAATATCAAGAACATGCAAATTTACTGCGGCAACATATTGGTGCGAAACTTGGATATTTAACAAATGAATTGGAAAACACACATCCAGCTTTGAAAATAAATCTTACAGAAAGGTTTAAAACATTCATTGGACGGAAAGAAGAACAAAGAGATGTATCCAGCAGTCGCTAAATGCGGTACTGTAGAGCATTGCTTAGCAAGACTAGCAAAACTGAGGACAATTACAGATGCTGGACATGTAAACATACATGAAAGTCTAGGGCAGCGGTTACACCCCCCCCCCCCCCTATTTTCCCCCAGGGGGAAATTCTTCTTCTAAATATGTTGCACGATTTATTGCCTAGCATATTTCACTGTATCTCGTCAGGTGCATACCGCAGAATATTCTTTTTTTCTTCGTTCGCTCGCTTTGAACTCAAGCATAATACACACATGTGCTCTTACGTTAGTTGCACTGGACTGGTTTTTACGTGTGGATTAGCTTTCCGTATTACCAGTGTCCCTCGCCATCCGGCGAACCCACTCCGATTTCTGAGGTACTTGTGATACTACGTCCCCAAGTCAAAGACGAGAAACCAACATCTTAATCCAACTGACTGGTGTAGGAGTTGAACCCGCCACTTTGGCATCAGCACACCTTAAGTTTAAGATCGAACGCTCTTATTCATTCGACAGTACTAACCTCCAGCGCAGAGCTATATATCATATGAACTGAATACATGAGCAATGCTTCAGCTGACAGACTTACAATACATAGAGATATTGTTCCAATGTGGAGCATTTGTTATCCCCACGGCAATGTCAAATTTAACACTAATTCTGTCTGTTTGCATAAAACCGACTAGAAGCAACTAACTACTACCGCCTCACTATATTTGAGCAATTGTACCACCCAGCATTTAAACAATGGGCACCAGGCAATGTCTTGGGAAGCAAAGGCGGTTGGCGTGATACAGACTACAACACCCACGGAACGTCGATGGGTCTATAAAATTTAGATCTTGCACCATATGCTCAAATGCGCCTAAAAACATGTAAAAGTATACTTTACTAATACAATGGCGCAGTGCACGAAAACGGAGATGAGGAACATAAATAGAAGTATATTAAATGCAACAAATGTAGTCTCTTGCGTCACATGGAATCAGCTGGCAAAAAGAATTAAGTGAACAAATGAAGAGACACTTGCGCACTTGAGTATGTAGAGTGGTTGTGCCTGAACACTATAAGTTTCAAAGGGGCTGACGGTCTCGAGGTATGGTGTCCGCCTCGAGTGCTGGAGGTTCCGGGTTCAAGCCTCGGTGAGGACCGGGATATTTTCGGGGCTTCTAGTTACAAAATTTCCCTTGGTCTCTGGGTAGTGAGATCGGACGCTTGTGTGTGTTGTTGCGCACATTAAAAAAATACCTTGGCAGTTTGAAATCGAAAAAAGTAGCCTAACGGCGATGCCGCGGGCAAAATTTCGAGTTAAAAATCTACCCAAGGTATTTCATGATCCTCGCCGATGCTACGGAGTTCGTGCACTGAGCTGAGATTCTCCGGGCTCAGGCTTGGGTTAGGAGTAGAACGGAGCACTTGTGGGTTACACCCGTATGCCGTGATGTTGATCCGTCGACTAAACTAACTAAACTAAAACTATAAGTTTCACATTGAGGAGGTGTGATATAAATGTAGTTCCATATCCTTTACAGGACGTTGCAAATCAACCCCACCAATGTGATTTATTCAGACATTTTAGTTCTGTAGTTTGGCATTGCTTTCTGAACGACAGACGTCTCGTACTATGGAAATTAACGCAAGGCGATCTGCTGCCAAATCGCCCGCAGCTGTGTTTCAAACGCGGGTATTGGAGATTACGAACTTCGCCCGTAACAACTTCCCATGAAGCCTATAGGAAGTATAGAGCCCGCCATATTTAATGTGTGTGTGTGTGTTTTTGTTTTTTTGCGCTGGCTCATTTTGAACTCAAGCGTAGTCCATAAACACTATTTATAGTAGTGATGGACTGAACTTTGCGTCTGGTAATGTGTTAAAAGATCTACCATAAATCTGAAGACACGAACCAATTACATGTACTTCTTCAGTAGGAACCATGTCAGACTGCCAGAAAATCAGTCCTTTATTCCAACGGACTGTTTTTAACACAAATCAGAAAAAAATCCGTTTTAATTAATGCATACAATTTGCTGTAACATGAGAATATTAGGCTGCCTCTGTCATTTTTTTTTTTTAAATCTGTTCGGTAATAATTCATCATGGAGTAAGCTTCCGACGCAGGCAGGGGAGAGTAAAATGAAAGCAACAAGCGGATAGGATAACAATGTACGTGATCCGAACGGAAAGGAAAATATTTGGACATAGAAAAGAAGGTTTCACACAGCAAGAGCTCCGTGCAAGAATACGTGAAACAAGGTTGAAGAAGAAAGTAGTACCGGCTAGAGCTGTGTCTAAATGTGCCACGGCGCGTATCAGCTTACATAGAAAGCAGTGTAGATCACTTACTGTACAAGGTGTTGTTTTTTCAGCGTGAAACAAAAGGTTCGAATTTCTTTCTGGCCAGTTGCTTCCCCATTAGTTTGATGAACGAAAAGTGTGAAGGAAAAACTTGGACGAAGCCACAGTTGAGTACCTTCCTCCTTCTCCTCCTCCTCCTCCTCCTCCTCCTCCTCCTCGTCTCTTCTTCTTCTTCTTCTTCTTCTTCTTCTTCTTCTTCTTCTTCTACCTTCTTCTTCTTCCTCTTCTTCTCCTCCTCCTCCTCCTTCTCCTTATTCTGCCTTTCACCTCCCACTGGAGCATCCCTGTGTAGACTTGTTCAGCAGTGGTTGGATTCTGCAGCCACAGTTTTCTATGGGATGACGTAGCCATCCTCACGCCAGCATTCTATATTCATCTCTTAAGTCAGGGATTGGCAATTTATTTTATGTCAAAGTCCATTGTGATATTTATATCATTCGGGGGTCACATAAAATATCAATTTAAAATTAGCCTGCTATATTTGGTCAAGATAATCTTCCAGTTGGGTTCACTCTCCCCTCACAGCCTCATTGTCCAACATAGTTTCATTTAACTTCCAACCTCCCTCCCTCCTTTTACATCCCCGTAGTTGAATAGCCCACTAGACAAAAAACGTGGTAGCATACCCTTTACAGGACGTAGTAATCAACCCCAACATTACTTTTGCCATCTGTGATTTCTTGGCAAGTTTGCGTTCGGTGGCTTGTCATGCTTTCTAAGCGACCATCACTCGTGCAATTTTATGCAAACCAACGCAGGGCAGACTGCATTCCAAGCGGCTGCCGCTGTGTTCCTACGCGGTATTCGGGAATGCGTACTACACCTTTGCCACAGAGCCGGCTATAGTTCACTACTAATCCGCTTTTCACCGTTCGCTCACATGGGCGTCCCCACATCCCTCCCACCGGGCGGCTAAGCCAATCCCTGTCGCCCATCAACCCGTTGAAAGCATACATCCGGTTCTTTCCATTCACATCAACCGGTAAGCGCTTAAGGCGCATTCGACCAAACCAGTATTCAGATAAGTAACCTTTGTATTTTCTTGTAGTGTTTCTCGTATAGTTGTGTGTCTGTGTTTGTTCTGTGCTGACGAAGGCTTTAGCCGTAACGTCCAGTTTGTTTCTTGTAATCGTGTTCTAGTAAAGCTGACACTATACTTCTCTCGTTTTTTGATGATTCATTCATTGCCTATATTTGGTCAAGCATTTAATTCACTCGCCCTTAATGCGATGACCAGAACCGCTTCTCTTTGGTGAGGCGTGTGATGTTCCCTGGTACTGATGATGTTGCTGCTAGATATTTCGATGACTTTATAAATCGCATAGATTTATTGAATTTCGGGTACTGCCTTTGCAGAGGCAGACCAAATGATATCGCGAGCCTTAAACGATCCGCGGTCTGGTCATGCCCCTTCACTGTCGTGTGTCAGGCCTGGTGGGTTACAGTGTTTGTATTCTGTGTGCCAGTTAATGGACCTAATGCCACATGTCAGAGTGTACCTTCAGAATATAACATAAGCAGAAACGACTGTTTTGTACTGATAGTGAAAGCACAGTGATGGCATCGACGCATACGAAACTTTGGTTGTTTGAGAACTTCAACGGTTACTTGGACAGGTTTGGAAGGGGAGCATTGATGGAAGCAGGCCGGCTTCAATGACGTTACTAATTTGTTTCCTGTCTTTGAAGGAGTAGGCAACAATTATATTGAAAGAAGGCCAGAGTGTAATTTACTGCATTGGTTTGGGAATCGCTGAATACGCCTTCGGTGGGAAAAAACTCCGTAATTAGGATACTGTTTTGAATGGCCTAAATCAGGGGTGGCCAACACGAGGCCCGCGGGCCGCATGCGGCCCGCCGGGAGTCATGTTGCGGCCCGGAGAGTGGGAAGAGACGATGTGGTCGAAGCATTAGAACGCTTGCTTGTTTACATTAATTTTAAAATAAGAATTAGGTGCGTGGCCCGGCAGGAAATATTATTTCTGAAATTTGGCCCGCCTGCTGAAAAGGTTGGCCACCCCTGGCCTAAATGAAAATAGACAACCTAACAAACGCCATAAAAGTCATGTAAGGATTGTGCTTATTTCAATAAAGCAAATAGGACAATCATTTTTAATATCTGGACTAATATATTGCAGGCCCTTTAAAGGAAGTTGCGATCAACTTCAGGTTGATTTTGCTACATTGTGATATATGACAGAAGATGTGACATAAACAGGGGAGAGACCGAGAGAGAGGGGGAGGGAATAGAGAGAGAAAGAGAGAGAGAGAGAGAGAGAGAGAGAGAGAGAGAGAGAGAGAGAGAGAGAGAGAGAGAGAGAGAGAGAGGGAGGGAGAGATCCAATGATTCTTTGACGAGAAGGAGGCACGTCGTGGGAAAACAGGTGTGTGTAGGAAACTTACACAACTGAGAACATATAACAGTATCAGGAAAATCAACTTCATTGAAATGTCAGATTAAAGAGCGGATTGGTGAGTCCTGATCCCCGATGCCTGCTCCAGACAAGAAACCTGAAGAAAATAGTACATTCATAACGCCTTCGTCAATTCTGGCAGGTCGTCTGTAGAACGCCGCTCTCTTCAAGAGTGTCTCGACCCCTTGCCAGTCCCCCTGCCTCATACAACCTCATGCTCACATTTCAAACAACAACAAAAAAGAAAAAGAAAACAACTGTCCCCAAATAGTTTCCTGCTATGGGTATATGAAGTGACAGCCCCATCACATGTTGTAGGTGTGGGAGCAAGGCGGAATAGGTGGCCAATCTTTCCCTTAGTTTGGCAAGCTACGTGACCAGGTCTCGAACCCGGGTCAGATCGTGTTTATGACATTTCTAGCGCAGTTCGCTATCAACTTCGCTGTCACATCGGCCACTTCATGCCCAAGGTGTTCCCTGTTGGCGCCATGTCTAGTTGAGGGACACGTGGAGGACAAGAGTGCTACAAGACGGTACAATTACATGTGGGCATATAACAGACCGACAATGAGTGGACGGAAGGATGCCAGAGTGTTCTGTGAGAACACGGCACAGAGCGTGGTTGAGACGCTTTCGCTGCCTATACTTTACTGAACCATGAATTATGTAAGTACAGTCAGTAAGTAAAAGACACTTTTACATGCCTTAAAGGAGCACAGAGCATATAGTGCTCGACCCGTATTTTTGCAATGATGTGATAGTGGTTGCTGTGTACAGTGGCATACCCGTGGCCTTGACTTTCCAAGATATTTCCTGGTAGTCATCTTAGGCTGGTTCCACCTGGGAAACAAGGTCAATTATAAAATTGTGAATCCGTCCCGATGTGGAACGAACTATGTCCACCAGCTGGCAGGTACATGTCTTGCCACTACGGTATCGCGGCTGCCGTGAATGATGGCATGCCACACACTTCATACTCTGATTTGGGTTGAATAACCCCACGTTACATATGGACCGGGAGTTGGGTAGCGAAGTGGATGAAGTCTCTATGAACGCAACGTGATAATGCAGAGTATGTTGGAGGTTCATTGCAGTCGACTGTCAATAGGGAGACGGCACTAGATGATGATGATGATGAATTTTGTTACTGTATTTCTTCTCTACGTTAATTAACCGGCATTGTACCTCAGGGGATAGTGAGAGGCGCAGTTTTGTCATTCCCCGTCACACGGAGTCGAGGGTTCGAAATCCACTGCGGGAGATTTGGAAACAGACCGATTTGCGTTGATTTCTATGGTATGAGGCGTCGGCCGTTCAGAAATCAAGGGCAAACTACTGAACTAACATTGTCTAGTAAATCACAGCCAATAAATGCTAGAGATGAATGTAATGTCGTGTAAAGGACATGCAAGCAACTTTCAAACTTGGTTGTTACATCTAACTCAATGGGATCCACGAGATCTTCTGTCAAGCAAAATAAACGGCCGAGAGGGAGCTGTAAGTGTTAACGATCATTCTAACGTTACCAACCGCACTTTCAAATATAAGGAAAATGTTCAAATAAACATAGGATACAATTAACGAAGTAAGAATCAAATATCCAACAAGAGTAATTCAAATGTTAAGCCTGGTGCTTGATGGTCAAAAAGGCGTTGAGCGAAAAATGTGTCCCAAACGATTTGTTATAAAGAGGCAGCGTAAATGAAGCCATGCGATCGAGTGAAGTAAGTTGTTAACTCAACGGATATAGCGAGAAGTTAGCACTTAACGGCCTGGGGAGAAATCTAAACATCCTTCTCAATTCAAATAAGCAAGGAAGTGTCTAATGTTTAAGTTGTTTTTTAAACGCAGGTAATGTTGAACTTCTCCTGGATCTTTCTTTGCCTTGTTCTCAAGTATAAATATTTTACATTTTATATATAATAAATAAGCGCCTCTCCATTAAATTTATTTTTAGCTGGCTCATATTTCCTGGAGTAGACTTTAAATAAAAACGAAGGGTATCCTTCAGGAAGATCTTGATGCACAAAAATAGTGGATCTAACAGAGAAAGCAAACTAAAGATGCCAGGAGCTGTGTATTTTCTCTCGTGTCACTAGAATTTTAGGGAAATTACTGGAAAAGTGTTTTCCCCCTTTATTATTCTGAAATGTGATGCTTTTGTTACCATCATCGTGTGATGTCTCAGTTCTTTGGGTTTAAATGTTGTAATCAAGGGTTTTGTTGTTGTTGTTGTTGTTGTTGTTGTTGTTGTTTTCAAATTGTTTCTTTCTTCTTTGTAAGTCAGGTCTTTGTCAGATGTGACTAATCTACCATATGACAGTAGACTGTACTACCTACGTCATGTTAGCGCCGAATGTTGGACGGCGCACGCCAAACTCGACACCCCACATTGTGCCAACGGCTTTGGGCGGAGGAGCGCAATTGGGAAGGTACAAACCTAAAGACTAATGTCATGGAAGGACAGACCAGACCTAAGCTTTGATAGGCAACTGGTCTTGGATCGAAGCTCCGACAAGCGGACAGTTAGTATTGTCCTTCTTTGTTGCAGCTTCTGAAGCCTGTCTTGTTCCAGATGTAATGGCGTTACTTTTCCTCTGGAGTAAACTAGGCAGGCGAGAGAGGGATCATGCTGCATGGACAACACGTGGTCTCTCAATTTAGCCCAGGTTTTGTGTTATGTATACGTTTAATTCCATTTTACAAACTATCGTCTGTCAAAATGACAAAGGACTGGTCGTGTTTGTTTGTTGTTGTTGTTGTTTTTTTTTTGGTACTCCACGCAATGTAATGTAATGTTGTCACTATTGTTCAAAGCCCCGCCGTCTCCCGTCTTTGTAATAATTTCTGAAAAGTTGATTTCTTCGTTAAACGAGTTAAAGATTCCTAAATCTTGTCACTGGATCTTCTCGTGCATATCTCATTGTGTGGTCTCATTTTACATTTACACCCTTTAAAAGGTTTTGCCGCAGATAAATTGTGTGTCTTTGTTTTAATTTTGGGGGTGGTTCTGTCACAATGAACACACAGCAACATGTATCAAATTCTTCCTATGTTTTCGAGTATGGAATAATATATTCACACTAATGTTTTTGCCTTGGTTGAATGTCGGTCAAAACATATTTGATTCACAGACATTTCAAATACCATCGATCGCACTTACAGTAGTCCAGATATTTCTAAAAGATAAAGATTAGTACAATTAGCAGTTCTTCAAATCTTGCTTGACGAGACACAGACAGACAGACAGACAGACAGACAGACAGACAGACAGACAGACAGACAGACAGACAGACAGACGGGCGGGCGGGCGGGCGGACGGATGGACGGACGGGCGGACGTGACGGACGGACGGACGGACGGGCGGGCGGGCGGGCGGTTGGGCGGGCGTTCGTTCAGGATGTTCGTTTAGGTGAATCGTTGTTGCAGTTTCTTTTTTAGTTACAGTCATTTAGATACATTTGCTGCATGGGCAAATAGATCGGTGTGTCAGCATAAACACTGACAAGTGCAGCACTACCCTATTTACCCTCTCTCCAAAACAAAAGGCAGGGATCATCCAGATAAATGGAAAATCCCTAAAAGATGATAAAGAACCAATATACTTTGGAGTAACATTTGATGGCAGGCTGACATGGAGAAAGCACATCAACAAATCAGTAGCTAAAGCCAGCAGGAAAATAGCCATTCTGAGAAAGCTAAGTGGAACCACATGGGGAGCCAGTACGAAAATACTTAGCAAAGTTTACCAACAGAGCATACGACCACACCTGGAACGCGTGGTGTTCAGCATCAAAAACCACACTACAAGAGCTGGACAAGGTGCAAAATCAAGCACTTAGAGTCACCACAGGAGGGATGAGATCAACCCCTATAGTGGAAATGGAGAAGATGGAGAGGACACAAGCACTGAGTGAGCGCAGAGATACGAAAACGCTAATACAAGCAGAAAAGTTCCTCAGCTTGCCAGGCCACCCCATGAAGAACAGATTTGAAAACCTAGCTATGGGGCGGTTGAAAAGAAGTAGTTTTATCCACCAGGCCAAACGACTCTGCAGAGAAACCACTGATCTGCCCACAGTTGGTATCCCCCTAACAACTATTCCAGAGCGAACTCTGGAACTCCTATATTTAGACCAGGGGTGGGCAAACTACGGCCCGCCAACTGATTTTATGCGGCCCGCGAGGGCATTTAGGAATAAAAATTTTTACTTCGTTTTTAAGTTATTGTGTTGAATTTTAAAGAATTTCATGTACCGTTATGATTATTTTAACATTTTTGATAAAATTTCTTTCTCATTATCTATTTTTGTAAACAGTCCTTGACCTTCGTAATGTAATGCTTCCTCTTCTTCTTTCCTTCGCCTTAAATATGTCTATAACTGCAATGTTGCCTCTTGTATGAATTTAACTGTCCTTTTTAGTTCACTCAGCAGTCCATAGAGTTTATCTTCCACTGTCGTCTCTGTAGGCCAGAAGGTTTGCCTAGACATGTTGTAATTTGGCAGTCTATGAGTATGTGCTCTGCTGTCTGCGACGATAATCCACATGTACACATGACTGATTCACCAATCTTTAATACTGTATACATGTGGTTGCGTAATCTATTGTGTCCTGTTCTGAGGCGCAATATAATGACTTGTTCTGGTCTGTCCATAACGTGGTAGTCGTCTTGGGCAGTTTTGGTAGCCTTCTGACTGATTTGATCATTCTTTTCTTTTGATGGTATGTAACGGGCACATCAGGCTGTTCTTCTTTTGCTCCTTCCTTAGCCAATCGATCAGTTCTGTCGTTCCCGGGTACTCCACGGTGGGATGGTATCCACTGTATGGTGACCTTACGCTGGCTGCTAAGTTCAGAAAGTAGTGTCCTTAGTACTGGCAATTTCCAAGACATCGTTTTGTTTTCGTTGAGGTGAGTTTCTTGCAAGCAACATACGCTTACCTTTTCTTGGTCCAAGATGTTTTCTAGTTTTATTGTTTTGTTGCTGAATCCCTCCGCATTCCAGTGCATTAGTTTTAATCTTTGTTTGGTATGGCAAGACGCTCAATTCTCAGGTCCCCTGGCCCCACAGGACATCTGAGAAGGATCTCCAGTAGCTGTGGTTGGACCCTTTCAAGGCATATGGCCCGGCACTGCACCTGCCTGGGGGTCCAAAGCAGGGCGAGCACCGTAATATTTAGCAGTAGTCGACATATTTCATTGCGTGTGATTGGTGGCATCCTGGTTTCTGTGGTGCGCCTCCTGGCTGGTTGCCTCTGTATTCAGCACCTTTACTTTGCTAGAGCAGACTGTGGTCTTACTCGAATTTAGGTGTGTAAGCACGCACACACATGTCTGCGCATGCATGTTCGTGCATACACATTTAGAGCGTTCTGGATATTTCTCGGTGCTAGTGACTAGCCGCCGCCCCTTCTCCTGTTAGTTAAAACAGTTCCGCATCGAGAGGGCCAGGAGTTGGACTTTTGCTGCATAGGCGATGAATGCACAAGCCATTAGGGTATATATGCAAGGTTGGGCGCTCACCCCAACTAGGTCCCTGGCTACATACAGCAACATTTGGAACCATGTAATGCTAAAATGCGAATTTATAGATTTTATATAGAGAAATATTTATTGACATGTAAAAATTTAATAAGGATGATTTTATGAAAAACAGATATTTCTCCGGTGAATAAAATAATTTATTTTGCAAGAAAATATTAAATTTAAAAGTCTTTTGCTGTTATAAACTATTTCCACATTTATAATGTTCAAATTAATTTATTTGTTATAGTAGTCTTGAAATATTGCTGAAATTTATGCTGAGTTTATTAATGTTTTCCGGATACTTTATTTTCATACACAGCCGGAAGTAGGTTTTGTTTCATTTCCATTTTAAAGTTTTGTACAATTCTAACTGTTCGAATTTTATTAAAACAATTAGTGTAAATAACAAACGTAAGATTGAAGATGAATGTCCTGTTTTTAATGATGAGTGGACAACTAAGTACTGTTTTATAAAAGTTGGTAGCAAATCAGTTTGCTTGTTGTGTCGTAGGTCAGTGGCTGTCTTCAAGAAGTAAAATTTAAAAAGACATTATAAAGCAAAACATTCCGATTTTGGATACAATTTAATAACCGAAGGGAGGGAAAGGAAATGCCTGAAGTTGGTGAAAAATTAGGAGAAACAGTAAACTGTTTTCACTAAACAGTCTTCAATTCAAGATGCTGCAACTGAAGCTAGTCTTGTGATGTCACACAGAATTGTAAAACAGAACAAGTCATTTTCTGATGGCGAGTTCATCAAGGAATGTTTGCTTGATGCAGCAAACATGTGTCCAGAACAAAAACACAAATTTGACAACATTACTTTATCAAGGAGGACTGTGGTCAGACGTGTTGACAAGATAAGTGGCAATTTGATGCATAAACTTCAAGATGCAAGTAAACGATTTGTGTGGTACTCTCTTGCATTGGATGAGAGTACCGATGTACAAGATATTGCCAAATTATTTATATTTATACTAGAATAAACACTTCTTTCAAACTCACTGAAGAGTTACTGAGTGTTGAGTCACTCAAAGACACAACCACAGGCCATGATATATTCAATGCTGTTACTAACTGTATTGAAAGAACTGGGTTGGTTTGGAACAAGATGGCAAGTGTTACAACTGAAGGAGCTCGTGCTTTGACTGGAAAAAATGTAGGTCTGGTAAAGTTTATAAGTGATAAGATTAGAGCAGAATATCCAGACCACGCATTATTACCACTTCACTGTGTGATTCATCAAGAAAGTCTGTGTAAAACTGTTTTGAATATCAAGCATGTTATTGACCCAGTTGTCAGTGTCATCATCCTCGTCAGATCAAGAGGACTTAATCACAGACAGTTGTTCTCACTATGCATTCACTGTTGTTGTATAAGCTTCTACATAGATTTGTTAGATGTGTATTCTCTCCATATTGTTTAAGGATTTCCCACAGCTTGTTTCTATCTACTCTATCAAATGCCTTTTCTTGGTCGACAAAGGCTAAGTAGAGTATTTCATTGAATTCTATTGATTTTTCTATAAGTTGTCTAAGAGCAAAAATGACATCTGTGCGTCCATTGTTTTTCCTAAATCCAAGTTGTGTTTCGCTTAGCTGGGGTTCTATAGACGTTCGTAATCTTTTATCAAGAATTTTGCTAAATATTTTCCCAGTATTATTCAACAGTGAAATGCCTCTGTATTGTGTGCAATCTCTGTTGCTGCCTTTGTTTTTTTTTTTTTTTTTTGTTTGTTTTTTTTCAAATTGGGATAATTCTGGCGTTTCCCCAGTCTCGTGGTGTCTGTTGTTCTGCCCAATAGTCTATGTAGTCATGCTGTTCCTACTTCTCTTGCTGCTTTAATTAGTTCATTTGGTATTTCATCTCGTCCTGGTGATTTGTTCAATGGGGCTAATCTGGCGGCTTCTATAAATTCTTCTGTCAGTATGTCTGGTTCTAGTTCTTCAGCGGCATCTGTGTCGGTTTCTTGAATTCCTGTGATATCTGATGGGATGTTGAGAAGTTGTTCGAAGTACTGTTTCCATCTTATTAGGATTTCTTTTTGTTCAGTTATTGGTTCTCAATTGTCGCTGTTAATTATTTCAGTTGGGTCAATGGGTTCTCTTCTGGTTCTTATTGCACTTATCTTTTTGTAGAAGTTTATAGTTGCCTCCTTATAGTATTTATTTAGGGTTTCTCCATACTGCTCTCAGTCGTTTTGTTTTTCTCTCTTTACTATTCTGTTCATATGTCCTCTCGCTATTCTATATTCTGTATAATCGCATTACTGTTTGCTCTTCGACCACTTTTTATATTTTTCCTGTTTGTCTTTCATAGCGTTCTTTACTTCTGCGTTCCATCAACTTGTTATTTTCTTTTTCCGTGTTTTTGCGTATTTTCGTGGTTCCACATGTTATTTTTGTTGTATTTAAAATGCTTGATTTGAACATCTCCCATTCTTCTCCCGCCGTATTTCTTTCTATAGGTAATTTTACAAAGATTTCAGTTAGTTATTCTCAAAATGTTCCCTCACTGCCTCGTCTTAGAGGTGTTTTAAGTTTACTGATTCGCATGGCATGTATTTTCCTGGTCTTTGCTTTCTTCTACAGATAGTTCTTATTGTGGCAGCGACTGCTTTGTGGTCTGTGTTTATACTTAAGTTGGGCACTGCCCTTGCATCTAATATATTTCTCTTTCTGTTATTTCTCGTTAATATAAAATCAATTTGGCTTTTAGTATCTAGATCGTTCCATTTATACCAGGTGTATATGTGTGAGTCTTTGTGTTTATAGAATGTGTTTGTTATATAGAGGTCGTAACTGATTCAATGCCTAACAAAAATTAAGTTTGGACCAGACATGGTACACTATCAAATGAACAAGTATTATAAACAAAGTTTCCGTCACTAAGCATTAAAAGTGAGGAAAATACCACGAAACAAAACATATAACACGATGACCCTAGTATGGTGATATATCGTCTTTCTGTCCAAATGGGAGGTCATTTTTTGGAGATATTTTATCCTTCGGAACGAATCAGTTAATAAACGAATAATGCATTGGCTGAAATACTAAATACATAGTCACTGACATACCCCACTCCACATTAGAACAATATCAGTGACAATGTATTTAGTACTTCGGCCAAAGTATTATTTATTAATATACTTCATACGATGTATAATTCTGCAGTATGCGCCTGAAGAGATGCAGCCGAATATGTCAGGCACGAAATCGTGCAACATACTGTTTGTGGCTTTATTCAGTTTTCAAACATGATTGAAATGCCGCCCGCTGTGGCTTAGGGGTAGTGAACGCTGCAGGCGATTTGGAAGCAGACTGAATTGCCTTGATTTTTAACAGTGCAATTAGTGTCGTTAACATACGGCTGTGAATCCTGGACAATTAGTAAACCGGCGAAAAACAATCCCTGGCAGCCTGTGAGATGGGGTTTTAAAGAAGAATGCTGAAAATTAATTGGACACCAAAATGAACAATCTGGACGTTTTAAGGGAAGCGGAGTCGCAATGACAACTTATCACAAATATCAGAAAGAAGCAGTGTGGCATATTGAAAAGTCCTTACCCTTTCCTAGCATTAACTCCCTTAAAAATAAACAACCCCTTACAATTACTGTTTAAGTATCTTGCTTAATGTAGGAGTAGAAATTAAAACAGCGATAGACTGACCATGGCACAGCTTAATTGATTTGGCTTTATTTTGGTTCAGGCACCTGGCCAAGACCGGCTAGTTTTTAAACAAAGGCTGAGTGTAGCCATTTTTGGTCAGTACAACACAAAGGCAGACATGTGAAAGTTTCCCCGTGTGGGGAAAAGGCAATTTTGCCTTAAAATATATCATTCTCTGAAGCTATTGGTATGTTATATCTACATTATTAAGATGTATTTATGTATTACATAGACCAGTATGTTTAATTAAGAATTAGAATAATAAGTCAACAATTCTCTTAAACCAGGCTGGATGATGTTTACCAATGAAGCACATGTGGGTGCCATGCTGTAATTTTCCCTATGTTTTACAATGTCAAATCCCTATGTTAAATCTTTTATAGGCATTATGAACTTATATCTAACTAATAGTGCTTATCCTTAAATATTATGTGGACTGTAGAGTATCAACTCGCATGTCAGGAACACATTCAGAGAACTCGTTTCTGGTAATTTCATATTCCTATGAATAATAACTTCTACGCATGGTGAACTATATCTCACTATCTATGCTTAGAAATCTGCAAATAACCTATGTACTGTAGAGATGAACTCTGAAGAACATTTTCAAAGAAATCATTTCTCAATGTGGGACTCTTGATTACATACTTCGTAGTAGAGAACTGGTGTCTGCAACTTTCAAATATCCTATGTAGTGTAAATTCACTGTTAAGGATATCTCTGAACTTGTTTTATCCATGCAGGGACATACAAATGATTACGCATATTCCTGACTCTTAGTGACGAGATAAAATGATTTGCCACATCATAATCTGTAACTTGGAACTATAGTGCTAAATTTTAGTGCAATCCTTTTGTTAACAGATTAGTAACCACTCCATATGAGTAGGGACATGTAATCATTTCATAAAATATTGCTAGGGAAATGCCATGTTTGAGAATATAAATTCTAGAACGAAGGAAGTAAACGCTTGATAAAAAGGAATGTTCGGATAGATGTACCTTCAATCCGCATCACCTCACTGTAGTAGGAACAGAAGCGAAAATTGATGTGAATAAATTGCTTGCAATATTCAGAATACTGGACCATGCGGCATAAGTTATTCTAATAAATACACTCCGAATAAAATCAGTCATTGGCAAAATATATCACAGCGGTTACTATCCTCATGTGCTGTACGCAGTGGGGGAAAACAATGTATGATTTAGTTTATGGATTAACCCCTGAAGAAAATTCAAAACCATTGGCTCCGGCATTAAATTTTATGATTAAAATTATTATGTATGATTATCATGTACTTAGTATCAGAGAAATGTATGTTTGTTTTCTCGGTTATGAGAACTTTTCTATGTCCTGATTGTTACTTTTTACTGGGAAATACACATTGTAATGTGACTCCTGTGGAAACATGAGATGATGTAGGAAATATGTGTATGTCAGTACTTAAGAAGTAAATGTTGAATAGCCTTGGCCTAATGATGATTATAGTGCCGAAAGGAAGATGCAGCATTAGAAACTACAGATATTCTGTATAGGCTATTCTCTTCAAGTAATGAGAGATACAATATCAACATGTTGGATGGACAGAATGACTTCACTCATCTAATAGTCCCAGTAACAACAGAACATAATATAAAGTGAGAAAATACCTTACTCACTATTAAGAGTCACAATGGCTCTACACCAGCAACGAGGGACAGTGGAACGTGGACACCCACTCTTTTCCCATTTTCGTCCTGTTGGTTGTATTTTTGTTTGTAATTGTGTTGTAAACCTTTTACCATAACACAGTAGGTTAATGCTCGGGTTGTATTCTTGTCATCCCTTTTCTATAGAAGAGCAGCAAGTGGTGGTTGAATTTGGTGGGACTATATCACTGAAACTGGATCCTGGGTCAACAGCCAGAAAGTGAATGTCCTAACCATAGTCTGGATCTAGCAATACCTCAATGTTTACTGCTGCGCTCAATAGCTTCATAGCGAGCAACAGAAAATTTGAAGACAACTGACTGGGTGAGTGATTAAGTCCTATTTTAGTAGGAATATCCAGGATGGACTTCACGATCTAATAATCTACAAAGATGAAGATCAACAGAGTACTGACAACAGTGTATCGTTTGCTTTACTCCTGAGAAGCACCACCTATGGCCTCATCATTCAACCAAATCAGTGAAACTATGGGACAATCCTACTACAAGTTACTAAAACTAACAACAGTGAGTAACCTTCAACTGTTGGTTGGATTACCAAGTTAATATCCAACAATGGATAAGTCTTCGAAAGAACGTCTCACAGCTGCAACAGTCAAACATAAAACTTCAGCTACCCAACACCAAGTTCTAGCTATGAACACCAACCCGAACAAATGAGGAGAAGACACTGAACCAATACAACCAAGGTACCCCCCTCTGCTGTGTGTCCACCGTGACGAAGTAGAGGGGCTTGTGCGTCCCAATGACCCCAAGAGCTATGCCGACGGTAGCACAGCTACTGGTAGGGCCACCCATGTCGGACAGGTCAAGGGAGAGGGACCAGACGAAGAGACACACAAACCTGCTGCCTTGTAGGTAGACTGGGGACAGTCAAAGGCTAGGGAAAGCACCCCGAATACATGCTTGTCAAAATCGGATGTACTGAGCCACAGGCTTGACAAAGCAGTGCAACGTAAAACCTGCTGCCTTGTAGGTAGACTGGGGACAGTCAAAGGCTAGGGAAAGCATCCCGAATAAATGCTTGTCGAAATCGGATGTACTGAGCCACAGGCTTGACAAAGCAGTGCAACGTAACTTAATTCATGATGTCACAAATCAAAATTAATCGTTATGGTGCTAATCCCGTGAAGTCCCATCAGGCGGTGATAGTGCCGGGCCCCCTGCCTCGAGGGGTTCCACCCATGACTACTGGTGGTCACCTTCCCCTGTGCTGTGGAGTCAAGGCACAGAGGAGTAGGTTAAGAGCTATTGACCAAATACCCCGGACACTCAACATACTACAGTGGAATGCCGAAGGAGTTTACAAGAAGAAAGACTCCCTAACACAGCGTCTTCATAAAGATAGAATAGATGTGGCATGCATTCAAGAGACACACCTCAACGCCAATCACAAATTCTCAGTCAGAGGATATCAGGCCACACGTTTCGACCGCGAAGGACACAAAGGAGGAGTTCTAATACTTACACGAAATACAATACCTTGCAGCGAAGTATCTGTGATCTCTGACAACCAAACGGAAATTATAGGTGTTGATATAATGATAAAGGACGTGAAAATAAGAATTTACAATCTGTATAGCCCAGCAGATAAGGACCTTACACTCTCAAACATGAAAATAACTGACACAAACTGCATTATTGTCGGAGACTTTAATAGCCGTTCAGAAAGATGGGGATACCCAGATACTGACAAAAGAGGAGATGAATTGGAGGACTGGGAAATAGACTCAAATCTCCATCTACTCAACAAAGCGGATGACACACCGAGCTTCTACTCCAGAAGATGGCTTACCACTTCTACTCCAGACTTAGCTTTCTGCACAGGAGACATCCTCCACAAAATTGATCGCCATGTGCTGGACCAATTAGCAGGTAGTGACCACAGACCAATCAAGCTTGTAATGAATATGGAGTATGTTCCACAGGAACAAAAGCCCTTGCCCCGCTGGAATTACAAACGAGCAGATTGGGACAGATTTGCCATACTAACAGACAAATATTGTGAAAACATAAATACACGATATGGCAACATAAAGCAAATGGTGGGAAGTCTAAATAGAGCGATAATACAGTCAGCCACTGAGTCCATTCCTAGAGGAGCGAGAAAAAATTACAAACCATACTGGACTGAAGAACTACAAAGTTTGGAGGACAAAGTTGAAGATGCCAGGAAGACAGCAGAGAGAGAACAAACAATTGAAGCTAATATCTCTCTCAAAGCCATCTCAGCAAAATATAAAAGAACAGTAAATCAAACAACAAGAGATTGTTGGAGGGAAAAAACAGAAAACCTGAATTTTGACAGGGATGCAAACAAACTATGGAAACTAGTGAAAGCCATGAACAATGAAGGACCTAGAAACAAACAAATAACAATTAAAGAAGGAAATGCATTGCTTACAGGAAAAAAGGCTGCAAATGCACTAATGGAACACTATGAAAATGCAAACCACATTGATATTACAACCGAACAGAAGAAAGCAATCAAAGACAAACAGATACATCATAGAAATACAGAGACAGCAGCAGAATATATGATGGCAAATCTAACAATGGAAGAAATGGAACAGGCAATGAATACCCTAAAAAAGAAGAAATCACCAGGAAAGGATGGAATCACAAATGAAATGCTACTAGGACTAGGCACCAAGGCAAAGAAGAAACTACTAGCAGTCCTAAATAACAGCTGGAAGAGAGGAATAGTCCCACAGGCATGGAAGGAAGCTATACTAATACCAGTCCCAAAGAAAGGAAAAGACCTGGAAGAACCAAATGGCTATCGACCTATCAGTCTACTTAGCTGTGTAGGAAAATTAATGGAACGCATTATCAATGGCAGGCTAACATGGCATCTGGAAGAAAACAAACTCTTAACACCACGCCAAGCAGGATTCAGAAAGTACAGATCCACTGAAGATCAAATAACCTATATAGCTCAGGAAATAGAGGATGCCTTCCAAGAGAAAAAGCACACACTAGCAGTCTGGATAGATTTAGAAAAAGCATTTGATAAAGTATGGAAGGAAGGACTGAAAGTAAAACTGCAAAACATGCATGTTTGTGGAAAAATGTATAAATGGATCAGCCACTACCTTGAGAACAGAACTGCCAGGACAAAAGTACAAGGACAAACAAGCAAAATGATGCTGCTGGAGCAAGGTGTCCCCCAAGGAGGAGTTCTTTCACCAACATTATTCCTATCATATATAAATGACATCACAGGAAATTTTCCAGCCAGAGTACACACATCCTCCTTTGCAGATGACCTAGCCATATGGACATCTGAAGAATATATTAGTACAGCTAACAGCAGAATACAGCAAGCCTTATTAGCGCTAGAGGACTGGTCAAAATCATGGCTAGTGAAGATAAGTGAGGAGAAAACAACATGCACAGTGTTCTCCCTCTCAAATAAAACTCAGCAACCTAAGCTGGTATTGAATGGAAAAATATTGCGTCATGAAGAAAATCCAAACTATCTAGGAGTCACCTTTGATCGTCGCCTGACATGGAAGACACAGGTTGGAAAAAATCAAACAAGAGCAAGGCAGAGAATGGCAATCATGAAAAAGCTTGCTGGTACAATGTGGGGAGCAGATGAGAAAGTTCTCAAGAAGTTATATACTGGACGGGTGAGGCCAGTACTGGAATATGGCATTGCAGCTTGGGCAACAGCAGCTAAGTCAAACTTTAACAAAATAAGTAGAGTCCAAAACCAAGGAATGCGAATCATAACTGGAAGCCTGAAGACAACGCCTATTAATGAACTAGAAAAGATCACTTGTTTACAACCAATGCAGGATAGAAGAGATAGCAGAGCCCAGCAACAAGCAGAAAAATTTAGAAGATTGACAGACCACCCTATGCACAACAGATTTAATGGTTTTGGAAAGGGAAGACTGAAGCGTAGCAACTTTGTAGAAACTGCAAAACGAAGGATTAGGGCAGATCCTATACTTAACATATCAACAGTCAAGCCCATATACAATGCACACAAGTTCCCAGCTTGGAGACAGCAGCAACTGCCTGAGATGATAGAAAACATTCCTGGTATTGAGAAAAAGAACACTCAGCATGAAACCGAAAGAAGAGAAATAACCCTAAACTACATAAAAGAACATTACCCAAGCAGGAATTGGACCCATGCATATACAGATGGATCAGCCAAAAATTCAATAGAGAATGGAGGAGGAGGAATTCTCCTAAATGTAAAAAATGGAGTGAAAAAAACACATTCAATGGCAACTGGAAAATTTTCAAGTAACTTCAAAGCGGAGGTAGAGGCTCTGAAAACTGCAGCAGAAATGCTCCTGATGGAGGAAAATAAAGAGAAGCAAATAGCTATCTTCACAGATGCAAAGTCAGCTGTCTCAATACTGAAGAGCAATAACAGCACAGAACTAACTGACCTAAGAGCAGCACTCCATGGTCTATGCCAGAAATCCAAAAAAGTTGTAATACAGTGGATCCCATCACATTGCAGTATACCTGGAAACGAAGAGGCTGACAGACTGGCAAAAGAGGGCGGACGACTACCACAGCCTGACATAGACATAACCTATAATGAGGCAAAGAGGTTGATAAAAAGCACTTATAGAACCAAATGGGAATCAGAGCATCCAGGCCATCAGAAGGATGATGCATATTACAAACTCGACCGAAGAGAACAAGTAGCAATCTTCAGACTCCGCACAGGACATAACAGGCTGAAATACCACTTGTTCAATAAACTAAAGATAGGAGATACCGATGAATGTAATTGTAGAACTGGAAAAATGACAGCAAAACATTTGCTGCAGGATTGCCCAACGTATGCAGAACAGAGAAAGATATTTTGGCCCACACCTGCTTCATTTGAGGACAAGCTCTATGGAGATATCAACAAGCTAAAGTTGACCGCAGCTTACTTTAACTACATACAGGTTGACATTTAAAGGTGCATGAAGACCCAGAGGCATGAAATGGAATATTGCTTGGATAGCAAATCCATTATGTGGAAAGTCCAAATCGAAAGCTTGCTGTGTGGGCTTCATAAAAAGGCTGGAAAAGTGTCCTAGTGGCACGAAATGGAATATTGCTTGGATAGCAAATCCATTACGTGGAATGTCTGAATCAAAAGCCCATTGTGTGGGCTTCATAAAAGGTGGAAAAGTGTCCTAGTGGCATGAAATGGAATATTGCTTGGATAGCAAATCCATTACATGGAAAGTCCGAATCGAAAGCTCACTGTGTGGATGTCATCTGCAGACTGCATACTTCTGGTTTCCGGAAGAACAGCCTATGGTGAACGGAAGGCCCAATATACGGAAGTGAAGCTAAGCAGCCATGTGCAGGACGTGACGATTTCTTGGGTGAGCCCAGTACCAGAGCGCTATGTATCGGCTCTGCAAGTATGGAAGCCTCCTTGGATGGCGGGGAATGCCCATGGTCTGCCCCTGCCTTCCCTTGAGGGCTGACCAGGATCTTTGGCTGTTCTATATGGACCAGCTGGGATGGGGGATAACACCACAACAGTAAGAGTCAAACGTCCTAAGAAACCCGGTCAACAAATGCCCGCAGAAGTCGGATGTGTCGGCCTAACGGCGCAAGAACGCAGCTCTGCTGTAAACAGGCACAACGCAATCACATCCGGAAAAAAAACTCCGGATGAACGAAGAAGAAGAAGACAACCAAGGTACCAACTGAAAACCATAACTACACCAGATTACCTCGGGGATCCAAAACCTGAACCCTATCAGATAAAAGACCATATGAAAGCAACTAAATGCCTCTACATCAGCAACAAGAGGAATCATCTAATTGTTTGCAAACCTGTTTCTGTGCTGGATTTATTCATCTGTGGATATATGTAGGTATAGATCAATTGTGGCCCTAGTCACAGATACTACCATGAGATGCCTCTCAGTCAATTAAAGTTCTACACTGGACTAGATAACACCGACTAACTCCTTGCCGGTCCAATGTCAGCCTAAATGCCATGGGTTATAGACTCGCGACTAGGTGGGTGAAACCTCTGTGTAAGCCAATTTGGTAGTTAGATATTATAAGCCGAGAAGCTGAATGGACGTCAACTTTTCATCAGACCTGATGATAAAGGGAATTACCTTCTGCAAAGCTTAAGTGGAAATCCTGAAGTATGACCAACCTGAGGCACCAAATTTCACAAAAAAAGGGCACTGAGCCTAAGGCAACAGAATATTCGTGATTCTAGCCCCAACGGAGGGGATATATGATGTGTGATTTTTCAATTCCTGGATTATGGATTATAAAATAGTCACCAGCCAATTACCAGTGGATAAATATTAGGAACACAACTGAGTGCATTAATTCGGTACCCAGATAATGGGAAAAGGATCTAATCTACAGCAAAGATGAGCCCTTAACCGCACACCAGGAGATAAATGACTCTATTAATTAGTTTAATTAGTAGTACAAAATGCTGTTTATATGTTGGTTTTTTCTGAAGGTAATAGGTCAGTAGTTTTTTTTCCAATGGTATATATGTATAGTATTTTGACACCAACTCAGTATTTTTAAAATGAGAAAATTGTAAAAGGTGTCAGAAACAAATGTTTATATGTTGGGTTCTATATACTTAGATCATTATTTGCCTTAATTATGAGGGTAAATGAAAGTAGAACCAATTTGTGGTTGTTGTCTTGTTTGTAATAACATTGTATTTTTCTATGGTGAAATGGGATAAATGTGTTTTGATAATGAAAATCATTCCCATGCCTGTCTGAAAATGCATAGTGTTCATTACACATATATATATGTAACTGCAGATCTTGATTCATACTTGAACTGTTTGTCCAAAATTTGTTGATGTATACATCAAGTAAATGTGGTGTTCATCAGTGGTTGTTTATATGTTGTGAACAATCAATATCCTTCAAGCACTATAGTAAACTTAAAGGGTGATGAAGTGGGAAGGGAAACCTACACACAGATGCCATGGTTTCAAGGATTGAACTGTGTTCTCCTGGGGTTTGTGGTAAATATCCCTAATCACCCTGCATTCTAACAAGTGACCAGAGAAAGCTAGATTCCACTAAATTCCACTAGACAGCTTAACATAATATTCTTATAAATTAAAATCCACATCCCACAAGCAGTCATCGTTTTTTGGCCACATAATGAGAAGACAAAAACTGGAACATGTTGTGACAACCGGAAAGATTTGCGGAAAGAGAGACAGAAGAAGACAGCATGAGAAGATTCTTGTCAGTGTTGTTTCATGGCACAGAAGGAAGTTAAGACACGAATTGATTCATGACGTCGGAGATCGTAATTTTTGGAGAGGCATGATCGCCCACGCCAGCCGGAAAAGCACTGGATGATGAATATGTTGAGCGTCGGTCGTTGAGAAAGCAATGGCAAGCTACTAAAAGTAACATTGCCTTGAAAAGTCACAGACACAAGGGGATGGTGTCGATTGAGATGTCCTATAAAGGGCTTGAAACTAACTGTTAACATTATTTAAAATATAAAATGCTAAAGACGTAACATTGTCACTGTTAACATTATTTAATTTATAAACTGCTGAAGACGTAACACTGTCACTGTTAACATTATTTAATGTATAAACTGCTAAAGACGTAACACTGTCACTGTTAACATTATTTAATGTATAAACTGCTAAAGACGTAACACTGTCACTGTTAACATTATTTAATTTATAAACTGCTAAAGACGTAACACTGTCACTGTTAACATTATTTAATGTATAAACTGCTAAAGACGTAACACTGTCACTGTAACATTATTTAATGTATAACCTGCTAAAGACGTAACACTGTCACTGTTAACATTATTTAATGGTATAAACAGCTAAAGGACGTAACACTGTCACTGTTAACATTATTTAATGTATAAACTGCTAATAAAAACGTAACACTGTCACTTGTTAACATTATTTAATGTATAAACTGCTAAAGACGTAACACTGTCACTGTTAAAATTATTTAATGTATAAACTGCTAAAGACGTAACACTGTCACTGTTAACATTATTTCATGTATAAACTGCTAAAGACGTAACACTGTCACTGTTAACATTATTTAATTTATAAACTGCTAAAGACGTAACAATGTCGCTGTTTAAAAAAAAAATATTGTGTGCTGGAGTTAAAAGTTGCAAAAATTATCGTGAAAAGGATTCAAATTTACGGTAATTGCTGAGCTACTCACCTCTCTTCTGCATGAAAGCGAAAAGATCATCTAAAAAATCCTTCCTTTTGGGGTCGTCACTCAACTCGTACAGCTGGGGAAAGCAGAAAAGGTAAGGAACTTGTCAGTTTGCAGAGATTTTAATAGCAGGCGATAAAACAATGTGCTAAAGTGCACAGATAAGACGACAACAGATTTATAGAGCCGGAGAACTGGAGAAATAACAGTAAATTTGTGAGTAAACAAATTCGCAGACAGAACAGACTGAAAAAATACAAAAGAGGATTCTAGTAAATAACGTGTGGATTGAAAAGATGCAACATGCGTCGTTAAATTAACTTTTATTGCTTAACGTTTCCAGTGATGAACTCACACGTACACGATCTGAGAGTCCTGTAATGTTTGTAATCGCAATCCTCACACACAGAACCTGTCACACATTAGGAAAAGATAATAATGCAATTGAAATTGATGGTATACATATTTGGTATGTTGTTGGCGCAGCAGGTCATTTGCAGTATATATTACAAAGCACAATAACAAATGATAGAATGGACATTCAGAAAACCGTCACTTGCAAACAAAGACGCAAACAAAACGACATTAATACAACTACATTAAATAGCCTTACAAATTTATGCTTAATGGAAAATCCGCAAGTCTCCTACCTTTTGGGTGGCATTTAAAACAAAAACAACAACAACAAATACCTGTGGATTGAAAAAAATGGCAAAATGCGTTGTTAAATTAATTTTCTTCTTAACTTTACAGCCGTGATTAACTTATTCGTACACGATCTGTGATTCCTGTAATGTTTGTAATCGTAATCCCTACACATAAAACAAGTCACACATCCATCCATCCATCATGTGCTATATCGGTAAACGTGGGCGGTCATGATTCGCAATGTCACTCGATCACCAGAGTCGTGGCCACGTGGCCAAGCCATCTAGGTATTTACTTCTCTGTCTTCCTCTTGTTTTTTTCTCCTCGATCTTGCCTGTTGTTACCAAGTTATCCAATTTATGTTTTCTCATGACATGACCAAACAATTTTGAGTGTCTGCGTCTAATTTCTCTAATCAGTGTACGATTTCCATTTGTTTCTTGTAGTACTTGGTCATTGGCTTTTCTGTCTGTCCATGGTATTCTTTGCATTGTCCTCCAGAAACCACCCACAGCCACCAGATGTTTGTCAGCTTGTTTGCTCATTGTCCACGCATCATATCCACACAACAGCACAGGTTCTATGTCACACACCAGGACAAGATAATAAGCAATTGAAATTGATGGTATTCATATTTGGTATGTTTTAGGTGTGGCAGGTCATTTGCAGAATGTGTTATAAAAGCACAATAACAAGTGATACATACAGACATACAGAAAGCCGTCATCTGCAAACAAAAACGCAAACACAAAAACTGCTGAACGTAAAGATTGCCTAGAAAATCAGCCAGGGCAGTGTTTCCCAACGTGGGGCCCACGCCCCACAGGGGGGCAATTCTATTGTTAAGGGGGGCAATTCGAAAATGGAAGAAATCGGCTCAATATAACAAAATGGGGAGACTTGAGACTGAAGTTAACTAAATTGGAACCTGACATAAGATCTCTTTGCAGCAAGCATCAAGCGCAAGGATCTCACTAAATTTAAATAATAAATAATTACTAATAATTAAAATAATATAGAAAAATCTTTCATTAAAATTATTTTGTACTTGAATTTCAGTTCTCCATTATATGTTTTGAAAAATTTACTTACTGTGTTTGCTCAATAATTACCTAGTGATTTCTTCCTAAAACCTATCATTCAAGTTTCTTTAGTGAACATTTCAATTTTGAATATTAAAAATAATGTATATGTTGAGGGGGGTGGGGGGCGTGGGGCGGGGGAGGGGGGCAATATGAATTTTAGAAAGGCTTAAGTGGGACATGGCACAAAAAAGGTTGGGAAACACTGGCCTAGGGTGTCGGTTGAAAGCAATGTATATGCAACATTGTATGCATAATAAGAAATTATATCTTCCTGTCGCTCCTAGTTCATAGCAGTCCGATGGAAAGACTCTCGTTCTGTAATCAGGTTGCCTGTATCATCCATGACCACACCAAGGTCTCTTCAAGCCCTGGATCAACCTTTGTGCTGGTTAATCCATGTGTTGTTGTCTTCCAGGAACCATGGCTTCCCTCACTGTTCTTTCAAAGTGACGTTTAATACGACCAAAATATTTCAGCCTCCAAGTTATGATGCTGACCATGTGTCACTTTTCTTCGATGTTTAGTGCTGGTAGCCTGTCAGTAGATTTCTTCCTCTTGCTGTACGGCATTCTAAGAGGTTTTTCTATGTTCAGAGCTGGCAGTCTGTCAGTGGATTTCTTTTTCTTGCTCCGCGGACTTTGTAAGAGATTTATGGATGTTCTTCTTCTGCGTTCATCCGGAGTTGTTTTTTTTTTTCGGACGTGATTGCGTTGTGCCTGTTTACAGCAGTGCTGCGTTCTTGCACCGTTAGGCCGACACATCCGACTTCTGCGGGCATTTGTTGACCGAGTTAACCTTCCCGGGGTATCGATGTTCAGAGCTGGTAGTCTGTCAGTAGATTTCTTCCTCTTGCTGCACGGCATTGTAAGCGGTTTTTTCATGTTCAGAGCTGGTAGTCTGTCAGCAGTTTTCTTCTTCTTGCTCCACAGCATTGTAAGAGGTTTTATGTAACCTGTCAGCTCAAAAGCCCTGATTTCCTTCCTATATGATTACGAAATGGTTCGTGCCACATATCGTATGTTGCCACGGGAAACATGCAAATGTTCTCAAAATTATTAAATTATTGTTTTCGTGTGTTGTGTCATAGGCTCTCAATACGGTTGAACTTTGCATTACTATAACAGTCTCCTTCTGTCTCCATTCTTGTTGATTGTCGAGGTATTCAAAGTCTGTGACGTTTTATGTTCTTCATTGCTTGACTGTAATTTTTTTAATTTTTTTTTGGACGCAGTTTTGACAGTGGACATACTATTTTTTTTTCATTCTGTTTGTTTTATATTTGTTTATTTAGTTCAGAAACAGATATTTATCTTTACTTAATTCCTTGGCAGACATGAGCAAATGTTCTAAGCCTTGTACACTGTCTAAGAGGAGGATCGGCATATTTATAGTATACGTTTAACAGCTATGGATTTCCTATAGTTTTAATCTGCTTCTTTATCCGTGCTTATATTTTATGAAGTTGGGTGGGGGGTGCTGGGTATCTTTATATTTTCGTGCTCTCTTTTCAGAGACTTATATAGTTGACTCGTTCCATACTCCAACCTGCTGCCACTAGATGTCATTGCTCATATCGTCTAGTAACTTTTGTAGGATGTGGTGGTTATTTAAGACAGACCATAAATTGTTCATTTGTTGTTTGATTTCTGAGATATCCTACCATTGTATTGACACAATGTCTGTTTGGTCAGTGAGTTATGCACGAAGCGTCACGACCCAATATTGTTTTATTAAAGAGTGGTGTGAACAGTGTGGACTGATAGAAAGAGCAAGGTCGGTACATGGAAAGAGGTTAATTCAGAAAGACAACTGGTTACTCACAGCAGAAGAAGTCTCTACACACTCTGTGGGTATGTCACGAGGAAGAGAAAGCTGGAGTATGTCCTCACAACGGAAAGGTTGCAGGAGTGGAGAAGCTGAGAGAAACCAAGAGAGAATATGCTGGCCAATTGGCATGGAGGAACGTCGGTATCAGATATTACTGGTAGCGCAAGAGACAGAAGGCTACGGACAGACATGATCACCAACGCCACACGTCATGGACTATAAGAAGAATATGCACGGACAGAAAAACAAATTAGGCATTCTTTAAGACAGATGAACACGGCAAGCTGATTAAAGAAATTTCATACAGACAGTCTAGACTGTTGAAGCATGTTATGAGAAGAAACCTGACAACTTAGTGACAGCCGACAAACTTTACTGATGAAAGCAAGGGAAAGACAAATAGATAAATAAGTAGAATGCTTGCCACGTGGCACAATCGAGACCAGAACACATACCTAATCGGAAACTCTGCTAATTGTGTGATGTGACCAAACAAAAAGGAAGGTGCTTGTCAGAAAGACATCAAGTCATGGAAGAACATCATTCTCAAAAATCAATGGCAGCCCAAGAGACAGAAGGCTGTGGACAGACACAATCACCAACGCTACACGGCATGGACTAATAGAAGACCTTACATGTGCTTGACGACATTTTTTTTAAATATTTCACTCCATTTAGACTTGATCCATACATTTCAAATGTCCTGCGTGGCAGCCAGTACTGCCTGTTTAGCCAGCGAGTTATGCACGAAATGTTCACAGTTCTACCTTCTATTGATCAGAAGAGACCAGACGGCAATGTGGCCGTATCCTTTATTAAATTTAGAACCACGTGACAGAAATTATTCATAACAATAATCTGATACTCTGGCGATAGAAGAGAATAATTATTTGTCAAGATAAATATTTGATGACAATCTCGTAGTCTGCTGTCGGCATGTTTTACTCTTAATAGACAGGTGTGGGCATAACTAATGACATAGGGAATCAGTTATAAAGAATGTGTCTTAAGGTGTAGAGTAATGTGAAAGATTAATGCTATTAAAGTAAATAGAAAGAATTAATGTCCTGACAATCTTAATAAAATAATGACCGGTACCTTATTGGAAGACGAATTAAAGTGAATGGCTCTGATAAGCAGGATGCAATATTATACCGGGTGTTTGTAATCTCACTACATTTCGAAACACTTGTTCAACCAAAACATGCTTTCTCCCGTTAATAACACTATTCTGTTTGGAGTGCAAAGAATTACTCCTGCAGACGACAGCCATTCGCTGCATATTGCTTCACAATGGACTGCGGAGCACATGTTTCGATGACATCATGTACTTCATTTTTCAAATTTGTTCTGCGTACAAAGGTAGTGAGACTTTACAAATCTTATATATAAATTGCGATCTCCGTCTGTCTGTCTGTCTGTCCGTATGTCCTTTATGCGCTCGCAAACGGCCCACCCGATTGAGATGAAATTTTCTACACGCATTCTTTTCATTCCAGTGCAGCCCACTGTCGTATTTTTTTTCTTCTTCCTCCTCCTCCCTCCTCCCATTCCCAAAATACGTACGTAAATATATGATGATGATGATGAAAGAATCCCCGAACCAAAACGCTAGGGAAAGGGAAGAAAATGACGTGACTACACAGAATCGTCACACGGCAATCATCATCATCATCAAGTGCCGTGCCGGCTGGCGTAGGCGTTCAACTCTGCTGCTGATATATATGCCTCCATGCCACGGCAATATCAATAACAATTCATCTTTTTATGTGTAAGGAAGTTATCTACAGTCGTGTAGAAGGGAAGAACGATCAATGGAAGGACCGAAATCACAGAACCTAGACGAGTATGAATTCGGAATGGCGAACTCCCTCCTCCTCTCTTCTCCTCCTGCCTCTACCTCCTCCCCTCCTCCTCCCTCTACCTCCTCCCTCCACCCTCCTCCTCTTCCTCCTCCCTCTACCTCCTCCCCTCCTCCCTCTCCCTCCTCCTTCTCCCTCTTCCTTCTCCCTCTTCCTCTCCCCTCCTCCTCCCTCCTACTCCCTCCGCCTCCTCCCTCCTCCTCCCTCTACCTCCTCCCTCCTCCTCCCTCTACCTCCTCCCTCCACCCTCCTCCTCTTCCTCCTCCCTCTACCTCCTCCCCCTCCTCCCTCTCCCTCCTCCTTCTCCCCCTCCCTTCTCCCTCCTCCTCCCTCTCCTCCTCCCTTCTCCTCATCCCTCCTACTCCCTTCTCCTCCTCCTCCTCTCCTCCCTTTTCCTCCCTCTACCTCCTCCCTCTACCTCCTCCCTCCTCCTCCTTCCTCCACATCCCTCTTCCTCCTCCTCCCTCCTCATCATTCCTCCTCCTCCACCTCCTCCCCCTCCTCCTTCTCCCTCCTCCTTCTACCTCTTCCTCCCTCCTCCTTCTCCTCCACCTCCTCCTCCTCCTCCTCTCTCCTCTCCTCCTCCTCCTCCCTCTCCTCCTCCTCCTCCTCCTCCCCCACCTGCGTTCTCCTCCTCCCTCCTCCCTCCTCCTCCTTCTCCCCTCCTCCTCCCCCTCCTCCTCCCCCTCCTCCCTCTTCCTCCTCCTCCTTCACCTCCTCCCTCCTCCTCTCCTTCACCCTCCTCCCTCCTCCTCCCTCCTCCCTCCTCCTTCCTCCTCCCTCCTCCTCCCTCCTCATCCCTCTTCCTCCTCCTCCTCCCTCCTCCTCCCTCCTCCTTCTCCCCTTTCCCCCCTCCTTCTCTTAATCCCTCCTCCTCCCTCCTCCTCCCTCCTATTCCTCCTTACTCCTCCTCCTCCCTCCTCCTCCTCTCTCCGCCTATCTCTTCCTCCTCCTCCTCCCTCCTCCACTCTCTTCCTCCTCCCTCCTCCTCCCTCTTCCTCCTCCTCCTCCCTCCTCCTACCTCCTCGCCCTCCTCTTCCTTCCTCCTTCGCCCTCCTCCTCCCTTCTCCTCCCTTCTCCTCCTCCCCTCCTACCCCTCCCTCCTCCCCTCATCCTCCTCCTCCTCCTCCTTCTTCCTCCCTCCTCCTCCCCCTCCTCCTTCCTCCTCCTCCCTCTCCTCCTCATCCCTCCTCCTCCATTCTCCTCCTCCTCCCTCCTCCTCCTCCCCTCTACCTCCTCCCTCCTCCTCCCTTCACATTCCTCCTCCTCCCTCTTCCTCCTCCTCCCTCCTCCTCATCCTCCTCCTCCTCCTCCTCCTCTCTCCTCCTTCTCTCCTCCTCCTCCCTCTACCTCCTCCCTCCTCCTCCCTTCACATTCCTCCTCCTCCCTCTTCCTCCTCCTCCCCCTCATCCTCTTCCCTCCTTCTCCTCCCTCCTCCTTCTCCCTCTTCCTCCTCCCTCTTCCTCCCTCTTCCTTCTCCCTCCGCCTCCTCCCTCCTCCCACTCTCTCCTCCTCCTCCCTCCTCCTCCCTTTCCCTCCTCCTCCCTCTCCTCCTCCTCCCTCCTCCTCCTGCGTTCTCCTCCTCCCTCCTTCTCCCTCCTCCTCCCTCTTCCTCCTCCCTCCTCCTTCTCCTCCCTCCTCCCTCCTCCTCCTCCCTCTTCCTCCCTCTTCCTGCTCCCTCCGCCTCCTCCCTCCTCCTACTCTCTCCTCCTCCTCCCTCCTCCTCCCTCCTATTCCTCCCTACTCCTCCCTCCTCCTCCTCTCTCCGTCTATCTCTTCCTCCCTCCTCCTCCTCCCTCCTCCACCCTCTTCCTCCTCCTTCCTCCTACTCCTCCTTTTTCTTCTTCTTCTGCTGCTGCCGCTGCTCCATTTACCCAAGTTAATTGTTGGGGGAATATGTAAAGATCTTTCAAGTGCTCTTTCTAATGCTTTTTGTAAGTTGGTCTTCGTTTATCTAAGGTTGTTCTAACCGCAACCAATAAATGATTAGACAGACAGGACAGACAGACAGACAGAGAGGGACAAGACAGACAGACAGACAGACAGACAGACAGACAGACAGACAACAGACACAGACAGACAGAACAGACAGATAGTCCGGGAACGAAATTATATGAATTAAATGAGATGCTCCCATCAGGAGCTGGGCGAGCCGGGCCGGGTCGCAGACATACAGTCATACAACAGACAGTAGGACAGACAGACAGACAGACAGACAGATAGACAGACAGACAGGACAGACAGACAGACGACGAATAGTGGAACGGAACATATGAATCAAAGAGAATGCCCCACGGACGACGAGACCGGACAGCACGACAACAGACAGACAGACAGACAGACAGACAGACAGACACAGACAGACAGACAGTCAGTAACGGGAACGGGAACTTATATGAACTTAAATGAGATGCTCCCCATCAGGAGCTGGGCGAGTGGGCCGGGTCAGACAGACAGACAGACAGACAGACAGCAGACAGGCAGACAGACAGACAGACATACAGATATTCGGTAACGGGAACGGGAACTTATATGACTACTTATCTGAATTAAATGAGATGCTCCCCACCAAGGACTGGGCGATGCCGGGCCGGGTCAGACAGACAGACAGGACAGACAGACAGTCGGTAACGGGAACGGGAACTTATATGACTACTTATATGAATTAAATGAGATGCTCCCCACCAGGGACTGGGCGAAGCCAGGCCGGGTCAGCTAGTACCTTATATATGGGGCTACATAATTAGCGTACGCTTTATTTTCACAGCTTTAAAGTAGTTAATAAGTAACTGCGCCGACAATGTCTTGAGCGTGGTAGGACGAGGGTTCGACGCCTGCGTTCATCGTCTTGCTAAGTGAGGGATAGGCTGGCCACCTACTACGCCGTGCATTCAGGTCTACACAATGCGCTGACCCTGTCACACCACAGACTCATGGCAGGTTCCCGCTTCGGGAGATGCTTTTTAAAATATTTTTTATGCTCAGTGTCAGAAGCCACTGTCCACGCCACCAGGATGGTCATATCTTTAAGTCTACACTGTCAGAAATGTGTTTCTACATGACTAACATAAAAGGAGGAGGCCGATCAACTCCGTGCCCAGACTTCACGACGTATATAGAAAGAGTAGGCATGCCATTTAAACAGTATATCTACCTACAGGCGGGCGAGTAAGTGTAGTTGATATGGAGCTACGCTGGTAATGTCGTGAGCGAGGGTTCTTCTTCTTCTTCTTCTTCTTCTTCTTCTTCTTCTTCTTCTTCTTCTTCTTCTGCGTTCATCCAGAGAGTTTTTTTTTTTTTTTCGGACATGATTGCGTTGTGTCTGTTTACAGCAGAGCTGAGATATTGCGTCTTCAGGCTGCCACATTCGACTTCTACGGGCATTTGTTGACCGGGTTAACCTTCCCAGGTGTTTTGAAGGACATTCGACTCTCACTGTTAGAACGACCGGTCAACCCTCCCGTGAAGGCAGGGGCAGACCATGGGCATTCCCCGCCATCCACGGAGGTTTCCATAATTGCAGAGCCGACACATAGCGCTCTGGTACTGGGTTCACCCAAAAAATCACCACCTCCTGCACATGGCTGCTTAGCCTCACTTCCGTATATTGGGCAGCGAGGTTTCGACTTTTTTGCTCGCCGTCCGCCAGCAGAGGAAAAGACTGGGCACCTATTGCCCGAGCTTTCAGGCTTACAAATTATGACTGCCTTGTCACATCACAGACCAATAACAGGCTCCAGGTACGGGATATGAATGACAGAAAATGCTTCACTACAATGTATTTATTCTTGTTGCTCTTTGTTAAAAGGTCACAGGGCGTTAGTTACGTTGTTGTTTGTTTACAGCGGAGCTGCGACATTTGTGTCTAAATATAGAAACTAAATGATCCTTTTACATTTATTTTTCATCTACCTGTGCATGTAAATTGTTTTTGAAGGAAATGCTAGAAGTATATCAGATTGAAGTTGCGTTATCATCAAGTGAATATTGCACTGTTTCGTCAAGTCTGTGGCTCAGTTCATCAGACTTTGACAAAACTTTTGCGGGCGAATGTGTTACGGGCGCAATTTGTAATTCTGCATACCTCGTTCGAAACACAGCTGCATGCAATTTGGCAGCAGATCACCATGTGTTGATTTTCATACAATGGTATGAGTGCCGGTCGATCAGAAAGTAATGGCAAACTGTTGAACGTAAACCTGCACAGAAATTACAAACAGCCAAAAATATTGGGGTTGATTGTGACGTCCTTTAATGGATATGCAACTAATCCCCCCCCCCCCACTAGCCTTAAATTCTCCCTATTCTACCTACAATGTAGCAGGTATATGTCTCTCTTCGCCTGGTTCCTATCCCTTTTCCTGTCCCACATGAGAGACCCTTATCAGTAGCTGTGCTAGCTGTCGGCATAGCTCTTGAGAGTCATTGGAACACTCAAACCCCTCTACCACTGTCAGATGGAGACACTACGAAGGGGACATTTACATTGATTTCCACTTTACCATGACCCCAACCTGTTCAACCACAGAAGAGAAGTTATATTAGGGTCCATCGCC